>JANJGN010001028.1:45000-145000 GCA_026770705.1 Isurus oxyrinchus | reverse complement strand
TCGCTTTCTCTGTCTCTCTCACTTTCTCTGTCTCTCTCGCTTTCTCTGTCTCTCTCGCTTTCTCTGCCTCTCTCTCTTTCTCTGTCTCTCTCACTTTCACTGTCTCTCTCGCTTTCTCTGTCTCTCTCGCTTTCTCTGTCCCTCTCGCTTTCTCTGTCTCTCTCGCTTTCTCTGTCTCTCTCACTTTCTCTGTCTCTCTCGCTTTCTCTGTCTCTCTCACTTTCTCTGTCTCTCTCACTTTCTCTGTCTCTCTCGCTTTCTCTGTCTCTCTCGCTTTCTCTGTCTCTCTCACTTTCTCTGTCTCTCTCGCTTTCTCTGTCTCTCTCGCTTTCTCTGTCTCTCTCGCTTTCTCTGTCTCTCTCACTTTCTCTCTCTCTCTCACTTTCTCTGTCTCTCTCACTTTCTCTGTCTCTCTCGCTTTCTCTGTCTCTCTCACTTTCTCTGTCTCTCTCGCTTTCTCTGTCTCTCTCACTTTCTCTCTCTCTCTCACTTTCTCTGTCTCTCTCACTTTCTCTGTCTCTCTCGCTTTCTCTGTCTCTCTCACTTTCTCTCTCCCTCTCGCTTTCTCTCTCTCTCTCGCTTTCTCTGTCTCTCTCGCTTTCTCTGTCTCTCTCGCTTTCTCTGTCTCTCTCGCTTTCTCTGTCTCTCTCGCTTTCTCTGTCTCTCTCGCTTTCTCTGTCTCTCTCGCTTTCTCTGTCTCTCTCGCTTTCTCTGCCCTCTCTCGCTTTCTCTGCCTCTCTCGCTTTCTCTGTCTCTCTCACTTTCTCTGCCTCTCTCACTTTCTCTGTCTCTCTCGCTTTCTCTGTCTCTCTCACTTTCTCTGTCTCTCTCGCTTTCTCTGTCTCTCTCGCTTTCTCTGTCTCTCTCACTTTCTCTGTCTCTCTCACTTTCTCTGTCTCTCTCGCTTTCTCTGTCTCTCTCTCTTTCTCTGTCTCTCTCGCTTTCTCTGTCTCTCGCTTTCTCTGTCTCTCTCGCTTTCTCTCTCTCGCTTTCTCTGTCTCTCTCGCTTTCTCTGTCTCTCTCGCTTTCTCTGTCTCTCTCACTTTCTCTGTCTCTCTCACTTTCTCTGCCTCTCTCGCTTTCTCTGTCTCTCTCGCTTTCTCTGTCTCTCTCGCTTTCTCTGTCTCTCTCGCTTTCTCTGTCTCTCTCGCTTTCTCTGTCTCTCTCGCTTTATCTGTCTCTCTCACTTTCTCTGTCTCTCTCGCTTTCTCTGTCTCTCTCGCTTTCTCTGTCTCTCTCACTTTCTCTGCCTCTCTCGCTTTCTCTGTCTCTCTCACTTTCTCTGTCTCTCTCGCTTTCTCTGTCTCTCTCGCTTTCTCTGTCTCTCTCGCTTTCTCTGTCTCTCTCGCTTTCTCTGTCTCTCTCACTTTCTCTGTCTCTCTCACTTTCTCTGTCTCTCTCACTTTCTCTGTCTCTCTCGCTTTCTCTGTCTCTCTCGCTTTCTCTCTCTCTCTCGCTTTCTCTGTCTCTCTCGCTTTCTCTGTCTCTCTCGCTTTCTCTGTCTCTCTCGCTTTCTCTGTCTCTCTCACTTTCTCTCTCTCTCTCGCTTTCTCTGCCTCTCTCGCTTTCTCTGTCTCTCTCGCTTTCTCTGTCTCTCTCACTTTCTCTGCCTCTCTCACTTTCTCTGTCTCTCTCGCTTTCTCTCTCTCACTTTCTCTGTCTCTCTCGCTTTCTCTGTCTCTCTCACTTTCTCTGTCTCTCTCGCTTTCTCTGTCTCTCACTTTCTCTGTCTCTCTCGCTTTCTCTGTCTCTCTCACTTTCTCTGTCTCTCTCGCTTTCTCTGTCTCTCACTTTCTCTGTCTCTCTCGCTTTCTCTGTCTCTCTCACTTTCTCTGTCTCTCTCGCTTTCTCTGTCTCTCTCGCTTTCTCTGTCTCTCTCGCTTTCTCTGTCTCTCTCGCTTTCTCTGTCTCTCTCACTTTCTCTGTCTCTCTCACTTTCTCTGTCTCTCTCACTTTCTCTGTCTCTCTCGCTTTCTCTGTCTCTCTCACTTTCTCTGTCTCTCTCGCTTTCTCTGTCTCTCTCGCTTTCTCTGTCTCTCTCGCTTTCTCTGTCTCTCTCACTTTCTCTGTCTCTCTCGCTTTCTCTGTCTCTCTCACTTTCTCTGTCTCTCTCGATTTCTCTGTCTCTCTCGCTTTCTCTGTCTCTCTCGCTTTCTCTGTCTCTCTCGCTTTCTCTGTCTCTCTCGCTTTCTCTGCCTCTCTCGCTTTCTCTGTCTCTCTCGCTTTCTCTGTCTCTCTCGCTTTCTCTGTCTCTCTCGCTTTCTCTGTCTCTCTCGCTTTCTCTGTCTCTCACTTTCTCTGTCTCTCTCGCTTTCTCTGTCTCTCTCACTTTCTCTGTCTCTCTCGCTTTCTCTGTCTCTCTCGCTTTCTCTGTCTCTCTCGCTTTCTCTGTCTCTCTCGCTTTCTCTGTCTCTCTCACTTTCTCTGTCTCTCTCACTTTCTCTGTCTCTCTCACTTTCTCTGTCTCTCTCGCTTTCTCTGTCTCTCTCACTTTCTCTGTCTCTCTCGCTTTCTCTGTCTCTCTCGCTTTCTCTGTCTCTCTCGCTTTCTCTGTCTCTCTCGCTTTCTCTGTCTCTCTCGCTTTCTCTGTCTCTCTCGCTTTCTCTGTCTCTCTCACTTTCTCTGTCTCTCTCACTTTCTCTGTCTCTCTCGCTTTCTCTGTCTCTCTCACTTTCTCTGTCTCTCTCACTTTCTCTGTCTCTCTCACTTTCTCTGCCTCTCTCGCTTTCTCTGTCTCTCTCGCTTTCTCTGTCTCTCTCACTTTCTCTGTCTCTCTCGCTTTCTCTGTCTCTCTCGCTTTCTCTGTCTCTCTCGCTTTCTCTGCCTCTCTCACTTTCTCTGCCTCTCTCACTTTCTCTGTCTCTCTCGCTTTCTCTGTCTCTCTCGCTTTCTGTGTCTCTCTCATTTTCTCTGTCTCTCTCACTTTCTCTGTCTCTCTCGCTTTCTCTGTCTCTCTCGCTTTCTCTGTCTCTCTCGCTTTCTCTGTCTCTCTCACTTTCTCTGTCTCTCTCGCTTTCTCTCTCTCTATCGCTTTCTCTGCCTCTCTCGCTTTCTCTGTCTCTCTCGCTTTCTCTGTCTCTCTCGCTTTCTCTCTCTCTATCGCTTTCTCTGCCTCTCTCGCTTTCTCTGCCTCTCTCGCTTTCTCTGTCTCTCTCGCTTTCTCTGTCTCTCTCGCTTTCTCTGTCTCTCTCGCTTTCTCTGTCTCTCTCGCTTTCTCTGTCTCTCTCGCTTTCTCTGTCTCTCTCACTTTCTCTGTCTCTCTCACTTTCTCTGTCTCTCTCGCTTTCTCTGTCTCTCTCGCTTTCTCTGTCTCTCTCACTTTCTCTGTCTCTCTCACTTTCTCTGTCTCTCTCGCTTTCTCTGTCTCTCTCACTTTCTCTGTCTCTCTCGCTTTCTCTCTCTCTCACTTTCTCTGTCTCTCTCGCTTTCTCTCTCTCTCGCTTTCTCTGTCTCTCTCACTTTCTCTGTCTCTCTCGCTTTCTCTGTCTCTCTCACTTTCTCTGTCTCTCTCGCTTTCTCTGTCTCTCTCGCTTTCTCTGTCTCTCTCACTTTCTCTGTCTCTCTCACTTTCTCTGTCTCTCTCGCTTTCTCTGTCTCTCTCGCTTTCTCTGTCTCTCTCGCTTTCTCTGTCTCTCTCGCTTTCTCTGTCTCTCTCGCTTTCTCTGTCTCTCTCGCTTTCTCTGTCTCTCTCGCTTTCTCTGTCTCTCTCGCTTTCTCTGTCTCTCTCGCTTTCTCTGTCTCTCTCGCTTTCTCTGTCTCTCTTGCTTTCTCTGTCTCTCTCGCTTTCTCTGTCTCTCTCGCTTTCTCTGTCTCTCTCGCTTTCTCTGTCTCTCTCGCTTTCTCTGTCTCTCTCGCTTTCTCTGTCTCTCTCACTTTCTCTGTCTCTCGCTTTCTCTGTCTCTCTCGCTTTCTCTGTCTCTCTCGCTTTCTCTGTCTCTCTCGCTTTCTCTCTCTCTCGCTTTCTCTGTCTCTCTCACTTTCTCTGTCTCTCTCACTTTCTCTGTCTCTCTCGCTTTCTCTGTCTCTCTCACTTTCTCTGCCTCTCTCACTTTCTCTGTCTCTCTCACTTTCTCTGCCTCTCTCGCTTTCTCTGTCTCTCTCGCTTTCTCTGTCTCTCTCGCTTTCTCTGTCTCTCTCGCTTTCTCTGTCTCTCTCACTTTCTCTGTCTCTCTCGCTTTCTCTGTCTCTCTCGCTTTCTCTGTCTCTCTCGCTTTCTCTGCCTCTCTCGCTTTCTCTGTCTCTCTCGCTTTCTCTGTCTCTCTCGCTTTCTCTGTCTCTCTCGCTTTCTCTGACTCTCGCTTTCTCTGCCTCTCTCGCTTTCTCTGTCTCTCTCGCTTTCTCTGCCTCTCTCGCTTTCTCTGTCTCTCTCGCTTTCTCTGTCTCTCTCGCTTTCTCTGCCTCTCTCTCGCTTTCTCTGTCTCACTCGCTTTCTCTGTCTCTCTCGCTTTCTCTGTCTCTCTCGCTTTCTCTGTCTCTCTCGCTTTCTCTGTCTCTCTCGCTTTCTCTGTCTCTCTCGCTTTCTCTGTCTCTCTCACTTTCTCTGTCTCTCTCACTTTCTCTGTCTCTCTCACTTTCTCTGTCTCTCTCGCTTTCTCTGTCTCTCTCGCTTTCTCTGTCTCTCTCGCTTTCTCTGTCTCTCTCGCTTTCTCTGTCTCTCTCACTTTCTCTGTCTCTCTCGCTTTCTCTGTCTCTCTCGCTTTCTCTGTCTCTCTCGCTTTCTCTGTCTCTCTCGCTTTCTCTGTCTCTCGCTTTCTCTGTCTCTCTCGCTTTCTCTGTCTCTCTCGCTTTCTCTGTCTCTCTCGCTTTCTCTGTCTCTCTCGCTTTCTCTGTCTCTCTCGCTTTCTCTGTCTCTCTCACTTTCTCTGTCTCTCTCGCTTTCTCTGTCTCTCGCTTTCTCTGTCTCTCTCGCTTTCTCTGTCTCTCTCGCTTTCTCTGTCTCTCTCACTTTCTCTGTCTCTCTCGCTTTCTCTGTCTCTCTCGCTTTCTCTGTCTCTCTCGCTTTCTCTGTCTCTCTCGCTTTCTCTGTCTCTCTCGCTTTCTCTGTCTCTCACTTTCTCTCTCTCTCTCACTTTCTCTGTCTCTCTCGCTTTCTCTGTCTCTCTCACTTTCTCTGTCTCTCTCGCTTTCTCTGTCTCTCTCGCTTTCTCTGTCTCTCTCGCTTTCTCTGTCTCTCTCGCTTTCTCTGTCTCTCTCACTTTCTCTGTCTCTCTCACTTTCTCTGTCTCTCTCACTTTCTCTGTCTCTCTCGCTTTCTCTGTCTCTCTCACTTTCTCTGTCTCTCTCGCTTTCTCTGTCTCTCTCACTTTCTCTGTCTCTCTCACTTTCTCTGTCTCTCTCGCTTTCTCTGTCTCTCTCGCTTTCTCTGTCTCTCTCGCTTTCTCTGTCTCTCTCACTTTCTCTGTCTCTCTCGCTTTCTCTGTCTCTCTCGCTTTCTCTGTCTCTCTCGCTTTCTCTGTCTCTCTCGCTTTCTCTGTCTCTCTCACTTTCTCTGTCTCTCTCACTTTCTCTGTCTCTCTCGCTTTCTCTGTCTCTCTCGCTTTCTCTGTCTCTCTCGCTTTCTCTGTCTCTCTCACTTTCTCTGTCTCTCTCGCTTTCTCTGTCTCTCTCGCTTTCTCTGTCTCTCTCACTTTCTCTGTCTCTCTCGCTTTCTCTGTCTCTCTCGCTTTCTCTGTCTCTCTCACTTTCTCTGTCTCTCTCGCTTTCTCTGTCTCTCGCTTTCTCTGTCTCTCTCGCTTTCTCTGTCTCTCTCGCTTTCTCTGTCTCTCTCGCTTTCTCTGCCTCTCTCGCTTTCTCTGTCTCTCTCGCTTTCTCTGTCTCTCTCGCTTTCTCTGTCTCTCTCGCTTTCTCTGTCTCTCTCTCGCTTTCTCTCTCTCTCTCGCTTTCTCTGTCTCTCTCGCTTTCTCTCTCTCTCTCGCTTTCTCTGTCTCTCTCGCTTTCTCTGTCTCTCTCGCTTTCTCTGTCTCTCTCGCTTTCTCTGTCTCTCTCGCTTTCTCTCTCTCTCTCGCTTTCTCTGTCTCTCTCGCTTTATCTGTCTCTCTCGCTTTCTCTGTCTCTCGCTTTCTCTGTCTCTCTCGCTTTCTCTGTCTCTCTCGCTTTCTCTGTCTCTCTCGCTTTCTCTGTCTCTCTCGCTTTCTCTGTCTCTCTCGCTTTCTCTCTCTCTCTCACTTTCTCTGTCTCTCTCGCTTTCTCTGTCTCTCTCGCTTTCTCTGTCTCTCTCACTTTCTCTGTCTCTCTCACTTTCTCTGTCTCTCTCACTTTCTCTGTCTCTCTCGCTTTCTCTGTCTCTCTCGCTTTCTCTGTCTCTCTCGCTTTCTCTGTCTCTCTCACTTTCTCTGCCTCTCTCGCTTTCTCTGTCTCTCTCGCTTTCTCTGTCTCTCTCGCTTTCTCTGCCTCTCTCGCTTTCTCTGTCTCTCTCGCTTTCTCTGTCTCTCTCACTTTCTCTGCCTCTCTCGCTTTCTCTGTCTCTCTCGCTTTCTCTGTCTCTCTCGCTTTCTCTGTCTCTCTCGCTTACTCTGCCTCTCTCACTTTCTCTGTCTCTCTCGCTTTCTCTGTCTCTCTCGCTTTCTCTGTCTCTCTCGCTTTCTCTGTCTGTCTCGCTTTCTCTGTCTCTCTCGCTTTCTCTGTCTCTCTCGCTTTCTCTCTCTCTCTCGCTTTCTCTGTCTCTCTCGCTTTCTCTGTCTCTCTCACTTTCTCTGTCTCTCTCGCTTTCTCTGTCTCTCTCGCTTTCTCTGTCTCTCTCGCTTTCTCTCTCTCTCTCGCTTTCTCTGTCTCTCTCGCTTTCTCTGTCTCTCTCACTTTCTCTGTCTCTCTCGCTTTCTCTGTCTCTCTCGCTTTTTCTGCCTCTCTCGCTTTCTCTGTCTCTCTCGCTTTCTCTCTCTCTCGCTTTCTCTGTCTCTCTCACTTTCTCTGCCTCTCTCGCTTTCTCTGTCTCTCTCGCTTTCTCTGTCTCTCTCGCTTTCTCTGTCTCTCTCACTTTCTCTGCCTCTCTCGCTTTCTCTGTCTCTCTCGCTTTCTCTGTCTCTCTCGCTTTCTCTGTCTCTCTCACTTTCTCTGTCTCTCTCGCTTTCTCTGCCTCTCTCGCTTTCTCTGTCTCTCTCACTTTCTCTCTCTCTCGCTTTCTCTGTCTCTCTCACTTTCTCTGCCTCTCTCACTTTCTCTGTCTCTCTCGCTTTCTCTGCCTCTCTCGCTTTCTCTGTCTCTCTCGCTTTCTCTGTCTCTCTCACTTTCTCTGTCTCTCTCGCTTTCTCTGTCTCTCTCGCTTTCTCTGTCTCTCTCACTTTCTCTGTCTCTCTCGCTTTCTCTGTCTCTCTCGCTTTCTCTCTCTCTCGCTTTCTCTGTCTCTCTCACTTTCTCTGTCTCTCTCACTTTCTCTGCCTCTCTCGCTTTCTCTGTCTCTCTCACTTTCTCTCTCTCTCGCTTTCTCTGTCTCTCTCACTTTCTCTGCCTCTCTCACTTTCTCTGCCTCTCTCGCTTTCTCTGTCTCTCTCGCTTTCTCTGTCTCTCTCGCTTTCTCTGTCTCTCTCACTTTCTCTGCCTCTCTCGCTTTCTCTGTCTCTCTCGCTTTCTCTGTCTCTCTCGCTTTCTCTGCCTCTCTCGCTTTCTCTCTCTCTCTCGCTTTCTCTCTCTCTCTCGCTTTCTCTGTCTCTCTCGCTTTCTCTGTCTCTCTCGCTTTCTCTGTCTCTCTCGCTTTCTCTGTCTCTCTCGCTTTCTTGTCTCTCTCACTTTCTCTGTCTCTCTCGCTTTCTCTGTCTCTCTCGCTTTCTCTGTCTCTCTCGCTTTCTCTGTCTCTCTCGCTTTCTCTGTCTCTCTCGCTTTCTCTGTCTCTCTCGCTTTCTCTGTCTCTCTCGCTTTCTCTGCCTCTCTCGCTTTCTCTGTCTCTCTCGCTTTCTCTGTCTCTCTCGCTTTCTCTGTCTCTCTCGCTTTCTCTGTCTCTCTCGCTTTCTCTGTCTCTCTCACTTTCTCTGTCTCTCTCGCTTTCTCTGTCTCTCTCGCTTTCTCTGTCTCTCTCACTTTCTCTGTCTCTCTCGCTTTCTCTGTCTCTCTCGCTTTCTCTGTCTCTCTCGCTTTCTCTGTCTCTCTCGCTTTCTCTGTCTCTCTCGCTTTCTCTGTCTCTCTCGCTTTCTCTGTCTCTCTCGCTTTCTCTGTCTCTCTCACTTTCTCTGTCTCTCTCGCTTTCTCTGTCTCTCTCGCTTTCTCTGTCTCTCTCGCTTTCTCTGTCTCTCGCTTTCTCTGTCTCTCTCGCTTTCTCTGTCTCTCTCGCTTCCTCTGTCTCTCTCGCTTTCTCTGCCTCTCTCGCTTTCTCTGTCTCTCTCGCTTTCTCTGTCTCTCTCGCTTTCTCTGTCTCTCTCGCTTTCTCTGTCTCTCTCGCTTTCTCTGTCTCTCTCACTTTCTCTGCCTCTCTCGCTTTCTCTGTCTCTCTCGCTTTCTCTGTCTCTCGCTTTCTCTGTCTCTCTCACTTTCTCTGTCTCTCTCGCTTTCTCTGTCTCTCTCGCTTTCTCTGTCTCTCGCTTTCTCTGTCTCTCTCGCTTTCTCTGTCTCTCTCGCTTTCTCTGTCTCTCTCGCTTTCTCTGTCTCTCTCGCTTTCTCTGTCTCTCTCACTTTCTCTGTCTCTCTCGCTTTCTCTGTCTCTCTCACTTTCTCTGTCTCTCTCACTTTCTCTGTCTCTCTCGCTTTCTCTGTCTCTCTCGCTTTCTCTGTCTCTCTCACTTTCTCTGTCTCTCTCACTTTCTCTGTCTCTCTCGCTTTCTCTGTCTCTCTCGCTTTCTCTGTCTCTCTCGCTTTCTCTGTCTCTCTCGCTTTCTCTGTCTCTCTCACTTTCTCTGTCTCTCTCGCTTTCTCTGTCTCTCTCGCTTTCTCTGTCTCTCTCGCTTTCTCTGCCTCTCTCGCTTTCTCTGTCTCTCTCACTTTCTCTGCCTCTCTCGCTTTCTCTGTCTCTCTCGCTTTCTCTGTCTCTCTCGCTTTCTCTGTCTCTCTCGCTTTCTCTGTCTCTCTCGCTTTCTTGTCTCTCTCACTTTCTCTGTCTCTCTCGCTTTCTCTGTCTCTCTCGCTTTCTCTGTCTCTCTCGCTTTCTCTGTCTCTCTCGCTTTCTCTGTCTCTCTCACTTTCTCTGTCTCTCTCACTTTCTCTGTCTCTCTCGCTTTCTCTGTCTCTCTCGCTTTCTCTGTCTCTCTCACTTTCTCTGTCTCTCTCGCTTTCTCTGCCTCTCTCGCTTTCTCTGTCTCTCTCGCTTTCTCTCTCTCTCGCTTTCTCTGTCTCTCGCTTTCTCTGTCTCTCTCGCTTTCTCTGTCTCTCTCGCTTCCTCTGTCTCTCTCGCTTTCTCTGTCTCTCTCGCTTTCTCTGTCTCTCTCGCTTTCTCTGTCTCTCTCGCTTTCTCTGTCTCTCTCGCTTTCTCTGTCTCTCTCGCTTTCTCTGTCTCTCTCGCTTTCTCTGTCTCTCTCGCTTTCTCTGCCTCTCTCGCTTTCTCTGTCTCTCTCGCTTTCTCTGTCTCTCTCGCTTTCTCTGTCTCTCTCGCTTTCTCTGTCTCTCTCGCTTTCTCTGTCTCTCTCGCTTTCTCTGTCTCTCTCACTTTCTCTCTCTCTCTCACTTTCTCTGTCTCTCTCGCTTTCTATGTCTCTCTCTTTCTCTGTCTCTCTCGCTTTCTCTGTCTCTCTCGCTTTCTCTGTCTCTCTCGCTTTCTCTGTCTCTCTCGCTTTCTCTGTCTCTCTCACTTTCTCTGTCTCTCTCACTTTCTCTGTCTCTCTCGCTTTCACTGTCTCTCTCGCTTTCTCTGTCTCTCTCGCTTTCTCTGTCTCTCTCGCTTTCTCTGTCTCTCTCGCTTTCTCTGTCTCTCTCACTTTCTCTGTCTCTCTCGCTTTCTCTCTCTCTCTCGCTTTCTCTGTCTCTCTCGCTTTCTCTGTCTCTCTCACTTTCTCTGTCTCTCTCACTTTCTCTGTCTCTCTCGCTTTCACTGTCTCTCTCGCTTTCTCTGTCTCTCTCGCTTTCTCTGTCTCTCTCGCTTTCTCTGTCTCTCTCGCTTTCTCTCTCTCTCGCTTTCTCTGTCTCTCTCACTTTCTCTGTCTCTCTCACTTTCTCTCTCTCTCTCACTTTCTCTCTCTCTCTCACTTTCTCTGTCTCTCTCACTTTCTCTCTCTCTCTCGCTTTCTCTCTCTCTCTCGCTTTCTCTGTCTCTCTCGCTTTCTCTGTCTCTCTCGCTTTCTCTGTCTCTCTCGCTTTCTCTGTCTCTCTCGCTTTCTCTGTCTCTCTCTCTTTCTCTGTCTCTCTCACTTTCTCTCTCTCTCTCACTTTCTCTCTCTCTCTCACTTTCTCTGTCTCTCTCACTTTCTCTCTCTCTCTCGCTTTCTCTCTCTCTCTCGCTTTCTCTGTCTCTCTCGCTTTCTCTGCCTCTCTCGCTTTCTCTGCCTCTCTCGCTTTCTCTGCCTCTCTCGCTTTCTCTGTCTCTCTCGCTTTCTCTGTCTCTCGCTTTCTCTGTCTCTCTCGCTTTCTCTGTCTCTCTCGCTTTCTCTGTCTCTCTCGCTTTCTCTGTCTCTCTCGCTTTCTCTGCCTCTCTCGCTTTCGCTGCCTCTCTCGCTTTCGCTGTCTCTCTCGCTTTCTCTGTCTCTCTCGCTTTCTCTGCCTCTCTCGCTTTCTCTGTCTCTCGCTTTCTCTGTCTCTCTCGCTTTCTCTGTCTCTCTCGCTTTCTCTGTCTCTCTCGCTTTCTCTGTCTCTCTCACTTTCTCTGTCTCTCTCGCTTTCTCTGTCTCTCTCGCTTTCTCTGTCTCTCTCGCTTTCTCTGTCTCTCTCGCTTTCTCTGCCTCTCTCGCTTTCTCTGCCTCTCTCGCTTTCTCTGTCTCTCTCGCTTTCTCTGTCTCTCTCGCTTTCTCTCTCTCTCTCGCTTTCTCTGTCTCTCTCGCTTTCTCTCTCTCTCTCGCTTTCTCTGTCTCTCTCACTTTCTCTGTCTCTCTCGCTTTCTCTGTCTCTCTCACTTTCTCTGTCTCTCTCGCTTTCTCTGTCTCTCGCTTTCTCTGCCTCTCTCGCTTTCTCTGTCTCTCTCGCTTTCTCTGTCTCTCTCACTTTCTCTGTCTCTCACTTTCTCTGTCTCTCTCGCTTTCTCTGTCTCTCTCGCTTTCTCTGCCTCTCTCGCTTTCTCTGCCTCTCTCGCTTTCTCTGTCTCTCTCTCGCTTTCTCTGCCTCTCTCGCTTTCTCTGTCTCTCTCACTTTCTCTGTCTCTCTCGCTTTCTCTGTCTCTCTCGCTTTCTCTGTCTCTCTCGCTTTCTCTGTCTCTCTCGCTTTCTCTGTCTCTCTCGCTTTCTCTGTCTCTCTCGCTTTCTCTGTCTCTCTCGCTTTCTCTGTCTCTCTCGCTTTCTCTGCCTCTCTCGCTTTCTCTGCCTCTCTCCCTTTCTCTGTCTCTGTCGCTTTCTCTGTCTCTCTCACTTTCTCTGTCTCTCTCGCTTTCTCTGTCTCTCTCACTTTCTCTGTCTCTCTCGCTTTCTCTGTCTCTCTCACTTTCTCTGTCTCTCTCACTTTCTCTGTCTCTCTCACTTTCTCTGTCTCTCTCGCTTTCTCTGTCTCTCTCGCTTTCTCTGTCTCTCTCGCTTTCTCTGTCTCTCTCGCTTTCTCTGTCTCTCTCGCTTTCTCTGTCTCTCTCGCTTTCTCTGCCTCTCTCGCTTTCTCTGTCTCTCTCGCTTTCTCTGTCTCTCTCGCTTTCTCTGTCTCTCTCGCTTTCTCTGTCTCTCTCGCTTTCTCTGTCTCTCTCGCTTTCTCTGTCTCTCTCGCTTTCTCTGTCTCTCTCGCTTTCTCTGTCTCTCTCGCTTTCTCTGTCTCTCTCGCTTTCTCTCTCTCTCTCACTTTCTCTGTCTCTCTCGCTTTCTCTGTCTCTCTCGCTTTCTCTGTCTGTCTCGCTTTCTCTGTCTCTCTCACTTTCTCTGTCTCTCGCTTTCTCTGTCTCTCTCGCTTTCTCTGTCTCTCTCACTTTCTCTGTCTCTCTCGATTTCTCTGTCTCTCTCGCTTTCTCTGTCTCTCTCACTTTCTCTGTCTGTCTCACTTTCTCTGTCTCTCTCGCTTTCTCTGTCTCTCTCGCTTTCTCTCTCTCTCTCGCTTTCTCTGTCTCTCTCGCTTTCTCTGTCTCTCTCGCTTTCTCTGCCTCTCGCTTTCTCTGTCTCTCTCGCTTTCTCTGTCTCTCTCACTTTCTCTGTCTCTCTCGCTTTCTCTGTCTCTCTCGCTTTCTCTGTCTCTCTCGCTTTCTCTGTCTCTCTCGCTTTCTCTGTCTCTCTCGCTTTCTCTGTCTCTCTCGCTTTCTCTGTCTCTCTCGCTTTCTCTGTCTCTCTCGCTTTCTCTGTCTCTCTCGCTTTCTCTGTCTCTCTCGCTTTCTCTGTCTCTCGCTTTCTCTGTCTCTCTCGCTTTCTCTGCCTCTCTCTTCTTCTCTGCCTCTCTCACTTTCTCTGCCTCTCTCACTTTCTCTGCCTCTCTCACTTTCTCTGCCTCTCTCACTTTCTCTGTCTCTCTCGCTTTCTCTGTCTCTCGCTTTCTCTGTCTCTCTCGCTTTCTCTGTCTCTCTCGCTTTCTCTGTCTCTCTCACTTTCTCTGTCTCTCTCGCTTTCTCTGTCTCTCTCGCTTTCTCTGTCTCTCTCGCTTTCTCTGTCTCTCTCACTTTCTCTGTCTCTCTCGCTTTCTCTGTCTCTCTCACTTTCTCTGTCTCTCTCGCTTTCTCTGTCTCTCTCGCTTTCTCTCTCTCTCTCACTTTCTCTGTCTCTCTCGCTTTCTCTGTCTCTCTCGCTTTCTCTCTCTCTCTCACTTTCTCTGCCTCTCTCACTTTATCTGTCTCTCTCACTTTCTCTGTCTCTCTCACTTTCTCTGTCTCTCTCGCTTTCTCTCTCTCTCTCGCTTTCTCTGTCTCTCTCGCTTTCTCTGTCTCTCTCGCTTTCTCTGTCTCTCTCGCTTTCTCTCTCTCTCTCGCTTTCTCTGTCTCTCTCACTTTCTCTGTCTCTCTCGCTTTCTCTGTCTCTCTCGCTTTCTCTGTCTCTCTCGCTTTCTCTGTCTCTCTCGCTTTCTCTGTCTCTCTCGCTTTCTCTGTCTCTCTCACTTTCTCTGTCTCTCTCGCTTTCTCTGTCTCTCTCGCTTTCTCTGTCTCTCTCGCTTTCTCTGTCTCTCTCGCTTTCTCTGTCTCTCTCACTTTCTCTGTCTCTCTCGCTTTCTCTGTCTCTCTCGCTTTCTCTGTCTCTCTCGCTTTCTCTGTCTCTCTCGCTTTCTCTGTCTCTCTCGCTTTCTCTGCCTCTCTCCCTTTCTCTGTCTCTCTCGCTTTCTCTGTCTCTCTCACTTTCTCTGCCTCTCTCGCTTTCTCTGTCTCTCTCGCTTTCTCTGTCTCTCTCGCTTTCTCTGCCTCTCTCGCTTTCTCTGTCTCTCTCGCTTTCTCTGTCTCTCTCACTTTCTCTGCCTCTCTCGCTTTCTCTGTCTCTCTCGCTTTCTCTGTCTCTCTCGCTTTCTCTGTCTCTCTCGCTTTCTCTGTCTCTCTCGCTTTCTCTGTCTCTCTCGCTTTCTCTGTCTCTCTCACTTTCTCTGTCTCTCTCGCTTACTCTGCCTCTCGCTTTCTCTCTCTCTCTCGCTTTCTCTGTCTCTCTCGCTTTCTCTGTCTCTCTCACTTTCTCTGTCTCTCTCACTTTCTCTGTCTCTCTCTCTTTCTCTGTCTCTCTCACTTTCTCTGTCTCTCTCGCTTTCTCTGTCTCTCTCGCTTTCTCTGTCTCTCTCGCTTTCTCTGTCTGTCTCGCTTTCTCTGTCTCTCTCGCTTTCTCTGTCTCTCTCGCTTTCTCTCTCTCTCTCGCTTTCTCTGTCTCTCTCGCTTTCTCTGTCTCTCTCACTTTCTCTGTCTCTCTCGCTTTCTCTGTCTCTCTCGCTTTCTCTGTCTCTCTCACTTTCTCTGTCTCTCTCGCTTTCTCTGTCTCTCTCGCTTTCTCTGTCTCTCTCGCTTTCTCTGTCTCTCTCGCTTTCTCTGTCTCTCTCACTTTCTCTGTCTCTCTCGCTTTCTCTGTCTCTCTCGCTTTTTCTGCCTCTCTCGCTTTCTCTGTCTCTCTCGCTTTCTCTGTCTCTCTCGCTTTCTCTCTCTCTCGCTTTCTCTGTCTCTCTCACTTTCTCTGCCTCTCTCGCTTTCTCTGTCTCTCTCACTTTCTCTCTCTCTCGCTTTCTCTGTCTCTCTCACTTTCTCTGCCTCTCTCGCTTTCTCTGTCTCTCTCGCTTTCTCTGCCTCTCTCGCTTTCTCTGTCTCTCTCGCTTTCTCTGTCTCTCTCACTTTCTCTGTCTCTCTCGCTTTCTCTGTCTCTCTCGCTTTCTCTGTCTCTCTCACTTTCTCTGTCTCTCTCGCTTTCTCTGTCTCTCTCGCTTTCTCTCTCTCTCGCTTTCTCTGTCTCTCTCACTTTCTCTGCCTCTCTCGCTTTCTCTGTCTCTCTCACTTTCTCTCTCTCTCGCTTTCTCTGTCTCTCTCACTTTCTCTGCCTCTCTCACTTTCTCTGCCTCTCTCGCTTTCTCTGTCTCTCTCGCTTTCTCTGTCTCTCTCGCTTTCTCTGTCTCTCTCACTTTCTCTGCCTCTCTCGCTTTCTCTGTCTCTCTCGCTTTCTCTGCCTCTCTCGCTTTCTCTGCCTCTCTCGCTTTCTCTCTCTCTCTCGCTTTCTCTCTCTCTCTCGCTTTCTCTGTCTCTCTCGCTTTCTCTGTCTCTCTCGCTTTCTCTGTCTCTCTCGCTTTCTCTGTCTCTCTCGCTTTCTTGTCTCTCTCACTTTCTCTGTCTCTCTCGCTTTCTCTGTCTCTCTCGCTTTCTCTGTCTCTCTCGCTTTCTCTGTCTCTCTCGCTTTCTCTGTCTCTCTCGCTTTCTCTGTCTCTCTCGCTTTCTCTGTCTCTCTCACTTTCTCTGCCTCTCTCGCTTTCTCTGTCTCTCTCGCTTTCTCTGTCTCTCGCTTTCTCTGTCTCTCTCACTTTCTCTGTCTCTCTCGCTTTCTCTGTCTCTCTCACTTTCTCTGTCTCTCTCGCTTTCTCTGTCTCTCTCGCTTTCTCTGTCTCTCTCGCTTTCTCTGTCTCTCTCGCTTTCTCTGTCTCTCTCGCTTTCTTGTCTCTCTCACTTTCTCTGTCTCTCTCGCTTTCTCTGTCTCTCTCGCTTTCTCTGTCTCTCTCGCTTTCTCTGTCTCTCTCGCTTTCTCTGTCTCTCTCACTTTCTCTGTCTCTCTCGCTTTCTCTGTCTCTCTCGCTTTCTCTGTCTCTCTCGCTTTCTCTGTCTCTCTCGCTTTCTCTGTCTCTCTCACTTTCTCTGTCTCTCTCGCTTTCTCTGTCTCTCTCACTTTCTCTGTCTCTCTCGCTTTCTCTGTCTCTCTCACTTTCTCTGTCTCTCTCGCTTTCTCTGTCTCTCTCACTTTCTCTGCCTCTCTCGCTTTCTCTGTCTCTCTCGCTTTCTCTGCCTCTCTCGCTTTCTCTGCCTCTCTCGCTTTCTCTCTCTCTCTCGCTTTCTCTCTCTCTCTCGCTTTCTCTGTCTCTCTCGCTTTCTCTGTCTCTCTCGCTTTCTCTGTCTCTCTCGCTTTCTCTGTCTCTCTCGCTTTCTTGTCTCTCTCACTTTCTCTGTCTCTCTCGCTTTCTCTGTCTCTCTCGCTTTCTCTGTCTCTCTCGCTTTCTCTGTCTCTCTCGCTTTCTCTGTCTCTCTCGCTTTCTCTGTCTCTCTCGCTTTCTCTGTCTCTCTCACTTTCTCTGCCTCTCTCGCTTTCTCTGTCTCTCTCGCTTTCTCTGTCTCTCGCTTTCTCTGTCTCTCTCACTTTCTCTGTCTCTCTCGCTTTCTCTGTCTCTCTCACTTTCTCTGTCTCTCTCGCTTTCTCTGTCTCTCTCGCTTTCTCTGTCTCTCTCGCTTTCTCTGTCTCTCTCGCTTTCTCTGTCTCTCTCGCTTTCTTGTCTCTCTCACTTTCTCTGTCTCTCTCGCTTTCTCTGTCTCTCTCGCTTTCTCTGTCTCTCTCGCTTTCTCTGTCTCTCTCGCTTTCTCTGTCTCTCTCACTTTCTCTGTCTCTCTCGCTTTCTCTGTCTCTCTCGCTTTCTCTGTCTCTCTCGCTTTCTCTGTCTCTCTCGCTTTCTCTGTCTCTCTCGCTTTCTCTGTCTCTCTCGCTTTCTCTCTCTCTCTCACTTTCTCTGTCTCTCTCGCTTTCTCTGTCTCTCTCGCTTTCTCTGTCTCTCTCGCTTTCTCTGTCTCTCTCACTTTCTCTGTCTCTCTCACTTTCTCTGCCTCTCTCGCTTTCTCTGTCTCTCGCTTTCTCTGTCTCTCGCTTTCTCTGTCTCTCTCGCTTTCTCTGTCTCTCTCGCTTTCTCTGCCTCTCTCGCTTTCTCTGCCTCTCTCGCTTTCTCTCTCTCTCTCGCTTTCTCTCTCTCTCTCGCTTTCTCTGTCTCTCTCGCTTTCTCTGTCTCTCTCGCTTTCTCTGTCTCTCTCGCTTTCTCTGTCTCTCTCGCTTTCTTGTCTCTCTCACTTTCTCTGTCTCTCTCGCTTTCTCTGTCTCTCTCGCTTTCTCTGTCTCTCTCGCTTTCTCTGTCTCTCTCGCTTTCTCTGTCTCTCTCGCTTTCTCTGTCTCTCTCGCTTTCTCTGTCTCTCTCACTTTCTCTGCCTCTCTCGCTTTCTCTGTCTCTCTCGCTTTCTCTGCCTCTCTCGCTTTCTCTGTCTCTCTCACTTTCTCTGCCTCTCTCGCTTTCTCTGTCTCTCTCGCTTTCTCTGTCTCTCTCGCTTTCTCTGTCTCTCTCGCTTTCTCTGTCTCTCTCACTTTCTCTGTCTCTCTCGCTTTCTCTCCCTCTCTCGCTTTCTCTGTCTCTCTCACTTTCTCTGCCTCTCTCGCTTTCTCTGTCTCTCTCGCTTTCTCTGTCTCTCTCGCTTTCTCTGTCTCTCTCGCTTTCTCTGTCTCTCTCGCTTTCTTGTCTCTCTCACTTTCTCTGTCTCTCTCGCTTTCTCTGTCTCTCTCGCTTTCTCTGTCTCTCTCGCTTTCTCTGTCTCTCTCGCTTTCTCTGTCTCTCTCACTTTCTCTGTCTCTCTCGCTTTCTCTGTCTCTCTCGCTTTCTCTGCCTCTCTCGCTTTCTCTGTCTCTCTCGCTTTCTCTGTCTCTCTCGCTTTCTCTGTCTCTCTCGCTTTCTCTGTCTCTCTCGCTTTCTCTGTCTCTCTCGCTTTCTCTGTCTCTCTCGCTTTCTCTGTCTCTCTCACTTTCTCTGTCTCTCTCGCTTTCTCTGTCTCTCTCACTTTCTCTGTCTCTCTCGCTTTCTCTGTCTCTCGCTTTCTCTGTCTCTCTCGCTTTCTCTGTCTCTCTCGCTTCCTCTGTCTCTCTCGCTTTCTCTCTCTCTCTCGCTTTCTCTGTCTCTCTCGCTTTCTCTGTCTCTCTCGCTTTCTCTGTCTCTCTCGCTTTCTCTGTCTCTCTCGCTTTCTCTGTCTCTCTCGCTTTCTCTGTCTCTCTCACTTTCTCTGTCTCTCTCGCTTTCTCTGTCTCTCTCGCTTTCTCTGTCTCTCTCACTTTCTCTGTCTCTCTCGCTTTCTCTGCCTCTCTCGCTTTCTCTGTCTCTCTCGCTTTCTCTGTCTCTCTCGCTTTCTCTGTCTCTCTCGCTTTCTCTGTCTCTCTCGCTTTCTCTGTCTCTCTCGCTTTCTCTGTCTCTCTCACTTTCTCTCTCTCTCTCACTTTCTCTGTCTCTCTCGCTTTCTCTGTCTCTCTCGCTTTCTCTGTCTCTCTCGCTTTCTCTGTCTCTCTCGCTTTCTCTGTCTCTCTCACTTTCTCTCTCTCTCTCGCTTTCTCTCTCTCTCTCGCTTTCTCTGTCTCTCTCGCTTTCTCTGTCTCTCTCGCTTTCTCTGTCTCTCTCACTTTCTCTGTCTCTCTCGCTTTCTCTCTCTCTCTCGCTTTCTCTGTCTCTCTCGCTTTCTCTGTCTCTCTCACTTTCTCTGTCTCTCTCGCTTTCTCTGTCTCTCTCGCTTTCTCTGTCTCTCTCACTTTCTCTGTCTCTCTCGCTTTCACTGTCTCTCTCGCTTTCTCTGTCTCTCTCGCTTTCTCTGTCTCTCTCGCTTTCTCTGTCTCTCTCGCTTTCTCTGTCTCTCTCGCTTTCTCTCTCTCTCGCTTTCTCTGTCTCTCTCACTTTCTCTGTCTCTCTCACTTTCTCTCTCTCTCTCACTTTCTCTCTCTCTCTCACTTTCTCTGTCTCTCTCACTTTCTCTCTCTCTCTCGCTTTCTCTCTCTCTCTCGCTTTCTCTGTCTCTCTCGCTTTCTCTGTCTCTCTCGCTTTCTCTGTCTCTCTCGCTTTCTCTGTCTCTCTCGCTTTCTCTGTCTCTCTCTCTTTCTCTGTCTCTCTCACTTTCTCTCTCTCTCTCACTTTCTCTCTCTCTCTCACTTTCTCTGTCTCTCTCACTTTCTCTCTCTCTCTCGCTTTCTCTCTCTCTCTCGCTTTCTCTGTCTCTCTCGCTTTCTCTGCCTCTCGCTTTCTCTGCCTCTCTCGCTTTCTCTGTCTCTCTCACTTTCTCTGTCTCTCTCACTTTCTCTGTCTCTCTCACTTTCTCTCTCTCTCTCACTTTCTCTGTCTCTCTCACTTTCTCTCTCTCTCTCGCTTTCTCTCTCTCTCTCGCTTTCTCTGTCTCTCTCGCTTTCTCTGTCTCTCTCGCTTTCTCTGTCTCTCTCGCTTTCTCTGTCTCTCTCGCTTTCTCTGTCTCTCTCTCTTTCTCTGTCTCTCTCACTTTCTCTCTCTCTCTCACTTTCTCTCTCTCTCTCACTTTCTCTGTCTCTCTCACTTTCTCTCTCTCTCTCGCTTTCTCTGTCTCTCTCGCTTTCTCTGCCTCTCTCGCTTTCTCTGTCTCTCTCGCTTTCTCTGTCTCTCGCTTTCTCTGTCTCTCTCGCTTTCTCTGTCTCTCTCGCTTTCTCTGTCTCTCTCGCTTTCTCTGTCTCTCTCGCTTTCTCTGCCTCTCTCGCTTTCGCTGCCTCTCTCGCTTTCGCTGTCTCTCTCGCTTTCTCTGTCTCTCTCGCTTTCTCTGCCTCTCTCGCTTTCTCTGTCTCTCGCTTTCTCTGTCTCTCTCGCTTTCTCTGTCTCTCTCGCTTTCTCTGTCTCTCTCGCTTTCTCTGTCTCTCTCGCTTTCTCTGTCTCTCTCGCTTTCTCTGTCTCTCTCGCTTTCTCTGTCTCTCTCGCTTTCTCTGCCTCTCTCACTTTCTCTGTCTCTCTCGCTTTCTCTGTCTCTCTCGCTTTCTCTGTCTCTCTCACTTTCTCTGTCTCTCTCGCTTTCTCTGTCTCTCTCGCTTTCTCTGTCTCTCTCGCTTTCTCTGTCTCTCTCGCTTTCTCTGTCTCTCTCGCTTTCTCTGTCTCTCTCGCTTTCTCTCTCTCTCTCGCTTTCTCTCTCTCTCTCGCTTTCTCTGTCTCTGTCACTTTCTCTGTCTCTCTCACTTTCTCTGTCTCTCTCGCTTTCTCTGTCTCTCTCACTTTCTCTGTCTCTCTCACTTTCTCTGTCTCTCTCGCTTTCTCTGTCTCTCTCACTTTCTCTGTCTCTCTCGCTTTCTCTGTCTCTCGCTTTCTCTGCCTCTCTCGCTTTCTCTGTCTCTCTCGCTTTCTCTGTCTCTCTCACTTTCTCTGCCTCTCTCGCTTTCTCTGCCTCTCTCGCTTTCTCTGTCTCTCTCTCGCTTTCTCTGCCTCTCTCGCTTTCTCTGTCTCTCTCACTTTCTCTGTCTCTCTCGCTTTCTCTGCCTCTCTCACTTTCTCTGTCTCTCTCGCTTTCTCTGTCTCTCTCGCTTTCTCTGTCTCTCTCACTTTCTCTGTCTCTCTCGCTTTCTCTGTCTCTCTCGCTTTCTCTGTCTCTCTCGCTTTCTCTGTCTCTCTCGCTTTCTCTGTCTCTCTCGCTTTCTCTGCCTCTCTCCCTTTCTCTGTCTCTGTCGCTTTCTCTGTCTCTCTCACTTTCTCTGTCTCTCTCGCTTTCTCTGTCTCTCTCACTTTCTCTGTCTCTCTCACTTTCTCTGTCTCTCTCACTTTCTCTGCCTCTCTCGCTTTCTCTGTCTCTCTCACTTTCTCTGTCTATCTCACTTTCTCTGTCTCTCTCGCTTTCTCTGTCTCTCTCACTTTCTCTGTCTCTCTCACTTTCTCTGTCTCTCTCGCTTTCTATGTCTCTCTCTTTCTCTGTCTCACTCGCTTTCTCTGCCTCTCTCGCTTTCTCTGTCTCTCTCGCTTTCTCTGTCTCTCGCTTTCTCTGTCTCTCTCGCTTTCTCTGTCTCTCTCGCTTTCTCTGTCTCTCTCGCTTTCTCTGTCTCTCTCGCTTTCTCTGTCTCTCTCGCTTTCTCTCTCTCTCTCACTTTCTCTGTCTCTCTCGCTTTCTCTGTCTCTCTCGCTTTCTCTGTCTGTCTCGCTTTCTCTGTCTCTCTCACTTTCTCTGTCTCTCGCTTTCTCTGTCTCTCTCGCTTTCTCTGTCTCTCTCACTTTCTCTGTCTCTCTCGATTTCTCTGTCTCTCTCGCTTTCTCTGTCTCTCTCACTTTCTCTGTCTGTCTCACTTTCTCTGTCTCTCTCGCTTTCTCTGTCTCTCTCGCTTTCTCTCTCTCTCTCGCTTTCTCTGTCTCTCTCGCTTTCTCTGTCTCTCTCGCTTTCTCTGCCTCTCTCACTTTCTCTGTCTCTCTCGCTTTCTCTGTCTCTCTCGCTTTCTCTGTCTCTCTCGCTTTCTCTGTCTCTCTCGCTTTCTCTGTCTCTCTCGCTTTCTCTGTCTCTCTCACTTTCTCTGTCTCTCTCACTTTCTCTGTCTCTCTCGCTTTCTCTGTCTCTCTCGCTTTCTCTGTCTCTCTCGCTTTCTCTGTCTCTCTCGCTTTCTCTGTCTCTCGCTTTCTCTGTCTCTCTCGCTTTCTCTGCCTCTCTCTTCTTCTCTGCCTCTCTCACTTTCTCTGCCTCTCTCACTTTCTCTGCCTCTCTCACTTTCTCTGCCTCTCTCACTTTCTCTGTCTCTCTCGCTTTCTCTGTCTCTCGCTTTCTCTGTCTCTCTCGCTTTCTCTGTCTCTCTCGCTTTCTCTGTCTCTCTCACTTTCTCTGTCTCTCTCGCTTTCTCTGTCTCTCTCGCTTTCTCTGTCTCTCTCGCTTTCTCTGTCTCTCTCGCTTTCTCTGTCTCTCTCACTTTCTCTGTCTCTATCACTTTCTCTGTCTCTCTCACTTTCTCTGTCTCTCTCGCTTTCTCTGTCTCTCTCGCTTTCTCTCTCTCTCTCACTTTCTCTGTCTCTCTCGCTTTCTCTGTCTCTCTCGCTTTCTCTCTCTCTCTCACTTTCTCTGCCTCTCTCACTTTATCTGTCTCTCTCACTTTCTCTGTCTCTCTCACTTTCTCTGTCTCTCTCGCTTTCTCTCTCTCTCTCGCTTTCTCTGTCTCTCTCGCTTTCTCTGTCTCTCTCGCTTTCTCTGTCTCTCTCACTTTCTCTGTCTCTCTCGCTTTCTCTGTCTCTCTCGCTTTCTCTGTCTCTCTCGCTTTCTCTGTCTCTCTCACTTTCTCTGTCTCTCTCGCTTTCTCTGTCTCTCTCGCTTTCTCTGTCTCTCTCACTTTCTCTGTCTCTCTCGCTTTCTCTGTCTCTCTCACTTTCTCTGTCTCTCTCACTTTCTCTGTCTCTCTCACTTTCTCTGTCTCTCTCGCTTTCTCTGTCTCTCTCGCTTTCTCTGTCTCTCTCACTTTCTCTGTCTCTCTCGCTTTCTCTGTCTCTCTCGCTTTCTCTGTCTCTCTCGCTTTCTCTGTCTCTCTCGCTTTCTCTGTCTCTCTCACTTTCTCTGTCTCTCTCACTTTCTCTGTCTCTCTCACTTTCTCTGTCTCTCTCGCTTTCTCTGCCTCTCTCGCTTTCTCTGTCTCTCTCGCTTTCTCTGTCTCTCTCACTTTCTCTGTCTCTCTCACTTTCTCTGTCTCTCTCACTTTCTCTGTCTCTCTCACTTTCTCTGTCTCTCTCACTTTCTCTGTCTCTCTCACTTTCTCTGTCTCTCTCACTTTCTCTGTCTCTCTCGCTTTCTCTGTCTCTCTCGCTTTCTCTGTCTCTCTCGCTTTCTCTGTCTCTCTCGCTTTCTCTGTCTCTCTCACTTTCTCTGTCTCTCTCACTTTCTCTCTCTCTCACTTTCTCTGTCTCTCTCGCTTTCTCTCTCTCTCTCACTTTCTCTGTCTCTCTCGCTTTCTCTGTCTCTCTCGCTTTCTCTGTCTCTCTCGCTTTCTCTCTCTCTCTCACTTTCTCTGCCTCTCTCACTTTATCTGTCTCTCTCACTTTCTCTGTCTCTCTCGCTTTCTCTGTCTCTCTCGCTTTCTCTGCCTCTCTCGCTTTCTCTGTCTCTCTCACTTTCTCTGTCTCTCTCACTTTCTCTCTCTCTCACTTTCTCTGTCTCTCTCGCTTTCTCTGTCTCTCTCGCTTTCTCTGTCTCTCTCGCTTTCTCTGTCTCTCTCGCTTTCTCTGTCTCTCTCGCTTTCTCTGCCTCTCTCGCTTTCTCTGTCTCTCTCACTTTCTCTGTCTCTCTCACTTTCTCTCTCTCTCACTTTCTCTGTCTCTCTCGCTTTCTCTGTCTCTCTCGCTTTCTCTGCCTCTCTCGCTTTCTCTGTCTCTCTCGCTTTCTCTGTCTCTCTCGCTTTCTCTGTCTCTCTCGCTTTCTCTGTCTCTCTCGCTTTCTCTGTCTCTCTCGCTTTCTCTGTCTCTCTCGCTTTCTCTGTCTCTCTCGCTTTCTCTCTCTCTCTCACTTTCTCTGTCTCTCTCGCTTTCTCTGTCTCTCTCGCTTTCTCTGTCTCTCTCGCTTTCTCTGTCTCTCTCGCTTTCTCTGTCTCTCTCGCTTTCTCTGCCTCTCTCGCTTTCTCTGTCTCTCTCGCTTTCTCTGCCTCTCTCGCTTTCTCTGCCTCTCTCGCTTTCTCTGTCTCTCTCGCTTTCTCTGTCTCTCTCACTTTCTCTGTCTCTCTCACTTTCTCTGTCTCTCTCGCTTTCTCTGTCTCTCTCACTTTCTCTGCCTCTCTCACTTTATCTGTCTCTCTCACTTTCTCTGTCTCTCTCGCTTTCTCTGTCTCTCTCGCTTTCTCTGCCTCTCTCGCTTTCTCTGTCTCTCTCACTTTCTCTGTCTCTCTCGCTTTCTCTGTCTCTCTCGCTTTCTCTGTCTCGCTTTCTCTGTCTCTCTCGCTTTCTCTGCCTCTCTCGCTTTCTCTGTCTCTCTCGCTTTCTCTGTCTCTCTCGCTTTCTCTGTCTCTCTCGCTTTCTCTGTCTCTCTCGCTTTCTCTGTCTCTCTCGCTTTCTCTGTCTCTCTCGCTTTCTCTGTCTCTCTCACTTTCTCTGTCTCTCTCGCTTTCTCTGTCTCTCTCACTTTCTCTGTCTCTCTCGCTTTCTCTGTCTCTCTCGCTTTCTCTGTCTCTCTCACTTTCTCTCTCTCTCACTTTCTCTGTCTCTCTCGCTTTCTCTGTCTCTCTCGCTTTCTCTCTCTCTCTCACTTTCTCTGTCTCTCTCGCTTTCTCTGTCTCTCTCGCTTTCTCTGTCTCTCTCGCTTTCTCTGTCTCTCTCACTTTCTCTGCCTCTCTCGCTTTCTCTGCCTCTCTCGCTTTCTCTGCCTCTCTCACTTTATCTGTCTCTCTCACTTTCTCTGTCTCTCTCACTTTCTCTGTCTCTCTCGCTTTCTCTGTCTCGCTTTCTCTGTCTCTCTCACTTTCTCTGTCTCTCTCGCTTTCTCTGTCTCTCGCTTTCTCTGTCTCTCTCACTTTCTCTGTCTCACTCGCTTTCTCTGTCTCTCTCGCTTTCTCTGTCTCTCTCACTTTCTCTGTCTCTCTCGCTTTCTCTGTCTCTCTCGCTTTCTCTGCCTCTCTCGCTTTCTCTCTCTCTCTCGCTTTCTCTGCCTCTCTCGCTTTCTCTCTCTCTCTCGCTTTCTCTGTCTCTCTCACTTTCTCTGTCTCTCTCGCTTTCTCTGTCTCTCTCGCTTTCTCTGTCTCTCTCGCTTTCTCTGTCTCTCTCGCTTTCTCTGTCTCTATCACTTTCTCTGTCTCTCTCGCTTTCTCTGCCTCTCTCGCTTTCTCTGTCTCTCTCGCTTTCTCTGCCTCTCTCGCTTTCTCTCTCTCTCTCGCTTTCTCTCTCTCACTTTCTCTGTCTCTCTCGCTTTCTCTGTCTCTCTCGCTTTCTCTGTCTCTCTCGCTTTCTCTGTCTCTCTCGCTTTCTCTGTCTCTCTCACTTTCTCTGTCTCTCTCGCTTTCTCTGTCTCTCTCGCTTTCTCTGTCTCTCTCGCTTTCTCTGTCTCTCTCGCTTTCTCTGTCTCTCTCGCTTTCTCTGTCTCTCGCTTTCTCTGTCTCTCTCGCTTTCTCTGTCTCTCTCTCTCTTTCTCTGTCTCTCTCGCTTTCTCTGTCTCTCTCGCTTTCTCTGTCTCTCTCTCTTTCTCTGTCTCTCTCGCTTTCTCTGTCTCTCTCTCTTTCTCTGTCTCTCTCGCTTTCTCTGTCTCTCTCTCTCTTTCTCTGTCTCTCTCGCTTTCTCTGTCTCTCTCTCTCTTTCTCTGTCTCTCTCGCTTTCTCTGTCTCTCTCGCTTTCTCTATCTCTCTCGCTTTCTCTGTCTCTCTCGCTTTCTCTGTCTCTCTCTCTCTTTCTCTGTCTCTCTCGCTTTCTCTGTCTCTCGCTTTCTCTGTCTCTCTCGCTTTCTCTGTCTCTCTCTCTCTTTCTCTGTCTCTCTCGCTTTCTCTGTCTCTCTCGCTTTCTCTGTCTCTCTCGCTTTCTCTGTCTCTCTCGCTTTCTCTGCCTCTCTCGCTTTCTCTGTCTCTCTCGCTTTCTCTGTCTCTCTCGCTTTCTCTGTCTCTCTCGCTTTCTCTGTCTCTCTCGCTTTCTCTGTCTCTCTCGCTTTCTCTGTCTCTCTCACTTTCTCTGTCTCTCTCGCTTTCTCTGCCTCTCTCGCTTTCTCTGCCTCTCTCACTTTCTCTGTCTCTCTCGCTTTCTCTGTCTCTCTCACTTTCTCTGTCTCTCTCGCTTTCTCTGCCTCTCTCGATTTCTCTGTCTCTCTCGCTTTCTCTGTCTCTCTCGCTTTCTCTGTCTCTCTCACTTTCTCTGTCTCTCTCGCTTTCTCTGTCTCTCTCGCTTTCTCTGTCTCTATCACTTTCTCTGTCTCTCTCGCTTTCTCTGTCTCTCTCACTTTCTCTGTCTCTCTCGCTTTCTCTGTCTCTCTCGCTTTCTCTGTCTCTCTCACTTTCTCTGTCTCTCTCGCTTTCTCTGTCTCTCTCGCTTTCTCTGTCTCTCTCGCTTTCTCTGTCTCTCTCACTTTCTCTGTCTCTCTCGCTTTCTCTGTCTCTCTCACTTTCTCTGTCTCTCTCGCTTTCTCTGTCTCTCTCGATTTCTCTGTCTCTCTCGCTTTCTCTGTCTCTCTCGCTTTCTCTGTCTCTCTCGCTTTCTCTGCCTCTCTCACTTTCTCTGTCTCTCTCGCTTTCTCTGTCTCTCTCGCTTTCTCTGTCTCTCTCGCTTTCTCTGTCTCTCTCGCTTTCTCTGTCTCTCTCGCTTTCTCTGTCTCTCTCGCTTTCTCTGTCTCTCTCGCTTTCTCTGTCTCTCTCGCTTTCTCTGTCTCTCTCGCTTTCTCTGTCTCTCTCGCTTTCTCTGCCTCTCGCTCTTTTTCTGCCTCTCTCGCTTTCTCTGTCTCTCTCGCTTTCTCTGTCTCTCTCGCTTTCTCTGTCTCTCTCGCTTTCTCTGTCTCTCTCACTTTCTCTGTCTCTCTCGCTTTCTCTGTCTCTCTCACTTTCTCTGTCTCTCTCGCTTTCTCTGTCTCTCTCACTTTCTCTGTCTCTCTCGCTTTCTCTGTCTCTCTCGCTTTCTCTGTCTCTCTCGCTTTCTCTGTCTCTCACTTTCTCTGTCTCTCTCGCTTTCTCTGTCTCTCTCGCTTTCTCTGTCTCTCTCGCTTTCTCTGTCTCTCTCACTTTCTCTGTCTCTCTCGTTTTCTCTGTCTCTCTCGCTTTCTCTGTCTCTCTCCCTTTCTCTGTCTCTCTCGCTATCTCTGTCTCTCTCGCTTTCTCTGTCTCTCTCGCTTTCTCTGTCTCTCACTTTCTCTGTCTCTCTCGCTTTCTCTGTCTCTCTCGCTTTCTCTGTCTCTCTCGCTTTCTCTGTCTCTCTCGCTTTCTCTGTCTCTCTCGCTTTCTCTGTCTCTCTCGCTTTCTCTGTCTCTCTCGCTTTCTCTGTCTCTCTCGCTTTCTCTGTCTCTCTCGCTTTCTCTGTCTCTCTCGCTTTCTCTGTCTCTCTCGCTTTCTCTGTCTCTCTCGCTTTCTCTGTCTCTCTCACTTTCTCTGTCTCTCTCGCTTTCTCTGTCTCTCTCGCTTTCTCTGTCTCTCTCGCTTTCTCTGTCTCTCTCGCTTTCTCTGTCTCTCTCGCTTTCTCTGTCTCTCTCGCTTTCTCTGCCTCTCTCGCTTTCTCTGTCTCTCTCGCTTTCTCTGTCTCTCTCGCTTTCTCTGTCTCTCGCTTTCTCTGTCTCTCTCGCTTTCTCTGTCTCTCTCGCTTTCTCTGTCTCTCTCGCTTTCTCTGTCTCTCTCTTTCTCTGTCTCTCTCGCTTTCTCTGTCTCTCTCGCTTTCTCTGTCTCTCTCGCTTTCTCTGTCTCTCTCGCTTTCTCTGCCTCTCTCACTTTCTCTGTCTCTCTCGCTTTCTCTGTCTCTCTCGCTTTCTCTGTCTCTCTCGCTTTCTCTGTCTCTCTCGCTTTCTCTGTCTCTCTCGTTATCACTTTCTCTGTCGCTTTCTCTGTCTCTCTCACTTTCTCTGTCTCTCTCGCTTTCTCTGTCTCTCTCACTTTCTCTGTCTCTCTCGCTTTCTCTCTCTCTGTCGCTTTCTCTGTCTCTCTCGCTTTCTCTGTCTCTCTCGCTTTCTCTGTCTCTCTCACTTTCTCTGTCTCTCTCGCTTTCTCTGTCTCTCTCGCTTTCTCTGTCTCTCTCGCTTTCTCTGTCTCTCTCGCTTTCTCTGTCTCTCTCGCTTTCTCTGTCTCTCTCGCTTTCTCTGTCTCTCTCGCTTTCTCTGTCTCTCTCGCTTTCTCTGTCTCTCTCACTTTCTCTCTCTCTCTCGCTTTCTCTGTCTCTCTCGCTTTCTCTGTCTCTCTCACTTTCTCTGTCTCTCTCACTTTCTCTGTCTCTCTCGCTTTCTCTGTCTCTCTCGCTTTCTCTGTCTCTCTCGCTTTCTCTGTCTCTCTCGCTTTCTCTGTCTCTCTCGCTTTCTCTGCCTCTCTCGCTTTCTCTGTCTCTCTCACTTTCTCTGCCTCTCTCGCTTTCTCTGTCTCTCTCACTTTCTCTGTCTCTCTCGCTTTCTCTGTCTCTCTCGCTTTCTCTGTCTCTCTCGCTTTCTCTGTCTCTCTCGCTTTCTCTGTCTCTCTCGCTTTCTCTGCCTCTCTCGCTTTCTCTGTCTCTCTCGCTTTCTCTGTCTCTCTCACTTTCTCTGTCTCTCTCGCTTTCTCTGTCTCTCTCGCTTTCTCTGTCTCTCTTGCTTTCTCTGTCTCTCTTGCTTTCTCTGTCTCTCTCACTTTCTCTGCCTCTCTCACTTTCTCTGTCTCTCTCGCTTTCTCTGTCTCTCTCGCTTTCTCTGTCTCTCTCGCTTTCTCTGTCTCTCTCGCTTTCTCTGTCTCTCTCGCTTTCTCTCTCTCTCTCACTTTCTCTGTCTCTCTCGCTTTCTCTGTCTCTCTCGCTTTCTCTGTCTCTCTCGCTTTCTCTGTCTCTCTCGCTTTCTCTGTCTCTCTCACTTTCTCTGCCTCTCTCGCTTTCTCTGTCTCTCTCACTTTCTCTGTCTCTCTCGCTTTCTCTGTCTCTCTCGCTTTCTCTGTCTCTCTCGCTTTCTCTGTCTCTCTCGCTTTCTCTGTCTCTCTCGCTTTCTCTGTCTCTCTCACTTTCTCTGTCTCTCTCGCTTTCTCTGTCTCTCTCGCTTTCTCTGTCTCTCTCGCTTTCTCTGTCTCTCTCGCTTTCTCTGTTTCTCTCGCTTTCTCTGTCTCTCTCGCTTTCTCTGTCTCTCTCGCTTTCTCTGTCTCTCTCTCTTTCTCTGCCTCTCTCACTTTCTCTGCCTCTCTCGCTTTCTCTGTCTCTCTCACTTTCTCTGCCTCTCTCACTTTCTCTGTCTCTCTCGCTTTCTCTGTCTCTCTCGCTTTCTCTGTCTCTCTCTTTCTCTTCTCTCTTGTTTTTTTTTGTCTCTCTCGCTTTCTCTGCATCTTTCACTTTATCTGTCCCTGTCGCTTTTTCTCTCTGTCACGCTTTTTCTCTCTCTCTCACTTTCTCTCTCTCTCGCTTTCTCTGTCTCTCTCGTTTTCTCTGCCTCTCTCGCTTTCTCTGTCTCTCTCACTTTCTCTGCCTCTCTCGCTTTCTCTGTCTCTCTCGTTTTCTCTGCCTCTCTCGCTTTCTCTGTCTCTCTCGCTTTCTCTGTCTCTCTCGCTTTCTCTGTCTCTCTCGCTTTCTCTGTCTCTCTCGCTTTCTCTGTCTCCCTCGCTTTCTCTGTCTCTCTCGCTTTCTCTGTCTCTCTCGCTTTCTCTGTCTCTCTCACTTTCTCCCTCTCTCTCGCTTTTTCTCTCTGTCACGCTTTTTCTCTCTCTCTCACTTTCTCTCTCTCTCGCTTTCTCTGTCTCTCTCGTTTTCTCTGCCTCTCTCGCTTTCTCTGTCTCTCTCACTTTCTCTGTCTCTCTCGCTTTCTCTGCCTCTCTCGCTTTCTCTGTCTCTCTCGTTTTCTCTGCCTCTCTCGCTTTCTCTGTCTCTCTCGCTTTCTCTGTCTCTCTCGCTTTCTCTGTCTCTCTCGCTTTCTCTGTCTCTCTCACTTTCTCTGCCTCTCTCGCTTTCTCTGTCTCTCTCGTTTTCTCTGCCTCTCTCGCTTTCTCTGTCTCTCTCGCTTTCTCTGTCTCTCTCGCTTTCTCTCTCTCTCTCGCTTTCTCTGTCTCTCTCACTTTCTCTGCCTCTCTCGCTTTCTCTGTCTCTCTCGCTTTCTCTGTCTCTCTCGCTTTCTCTGCCTCTCTCGCTTTCTCTGTCTCTCTCTCTTTCTCTGTCTCTCTCACTTTCTCTGTCTCTCTCGCTTTCTCTGTCTCTCTCACTTTCTCTGTCTCTCTCGCTTTCTCTGTCTCTCTCGCTTTCTCTGTCTCTCTCGCTTTCTCTCTCTCTCGCTTTCTCTGCCTCTCTCGCTTTCTCTGCCTCTCTCGCTTTCTCTGTCTCTCTCGCTTTCTCTGTCTCTCTCGCTTTCTCTGTCTCTCTCGCTTTCTCTGTCTCTCTCACTTTCTCTGTCTCTCTCGCTTTCTCTGTCTCTCTCGCTTTCTCTGTCTCTCTCGCTTTCTCTGTCTCTCTCGCTTTCTCTGTCTCTCTCGCTTTCTCTGTCTCTCTCGCTTTCTCTGTCTCTCTCGCTTTCTCTGTCTCTCTCACTTTCTCTGTCTCTCTCGCTTTCTCTCTCTCTCTCGCTTTCTCTGTCTCTCTCACTTTCTCTGTCTCTCTCGCTTTCTCTCTCTCTCTCGCTTTCTCTGTCTCTCTCACTTTCTCTGTCTCTCTCGCTTTCTCTGTCTCTCTCGCTTTCTCTGTCTCTCTCGCTTTCTCTGTCTCTCTCACTTTCTCTGTCTCTCTCACTTTCTCTGTCTCTCTCACTTTCTCTGTCTCTCTCACTTTCTCTGTCTCTCTCACTTTCTCTGTCTCTCTCGCTTTCTCTGTCTCTCTCGCTTTCTCTGTCTCTCTCGCTTTCTCTGCCTCTCTCGCTTTCTCTGCCTCTCTCTCACTTTCTCTGTCTCTCTCACTTTCTCTGTCTCTCTCGCTTTCTCTCTCTCTCTCGCTTTCTCTGTCTCTCTCGCTTTCTCTGCCTCTCTCACTTTCTCTGTCTCTCTCACTTTCTCTGTCTCTCTCGCTTTCTCTGTCTCTCTCACTTTCTCTGTCTCTCTCACTTTCTCTGCCTCTCTCACTTTCTCTGTCTCTCTCACTTTCTCTGTCTCTCTCGCTTTCTCTGTCTCTCTCGCTTTCTCTGTCTCTCTCGCTTTCTCTGTCTCTCTCGCTTTCTCTGTCTCTCTCGCTTTCTCTGTCTCTCTCACTTTCTCTGTCTCTCTCGCTTTCTCTGCCTCTCTCGCTTTCTCTGTCTCTCTCGCTTTCTCTGTCTCTCTCGCTTTCTCTGTCTCTCTCACTTTCTCTGTCTCTCTCGCTTTCTCTGTCTCTCTCGCTTTCTCTGTCTCTCTCACTTTCTCTGTCTCTCTCGCTTTCTCTGTCTCTCTCGCTTTCTCTGTCTCTCTCACTTTCTCTGTCTCTCTCACTTTCTCTGTCTCTCTCGCTTTCTCTGTCTCTCTCACTTTCTCTGTCTCTCTCGCTTTCTCTGTCTCTCTCGCTTTCTCTGTCTCTCTCACTTTCTCTGTCTCTCTCGCTTTCTCTGTCTCTCTCACTTTCTCTCCCTCTCTCGCTTTCTCTCTCTCTCTCGCTTTCTCTGTCTCTCTCGCTTTCTCTGTCTCTCTCGCTTTCTCTGTCTCTCTCGCTTTCTCTGTCTCTCTCACTTTCTCTGTCTCTCTCGCTTTCTCTGTCTCTCTCACTTTCTCTGTCTCTCTCGCTTTCTCTGTCTCTCTCGCTTTCTCTGTCTCTCTCGCTTTCTCTGTCTCTCTCGCTTTCTCTGTCTCTCTCACTTTCTCTGTCTCTCTCGCTTTCTCTGCCTCTCTCGCTTTCTCTGTCTCTCTCGCTTTCTCTGTCTCTCTCGCTTTCTCTGTCTCTCTCGCTTTCTCTGTCTCTCTCGCTTTCTCTGTCTCTCTCGCTTTCTCTGTCTCTCTCGCTTTCTCTGTCTCTCTCGCTTTCTCTGTCTCTCTCGCTTTCTCTGTCTCTCTCACTTTCTCTGTCTCTCTCACTTTCTCTGTCTCTCTCGCTTTCTCTGTCTCTCTCGCTTTCTCTGTCTCTCTCACTTTCTCTGTCTCTCTCGCTTTCTCTGTCTCTCTCACTTTCTCTGTCTCTCTCGCTTTCTCTGTCTCTCTCGCTTTCTCTGTCTCTCTCGCTTTCTCTGTCTCTCTCACTTTCTCTGTCTCTCTCACTTTCTCTGCTTCTCTCACTTTCTCTGTCTCTCTCGTTTTCTCTGCCTCTCTCGCTTTCTCTGTCTCTCTCACTTTCTCTGCCTCTCTCACTTTCTCTGTCTCTCTCGCTTTCTCTGTCTCTCTCGCTTTCTCTGTCTCTCTCGCTTTCTCTGTCTCTCTCGCTTTCTCTGTCTCTCTCGCTTTCTCTGTCTCTCTCGCTTTCTCTGTCTCTCTCGCTTTCTCTGTCTCTCTCGCTTTCTCTGTCTCTCTCGCTTTCTCTGTCTCTCTCGCTTTCTCTGTCTCTCTCGCTTTCTCTGCCTCTCTCGCTTTCTCTGCCTCTCTCGCTTTCTCTGTCTCTCTCACTTTCTCTGTCTCTCTCACTTTCTCTGCCTCTCTCGCTTTCTCTGTCTCTATCGCTTTCTCTGTCTCTCTCGCTTTCTCTGTCTCTCTCTCGCTTTCTCTGCCTCTCTCGCTTTCTCTGTCTCTCTCGCTTTCTCTGCCTCTCTCGCTTTCTCTGTCTCTCTCACTTTCTCTGTCTCTCTCGCTTTCTCTCTCTCTCTCGCTTTCTCTGTCTCTCTCGCTTTCTCTGTCTCTCTCACTTTCTCTGTCTCTCTCACTTTCTCTGTCTCTCTCGCTTTCTCTGTCTCTCTCGCTTTCTCTGTCTCTCTCGCTTTCTCTGTCTCTCTCGCTTTCTCTGTCTCTCTCGCTTTCTCTGTCTCTCTCGCTTTCTCTGTCTCTCTCGCTTTCTCTGTCTCTCTCACTTTCTCTGTCTCTCTCACTTTCTCTGTCTCTCGCTTTCTCTGTCTCTCTCGCTTTCTCTGTCTCTCTCGCTTTCTCTGTCTCTCTCGCTTTCTCTGTCTCTCTCGCTTTCTCTGTCTCTCTCGCTTTCTCTGTCTCTCTCGCTTTCTCGCTCTCTCGCTTTCTCTGTCTCTCTCACTTTCTCTGTCTCTCTCGCTTTCTCTGTCTCTCTCGCTTTCTCTGTCTCTCTCACTTTCTCTGTCTCTCTCGCTTTCTCTGTCTCTCTCGCTTTCTCTGTCTCTCTCACTTTCTCTGTCTCTCTCGCTTTCTCTGTCTCTCTCTCGCTTTCTCTGTCTCTCTCTCTTTCTCTGTCTCTCTCGCTTTCTCTGTCTCTCTCGCTTTCTCTGTCTCTCTCGCTTTCTCTGTCTCTCTCACTTTCTCTGTCTCTCTCGCTTTCTCTGCCTCTCTCGCTTTCTCTGTCTCTCTCGCTTTCTCTGTCTCTCTCGCTTTCTCTGCCTCTCTCGCTTTCTCTGTCTCTCTCGCTTTCTCTGCCTCTCTCGCTTTCTCTGTCTCTCTCACTTTCTCTGTCTCTCTCACTTTCTCTGTCTCTCTCGCTTTCTCTGTCTCTCTCACTTTCTCTGTCTCTCTCGCTTTCTCTGTCTCTCTCGCTGTCTCTGTCTCTCTCGCTGTCTCTGTCTCTCTCGCTTTCTCTGTCTCTCTCGCTTTCTCTGTCTCTCTCGCTTTCTCTGTCTCTCTCGCTTTCTCTGTCTCTCTCGCTTTCTGTGTCTCTCTCGCTTTCTGTGTCTCTCTCGCTTTCTCTGTCTCTCTCACTTTCTCTGTCTCACTCGATTTCTCTGTCTCTCTCGCTTTCTCTGTCTCTCTCGCTTTCTCTGCCTCTCTCGCTTTCTCTGTCTCTCTCGCTTTCTCTGTCTCACTCGCTTTCTCTGTCTCTCTCGCTTTCTCTGCCTCTCTCGCTTTCTCTGTCTCTCTCACTTTCTCTGTCTCTCTCTCTCTCTCTGTCTCTCTCGCTTTCTCTGTCTCTCTCGCTTTCTCTGTCTCTCTCGCTTTCTCTGTCTCTCTCGCTTTCTCTGTCTCTCTCACTTTCTCTGCCTCTCTCGCTTTCTCTGTCTCTCTCGCTTTCTCTGTCTCTCTCGCTTTCTCTGTCTCTCTCACTTTCTCTGTCTCTCTCTCGCTTTCTCTGCCTCTCTCGCTTTCTCTGCCTCTCTCACTTTCTCTGTCTCTCTCGCTTTCTCTGTCTCTCTCGCTTTCTCTGTCTCTCTCGCTTTCTCTGTCTCTCTCGCTTTCTCTCTCTCTCTCGCTTTCTCTGTCTCTCTCGCTTTCTCTGTCTCTCTCGCTTTCTCTGTCTCTCTCTCGCTTTCTCTGTCTCTCTCGCTTTCTCTGTCTCTCTCTCGCTTTCTCTGTCTCTCTCACTTTCTCTGTCTCTCTCGCTTTCTCTGTCTCTCTCTCGCTTTCTCTGTCTCTCTCGCTTTCTCTGCCTCTCTCGCTTTCTCTGTCTCTCTCGCTTTCTCTCTCTCTCTCGCTTTCTCTGTCTCTCTCACTTTCTCTGTCTCTCTCGCTTTCTCTGTCTCTCTCGCTTTCTCTGTCTCTCTCGCTTTCTCTGCCTCTCTCGCTTTCTCTGTCTCTCTCGCTTTCTCTGTCTCTCTCGCTTTCTCTGTCTCTCCCGCTTTCTCTGTCTCTCTCGCTTTCTCTGTCTCTCTCGCTTTCTCTGTCTCTCTCACTTTCTCTGTCTCTCTCGCTTTCTCTGTCTCTCTCACTTTCTCTGCCTCTCTCGCTTTCTCTGTCTCTCTCGCTTTCTCTGTCTCTCTCGCTTTCTCTGTCTCTCTCGCTTTCTCTGTCTCTCTCGCTTTCTCTGTCTCTCTCTCTTTCTCTCTCTCTATCGCTTTCTCTGTCTCTCTCGCTTTCTCTGTCTCTCTCGCTTTCTCTGTCTCTCTCGCTTTCTCTGTCTCACTCGCTTTCTCTGTCTCTCTCGCTTTCTCTGTCTCTCTCACTTTCTCTGCCTCTCTCGCTTTCTCTGTCTCTCTCGCCTTCTCTGCCTCTCTCGCTTTCTCTGCCTCTCTCGCTTTCTCTGTCTCTCTCGCTTTCTCTGTTTCTCTCGCTTTCTCTGTCTCTCTCGCTTTCTCTGTCTCTCTCTCTTTCTCTGTCTCTCTCGCTTTCTCTGTCTCTCTCGCTTTCTCTGTCTCTCTCGCTTTCTCTGTCTCTCTCGCTTTCTCTGTCTCTCTCTCTTTCTCTCTCTCTATCGCTTTCTCTGTCTCTCTCGCTTTCTCTGTCTCTCTCGCTTTCTCTGTCTCTCTCGCTTTCTCTGTCTCTCTCGCTTTCTCTGTCTCTCTCGCTTTCTCTGTCTCTCTCGCTTTCTCTGTCTCTCTCGCTTTCTCTGCATCTCTCGCTTTCTCTGTCTCTCTCGCTTTCTCTGCCTCTCTCGCTTTCTCTGTCTCTCTCACTTTCTCTGTCTCTCTCGCTTTCTCTGTCTCTCTCGCTTTCTCTGTCTCTCTCGCTTTCTCTGTCTCTCTCACTTTCTCTGTCTCTCTCGCTTTCTCTGTCTCTCTCGCTTTCTCTGTCTCTCTCGCTTTCTCTGTCTCTCTCACTTTCTCTGTCTCTCTCGCTTTCTCTGTCTCTCTCGCTTTCTCTGTCTCTCTCGCTTTCTCTGTCTCTCTCGCTTTCTCTGTCTCTCTCGCTTTCTCTGTCTCTCTCTCGCTTTCTCTGTCTCTCTCGCTTTCTCTGTCTCTCTCGCTTTCTCTGTCTCTCTCGCTTTCTCTGTCTCTCTCGCTTTCTCTGTCTCTCTCGCTTTCTCTGTCTCTCTCGCTTTCTCTGTCTCTCTCACTTTCTCTGTCTCTCTCTCGCTTTCTCTGTCTCTCTCGCTTTCTCTGTCTCTCTCGCTTTCTCTGTCTCTCTCGCTTTCTCTGTCTCTCTCGCTTTCTCTGTCTCTCTCGCTTTCTCTCTCTCACTTTCTCTGTCTCTCTCGCTTTCTCTGTCTCTCTCGCTTTCTCTGTCTCTCTCACTTTCTCTGTCTCTCTCACTTTCTCTGTCTCTCTCACTTTCTCTGTCTCTCTCGCTTTCTCTGCCTCTCTCGCTTTCTCTGCCTCTCTCGCTTTCTCTGTCTCTATCTCGCTTTCTCTGTCTCTCTCGCTTTCTCTGTCTCTCTCGCTTTCTCTGTCTCTCTCGCTTTCTCTGTCTCTCTCGCTTTCTCTGTCTCTCTCGCTTTCTCTGCTTCTCTCGCTTTCTCTGTCTCTCTCTCGCTTTCTCTGTCTCTCTCGCTTTCTCTGTCTCTCTCGCTTTCTCTGCCTCTCTCGCTTTCTCTGCCTCTCTCGCTTTCTCTGTCTCTCTCACTTTCTCTGTCTCTCTCGCTTTCTCTGTCTCTCTCGCTTTCTCTGTCTCTCTCGCTTTTTACGTCTCTCTCGCTTTCTCTGTCTCTCTCGATTTCTCTGCCTCTCTCGCTTTTTCTGCCTCTCTCGCTTTGTCTGTCTCTCTCGCTTTCTCTGTCTCTCTCGCTTTCTCTGTCTCTCTCGCTTTCTCTGTCTCTCTCGCTTTCTCTGTCTCACTCGCTTTCTCTGTCTCTCTCGCTTTCTCTGTCTCTCTCGCTTTCTCTGTCTCTCTCACTTTCTCTGTCTCTCTCTCTCACTTTCTCTGACTCTCTCACTTTCTCCCTCTCTCTCGCTTTCTCTGACTCTCTCCCTTTGTCTCTCTCACTTTATCTGTCTCTTTCGCTTTCTCTCTCTCTCTCGCTTTCTCTGTCTCTCTCGCTTTCTCTGTCTCTCTCGCTTTTTCTGTCTCTCTCGCTTTCTCTGCCTCTCTCGCTTTCTCTGTCTCTCTCGCTTTCTCTGTCTCTCTCGCTTTCTCTGTCTCTCTCGCTTTCTCTGTCTCTCTCACTTTCTCTGTCTCTCTCGCTTTCTCTGCCTCTCTCGCTTTCTCTGCCTCTCTCACTTTCTCTGTATCACTCGTTTTCTCTGTCTCTCTCGCTTTCTCTGTCTCTCTCTCTCTCGCTTTCTCTGTCTCTCTCTCACTTTCTCTGTCTCTCGCTTTCTCTGCCTCTCTCGCTTTCTCTGTCTCTCTCGCTTTCTCTGTCTCTCTCGATTTCTCTGCCTCTCTCGATTTCTCTGCCTCTCTCACTTTCTCTGCCTCTCTCACTTTCTCTGCCTCTCTCGCTTTCTCTGTCTCTCTCGCTTTCTCTGTCTCTCTCGCTTTCTCTGTCTCTCTCGCTTTCTCTGTGTCTCTCGCTTTCTCTGTCTCTCTCACTTTCTCTCTCTCTCTCGCTTTCTCTGTCTCTCTCGCTTTCTCTGTCTCTCTCGCTTTCTCTGTCTCTCTCGCTTTCTCTGTCTCTCTCGCTTTCTCTGTCTCTCTCGCTTTCTCTGTCTCTCTCGCTTTCTCTGCCTCTCTCGCTTTCTCTGTCTCTCTCGCTTTCTCTGTCTCTCTCGCTTTCTCTGTCTCTCTCGCTTTCTCTGCCTCTCTCGCTTTCTCTGTCTCTCTCGCTTTCTCTGTCTCTCTCGCTTTCTCTCTCTCTCTCGCTTTCTCTGTCTCTCTCGCTTTCTCTGTCTCTCTCGCTTTCTCTGTCTCTCTCGCTTTCTCTGTCTCTCTCGCTTTCTCTGTCTCTCTCGCTTTCTCTGTCTCTCGCTTTCTCTGTCTCTCGCTCTCTCTGTCTCTCTCGCTTTCTCTGTCTCTCTCACTTTCTCTGCCTCTCTCGCTTTCTCTGTCTCTCTCGCTTTCTCTGTCTCTCTCGCTTTCTCTGTCTCTCTCTCTTTCTCTGTCTCTCTCGCTTTCTCTGTCTCTCTCGCTTTCTCTGCCTCTCTCGCTTTCTCTGTCTCTCTCTCTTTCTCTGACTCTCTCACTTTCTCTGTCTCTCTCGCTTTCTCTGTCTCTCTCACTTTCTCTGTCTCTCTCGCTTTCTCTGTCTCTCTCGCTTTCTCTGTCTCTCTCGCTTTCTCTGTCTCTCTCGCTTTCTCTGTCTCTCTCGCTTTCTCTGTCTCTCTCGCTTTCTCTGTCTCTCTCGCTTTCTCTGTCTCTCTCGCTTTCTCTGTCTCTCTCACTTTCTCTGTCTCTCTCGCTTTCTCTGTCTCTCTCGCTTTCTCTGCCTCTCTCGCTTTCTCTGTCTCTCTCGCTTTCTCTGTCTCTCTCGCTTTCTCTGTCTCTCTCGCTTTCTCTGTCTCTCTCTCGCTTTCTCTGTCTCTCTCGCTTTCTCTGTCTCTCTCACTTTCTCTGCCTCTCTCACTTTCTCTGCCTCTCTCACTTTCTCTGTCTCTCTCGCTTTCTCTGTCTCTCTCACTTTCTCTGTCTCTCTCACTTTCTCTGTCTCTCTCGCTTTCTCTGTCTCTCTCGCTTTCTCTGTCTCTCTCGCTTTCTCTGTCTCTCTCGCTTTCTCTGTCTCTCTCGCTTTCTCTGTCTCTCTCGCTTTCTCTGTCTCTCTCACTTTCTCTGTCTCTCTCGCTTTCTCTGTCTCTCTCGCTTTCTCTGTCTCTCTCGCTTTCTCTGTCTCTCTCGCTTTCTCTGTCTCTCTCGCTTTCTCTGTCTCTCGCTTTCTCTGTCTCTCTCGCTTTCTCTGTCTCTCTCGCTTTCTCTGCCTCTCTCGCTTTCTCTGTCTCTCTCGCTTTCTCTGTCTCTCTCGCTTTCTCTGTCTCTCTCACTTTCTCTGTCTCTCTCGCTTTCTCTGTCTCTCTTGCTTTCTCTGTCTCTCTCGCTTTCTCTGCCTCTCTCGCTTTCTCTGTCTCTCTCGCTTTCTCTGTCTCTCTCGCTTTCTCTGTCTCTCTCGCTTTCTCTGTCTCTCTCGCTTTCTCTGTCACTCGCTTTCTCTGTCTCTCTCTCGCTTTCTCTGTCTCTCTCGCTTTCTCTGTCTCTCTCGCTTTCTCTGCCTCTCTCACTTTCTCTGTCTCTCTCGCTTTCTCTGTCTCTCTCGCTTTCTCTCTCTCGCTTTCTCTGTCTCTCTCGCTTTCTCTGTCTCTCTCGCTTTCTCTGTCTCTCTCGCTTTCTCTGCCTCTCTCACTTTCTCTCTCTCTCTCGCTTTCTCTGTCTCTCTCGCTTTCTCTCTCTCGCTTTCTCTGTCTCTCTCGCTTTCTCTGTCTCTCTCGCTTTCTCTGTCTCTCTCACTTTCTCTGCCTCTCTCGCTTTCTCTGTCTCTCTCGCTTTCTCTGTCTCTCTCGCTTTCTCTGTCTCTCTCGCTTTCTCTGCCTCTCTCGCTTTCTCTGCCTCTCTCACTTTCTCTCTCTCTCTCGCTTTCTCTCTCTCGCTTTCTCTGTCTCTCTCGCTTTCTCTGCCTCTCTCACTTTCTCTCTCTCTCTCGCTTTCTCTGTCTCTCTCGCTTTCTCTCTCTCGCTTTCTCTGTCTCTCTCGCTTTCTCTGTCTCTCTCGCTTTCTCTGTCTCTCTCACTTTCTCTGCCTCTCTCACTTTCTCTGTCTCTCTCGCTTTCTCTGTCTCTCTCGCTTTTTCTGTCTCTCGCTTTCTCTGCCTCTCTCACTTTCTCTGTCTCTCTCGCTTTCTCTGACGCTCTCGCTTTCTCTCCCTCTCACTTCCTCTGCCTCTATCGATTTCTCTGCCTCTCTTGCTTTCTCTCTCTCTCGCTTTCTCTGACACTCTTGTCTTCTCTCTCTCGCTTTTTACGTCTCTCTCGCTTTCTCTGCCTCTCTCGCTTTCTCTGTCTCTCTCGCTTTCTCTGTCTCTCTCGCTTTCTCTGTCTCTCTCGATTTCTCTGCCTCTCTCGCTTTCTCTGTCTCTCTCACTTTCTCTGTCTCTCTCGCTTTCTCTGTCTCTCTCGCTTTCTCTCTCTCTCGCTTTCTCTGTCTCTCTCGCTTTCTCTGTCTCTCTCGCTTTCTCTGTCTCTCTCGCTTTCTCTGTCTCTCTCGATTTCTCTGCCTCTCTCGCTTTCTCTGTCTCTCTCACTTTCTCTGTCTCTCTCGCTTTCTCTGTCTCTCTCGCTTTCTCTCTCTCTCGCTTTCTCTGTCTCTCTCGCTTTCTCTGTCTCTCTCGCTTTCTCTGCCTCTCTCACTTTCTCTGCCTCTCTCGCTTTCTCTGTCTCTCTCGCTTTCTCTGTCTCTCTCGCTTTCTCTGTCTCTCTCACTTTCTCTGTCTCTCTCGCTTTCTCTGTCTCTCTCGCTTTCTCTGTCTCTCTCGCTTTCTCTGTCTCTCTCGCTTTCTCTGTCTCTCTCGCTTTCTCTGTCTCTCTCACTTTCTCTGTCTCTCTCGCTTTCTCTGTCTCTCTCACTTTCTCTGCCTCTCTCGCTTTCTCTGTCTCTCTCACTTTCTCTGTCTCTCTCGCTTTCTCTGTCTCTCTCACTTTCTCTGTCTCTCTCGCTTTCTCTGCATCTCTCTAGCTTTTCTTTTTCTGTCTCTTTATCTGTCTCTCTCGTTATCACTTTCTCTGTCGCTTTCTCTGTCTCTCTCGCTTTCTCTGTCTCTCTCGCTTTCTCTGTCTCTCTCACTTTCTCTGTCTCTCTCACTTTCTCTGTCTCTCTCGCTTTCTCTGTCTCTCTCGCTTTCTCTGTCTCTCTCGCTTTCTCTGTCTCTCTCGCTTTCTCTGTCTCTCTCGCTTTCTCTGTCTCTCTCGCTTTCTCTGTCTCTCTCACTTTCTCTGTCTCTCTCGCTTTCTCTGTCTCTCTCGCTTTCTCTGTCTCTCTCGCTTTCTCTGTCTCTCTCGCTTTCTCTGTCTCTCTCGCTTTCTCTGTCTCTCTCGCTTTCTCTGTCTCTCTCGCTTTCTCTGTCTCTCTCGCTTTCTCTGTCTCTCTCGCTTTCTCTGTCTCTCTCACTTTCTCTGTCTCTCTCGCTTTCTCTGTCTCTCTCGCTTTCTCTGTCTCTCTCACTTTCTCTGTCTCTCTCGCTTTCTCTGTCTCTCTCGCTTTCTCTGTCTCTCTCGCTTTCTCTGTCTCTCTCGCTTTCTCTGTCTCTCTCGCTTTCTCTGTCTCTCTCGCTTTCTCTGTCTCTCTCGCTTTCTCTGTCTCTCTCGCTTTCTCTGTCTCTCTCGCTTTCTCTGTCTCTCTCACTTTCTCTGTCTCTCTCACTTTCTCTGTCTCTCTCCCTTTCTCTGTCTCTCTCGCTTTCTCTGTCTCTCTTGCTTTCTCTGTCTCTCTCGCTTTCTCTGCCTCTCTCGCTTTCTCTGTCTCTCTCGCTTTCTCTGTCTCTCTCACTTTCTCTGTCTCTCTCCCTTTCTCTGTCTCTCTCGCTTTCTCTGTCTCTCTCGCTTTTTCTGTCTCTCTCGCTTTCTCTGTCTCTCTCACTTTCTCTGTCTCTCTCACTTTCTCTGTCTCTCTCGCTTTCTCTGTCTCTCTCGCTTTCTCTGTCTCTCTCGCTTTCTCTGTCTCTCTCGCTTTTTCTGTCTCTCTCGCTTTCTCTGTCTCTCTCTCTTTCTCTCTCTCTCTCACTTTCTCTGTCTCTCTCGCTTTCTCTGTCTCTCTCGCTTTCTCTGCCTCTCTCGCTTTCTCTGCCTCTCTCGCTTTCTCTGTCACTCTCGCTTTCTCTGTCTCTCTCGCTTTCTCTGTCTCTCTCGCTTTCTCTGTCTCTCTCGCTTTCTCTGTCTCTCTCGCTTTCTCTGCCTCTCTCACTTTCTCTGTCTCTCTCGCTTTCTCTGTCTCTCTCGCTTTCTCTGTCTCTCTCGCTTTCTCTGTCTCTCTCGCTTTCTCTGTCTCTCTCGCTTTCTCTGTCTCTCTCACTTTCTCTGTCTCTCTCGCTTTCTCTGTCTCTCTCGCTTTCTCTGTCTCTCTCGCTTTCTCTGTCTCTCTCACTTTCTCTGCCTCTCTCACTTTCTCTGTCTCTCTCGCTTTCTCTGTCTCTCTCGCTTTCTCTGTCTCTCTCGCTTTCTCTGTCTCTCTCGCTTTCTCTGTCTCTCTCACTTTCTCTGTCTCTCTCGCTTTCTCTCTCTCTCTCGCTTTCTCTGTCTCTCTCGCTTTCTCTGTCTCTCTCGCTTTCTCTGTCTCTCTCGCTTTCTCTGTCTCTCTCGCTTTCTCTGTCTCTCTCGCTTTCTCTGTCTCTCTCGCTTTCTCTGCCTCTCTCACTTTCTCTGTCTCTCTCGCTTTCTCTGCCTCTCTCGCTTTCTCTGTCTCTCTCGCTTTCTCTGTCTCTCTCGCTTTCTCTGTCTCTCTCACTTTCTCTGTCTCTCTCGCTTTCTCTGCCTCTCTCACTTTCTCTGCATCTTTCGCTTTCTCTGTCTCTCTCGCTTTCTCTGTCTCTCTCGCTTTCTCTCTCTCTCGATTTCTCTGTCTCTCTCGCTTTCTCTGTCTCTCTCGCTTTCTCTGTCTCTCTCGCTTTCTCTCTCTCGCTTTCTCTGTCTCTCTCGCTATCTCTGTCTCTCTCGCTTTCTCTGCCTCTCTCGCTTTCTCTGTCTCTCTCACTTTCTCTGTCTCTCTCGCTTTCTCTGTCTCTCTCGCTTTCTCTGTCTCTCTCGCTTTCTCTGTCTCTCTCGCTTTCTCTGTCTCTCTCGCTTTCTCTGTCTCTCTCACTTTCTCTGTCTCTCTCGCTTTCTCTGTCTCTCTCGCTTTCTCTCTCTCTCTCACTTTCTCTGTCTCTCTCGCTTTCTCTGTCTCTCTCACTTTCTCTGTCTCTCTCGCTTTCTCTGTCTCTCTCGCTTTCTCTGTCTCTCTCGCTTTCTCTGTCTCTCTCGCTTTCTCTGTCTCTCTCGCTTTCTCTGTCTCTCTCGCTTTCTCTGTCTCTCTCGCTTTCTCTGTCTCTCTCACTTTCTCTGTCTCTCTCGCTTTCTCTGTCTCTCTCGCTTTCTCTCTCTCTCTCGCTTTCTCTGTCTCTCTCGCTTTCTCTGTCTCTCTCGCTTTCTCTCTCTCTCTCGCTTTCTCTGTCTCTCTCGCTTTCTCTGTCTCTCTCGCTTTCTCTGTCTCTCTCGCTTTCTCTGTCTCTCTCACTTTCTCTGTCTCTCTCGCTTTCTCTGTCTCTCTCGCTTTCTCTGCCTCTCTCGCTTTCTCTGTCTCTCTCGCTTTCTCTGTCTCTCTCACTTTCTCTGTCTCTCTCGCTTTCTCTGTCTCTCTTGCTTTCTCTGTCTCTCTCACTTTCTCTGTCTCTCTCACTTTCTCTGTCTCTCTCGCTCTCTCTGTCTCTCTCGCTTTCTCTGCCTCTCTCGCTTTCTCTGTCTCTCTCGCTTTCTCTGTCTCTCGCTTTCTCTGTCTCTCTCACTTTCTCTGTCTCTCTCGCTTTCTCTGTCTCTCTCGCTTTCTCTGTCTCTCTCGCTTTCTCTGTCTCTCTCGCTTTCTCTGTCTCTCTCGCTTTCTCTGTCTCTCTCACTTTCTCTGTCTCTCTCGCTTTCTCTGTCTCTCTCGCTTTCTCTCTCTCACTTTCTCTGCCTCTCTCACTTTCTCTGTCTCTCTCGCTTTCTCTGTCTCTCTCGCTTTCTCTGTCTCTCTCGCTTTCTCTGTCTCTCTCGCTTTCTCTGTCTCTCTCACTTTCTCTGTCTCTCTCACTTTCTCTGTCTCTCTCACTTTCTCTGTCTCTCTCGCTTTCTCTGTCTCTCTCACTTTCTCTGTCTCTCTCACTTTCTCTGTCTCTCTCGCTTTCTCTGTCTCTCTCGCTTTCTCTGTCTCTCTCACTTTCTCTGCCTCTCTCGCTTTCTCTGTCTCTCTCACTTTCTCTGTCTCTCTCGCTTTCTCTGTCTCTCTCGCTTTCTCTGTCTCTCTCACTTTCTCTGTCTCTCTCGCTTTCTCTGTCTCTCTCGCTTTCTCTGTCTCTCTCGCTTTCTCTGTCTCTCTCGCTTTCTCTCTCTCGCTTTCTCTGTCTCTCTCGCTTTCTCTGTCTCTCTCGCTTTCTCTGTCTCTCTCGCTTTCTCTGTCTCTCTCGCTTTCTCTGCCTCTCTCGCTTTCTCTGTCTCTCTCGCTTTCTCTGTCTCTCTCGCTTTCTCTGCCTCTCTCGCTTTCTCTCTCTCTCTCACTTTCTCTGTCTCTCTCGCTTTCTCTGTCTCTCTCACTTTCTCTGTCTCTCTCGCTTTCTCTGTCTCTCTCGCTTTCTCTGTCTCTCTCACTTTCTCTGTCTCTCTCACTTTCTCTGTCTCTCTCACTTTCTCTGTCTCTCGCTTTCTCTGTCTCTCTCGCTTTCTCTGTCTCTCTCGCTTTCTCTCTCTCGCTTTCTCTGTCTCTCTCGCTTTCTCTCTCTCGCTTTCTCTGTCTCTCTCGCTTTCTCTGCCTCTCTCGCTTTCTCTGTCTCTCTCGCTTTCTCTGTCTCTCTCACTTTCTCTGTCTCTCTCGCTTTCTCTGTCTCTCTCGCTTTCTCTGCCTCTCTCGCTTTCTCTGTCTCTCTCGCTTTCTCTGTCTCTCTCGCTTTCTCTGTCTCTCTCGCTTTCTCTGTCTCTCTCGCTTTCTCTGTCTCTCTCGCTTTCTCTGTCTCTCTCGGTTTCTCTGTCTCTCTCGCTTTCTCTATCTCTCTCTCACTTTCTCTGTCTCTCTCGCTTTCTCTGTCTCTCTCGCTTTCTCTGCCTCTCTCGCTTTCTCTGTCTCTCTCGCTTTCTCTGTCTCTCTCGCTTTCTCTGTCTCTCTCGCTTTCTCTGTCTCTCTCGCTTTCTCTGTCTCTCTCGCTTTCTCTGTCTCTCTCGCTTTCTCTGTCTCTCTCGCTTTCTCTGTCTCTCTCGCTTTCTCTGTCTCTCTCGCTTTCTCTGTCTCTCTCACTTTCTCTGTCTCTCTCACTTTCTCTGTCTCTCTCACTTTCTCTGTCTCTCTCACTTTCTCTGTCTCTCTCGCTTTCTCTGTCTCTCTCACTTTCTCTGTCTCTCTCACTTTCTCTGCCTCTCTCACTTTCTCTGCCTCTCTCACTTTCTCTGTCTCTCTCGCTTTCTCTGTCTCTCTCGCTTTCTCTGTCTCTCTCACTTTCTCTGTCTCTCTCGCTTTCTCTGTCTCTCTCGCTTTCTCTGCCTCTCTCACTTTCTCTGTCTCTCTCACTTTCTCTGTCTCTCTCGCTTTCTCTGTCTCTCTCGCTTTCTCTGTCTCTCTCGCTTTCTCTGTCTCTCTCGCTTTCTCTGTCTCTCTCGCTTTCTCTGTCTCTCTCGCTTTCTCTGTCTCTCTCACTTTCTCTGTCTCTCTCACTTTCTCTGTCTCTCTCGCTTTCTCTGTCTCTCTCGCTTTCTCTGTCTCTCTCGCTTTCTCTGTCTCTCTCACTTTCTCTGTCTCTCTCGCTTTCTCTGTCTCTCTCGCTTTCTCTGTCTCTCTCGCTTTCTCTGTCTCTCTCGCTTTCTCTGCCTCTCTCGCTTTCTCTGTCTCTCTCGCTTTCTCTGTCTCTCTCACTTTCTCTCTCTCTCTCGCTTTCTCTCTCTCTCTCGCTTTCTCTGTCTCTCTCGCTTTCTCTGTCTCTCTCGCTTTCTCTGTCTCACTCGCTTTCTCTGTCTCTCTCGCTTTCTCTGTCTCTCTCGCTTTCTCTGTCTCTCTCGCTTTCTCTGTCTCTCTCGCTTTCTCTGTCTCTCTCGCTTTCTCTGTCTCTCTCGCTTTCTCTGTCTCTCTCGCTTTCTCTGTCTCTCTCGCTTTCTCTGTCTCTCGCTTTCTCTGTCTCTCTCACTTTCTCTGTCTCTCTCGCTTTCTCTGTCTCTCTCGCTTTCTCTGTCTCTCTCGCTTTCTCTCTCTCTCTCGCTTTCTCTGTCTCTCTCGCTTTCTCTGTCTCTCTCGCTTTCTCTGTCTCTCTCACTTTCTCTGTCTCTCTCACTTTCTCTGTCTCACTCGCTTTCTCTGTCTCTCTCGCTTTCTCTGTCTCTCTCGCTTTCTCTGTCTCTCTCGCTTTCTCTGTCTCTCTCGCTTTCTCTGTCTCTCTCGCTTTCTCTGTCTCTCTCGCTTTCTCTGTCTCTCTCTCTTTCTCTGTCTCTCTCTCACTTTCTCTGTCTCTCTCGCTTTCTCTGTCTCTCTCGCTTTCTCTGTCTCTCTCGCTTTCTCTGTCTCTCTCGCTTTCTCTGTCTCTCTCGCTTTCTCTGTCTCTCTCACTTTCTCTGTCTCTCTCGCTTTCTCTGTCTCTGTCGCTTTCTCTGTCTCTCTCACTTTCTCTGTCTCTCTCGCTTTCTCTGTCTCTCTCGCTTTCTCTGTCTCTCTCGCTTTCTCTGCCTCTCTCACTTTCTCTGTCTCTCTCACTTTCTCTGCCTCTCTCGCTTTCTCTGTCTCTCTCGCTTTCTCTGTCTCTCTCGCTTTCTCTGCCTCCCTCGCTTTCTCTGTCTCACTCGCTTTCTCTGCCTCTCTCACTTTCTCTGTCTCTCGCTTTCTCTGTCTCTCTCGCTTTCTCTGCCTCTCTCGCTTTCTCTGTCTCTCTCGCTTTCTCTGTCTCTCTCGCTTTCTCTGCCTCCCTCGCTTTCTCTGTCTCACTCGCTTTCTCTGCCTCTCTCACTTTCTCTGTCTCTCGCTTTCTCTGTCTCTCTCGCTTTCTCTGTCTCTCTCGCTTTCTCTGTCTCTCTCGCTTTCTCTGTCTCTCTCGCTTTCTCTGTCTCTCTCGCTTTCTCTGCCTCTCTCGCTTTCTCTGTCTCTCTCGCTTTCTCTGTCTCTCTCGCTTTCTCTGCCTCCCTCGCTTTCTCTGTCTCACTCGCTTTCTCTGCCTCTCTCACTTTCTCTGTCTCTCGCTTTCTCTGTCTCTCTCGCTTTCTCTGTCTCTCTCGCTTTCTCTGTCTCTCTCGCTTTCTCTCTCTCTCTCACTTTCTCTGTCTCTCTCACTTTCTCTGTCTCTCTCGCTTTCTCTGTCTCTCTCACTTTCTCTGCCTCTCTCGCTTTCTCTGCCTCTCTCGCTTTCTCTGTCTCTCTCGCTTTCTCTGCCTCTCTCGCTTTCTCTGTCTCTCTCGCTTTCTCTGCCTCTCTCGCTTTCTCTGCCTCTCTCGCTTTCTCTGTCTCTCTCATTTTCTCTGTCTCTCTCGCTTTCTCTGTCTCTCTCGCTTTCTCTGCCTCTCTCGCTTTCTCTGTCTCTCTCGCTTTCTCTGTCTCTCTCGCTTTCTCTGTCTCTCTCGCTTTCTCTGTCTCTCTCACTTTCTCTGTCTCTCTCACTTTCTCTGTCTCTCTCACTTTCTCTGTCTCTCTCGCTTTCTCTGCCTCTCTCGCTTTCTCTGTCTCTCTCGCTTTCTCTGTCTCTCTCACTTTCTCTGCCTCTCTCGCTTTCTCTGCCTCTCTCGCTTTCTCTGTCTCTCTCGCTTTCTCTGCCTCTCTCGCTTTCTCTGTCTCTCTCGCTTTCTCTGCCTCTCTCGCTTTCTCTGCCTCTCTCGCTTTCTCTGTCTCTCTCATTTTCTCTGTCTCTCTCGCTTTCTCTGTCTCTCTCGCTTTCTCTGCCTCTCTCGCTTTCTCTGCCTCTCTCGCTTTCTCTGTCTCTCTCGCTTTCTCTGTCTCACTCGCTTTCTCTGTCTCTCTCGCTTTCTCTGCCTCTCTCGCTTTCTCTGTCTCTCTCGCTTACTCTGTCTCTCTCGCTTTCTCTGTCTCTCTCGCTTTCTCTGTCTCTCTCGCTTTCTCTGTCTCTCTCGCTTTCTCTGTCTCTCTCGCTTTCTCTGCCTCTCTCGCTTTCTCTGTCTCTCTCGCTTTCTCTGTCTCTCTCGCTTTCTCTGTCTCTCTCACTTTCTCTGTCTCTCTCGCTTTCTCTGTCTCTCTCGCTTTCTCTGCCTCTCTCGCTTTCTCTGTCTCTCTCGCTTTCTCTGTCTCTCTCGCTTTCTCTGTCTCTCTCACTTTCTCTGTCTCTCTCGCTTTCTCTGCCTCTCTCGCTTTCTCTGTCTCTCTCACTTTGTCTGTCTCTCTCGCTTTCTCTGTCTCTCTCGCTTTCTCTGTCTCTCTCGCTTTCTCTGTCTCTCTCGCTTTCTCTGCCTCTCTCGCTTTCTCTGTCTCTCTCACTTTCTCTGTCTCTCTCACTTTCTCTGTTTCTCTCTCTGTCTCTCTCTCTCTCGCTTTCTCTGTCTCTCTCGCTTTCTCTGTCTCTCTCGCTTTCTCTGCCTCTCTCGCTTTCTCTCTCTCTCGCTTTCTCTGTCTCTCTCGCTTTCTCTCTCTCTCTCGCTTTCTCTGTCTCTCTCGCTTTCTCTGTCTCTCTCGCTTTCTCTGTCTCTCTCGCTTTCTCTGTCTCTCTCGCTTTCTCTGCCTCTCTCGCTTTCTCTGTCTCTCTCGCTTTCTCTGTCTCTCTCGCTTTCTCTGTCTCTCTCACTTTCTCTGTCTCTCTCGCTTTCTCTGTCTCTCTCGCTTTCTCTGCCTCTCTCGCTTTCTCTGTCTCTCTCGCTTTCTCTGTCTCTCTCGCTTTCTCTGTCTCTCTCACTTTCTCTGTCTCTCTCGCTTTCTCTGCCTCTCTCGCTTTCTCTGTCTCTCTCACTTTGTCTGTCTCTCTCGCTTTCTCTGTCTCTCTCGCTTTCTCTGTCTCTCTCGCTTTCTCTGTCTCTCTCGCTTTCTCTGCCTCTCTCGCTTTCTCTGTCTCTCTCGCTTTCTCTGCCTCTCTCGCTTTCTCTGTCTCTCTCGCTTTCTCTGTCTCTCTCGCTTTCTCTGTCTCTCTCGCTTTCTCTCTCTCGCTTTCTCTGTCTCTCTCACTTTCTCTGCCTCTCTCGCTTTCTCTGTCTCTCTCACTTTCTCTGCCTCTCTCGCTTTCTCTGTCTCTCTCGATTTCTCTGCCTCTCTCGCTTTCTCTGTCTCTCTCGCTTTCTCTGTCTCTCTCGCTTTCTCTGTCTCTCTCGCTTTCTCTGTCTCTCTCGCTTTCTCTGTCTCTCTCGATTTCTCTGCCTCTCTCGCTTTCTCTGTCTCTCTCGCTTTCTCTGTCTCTCTCGCTTTCTCTGTCTCTCTCGCTTTCTCTGTCTCTCTCACTTTCTCTGTCTCTCTCGCTTTCTCTGTCTCTCTCGCTTTCTCTGTCTCTCTCACTTTCTCTGTCTCTCTCGCTTTCTCTGTCTCTCTCACTTTCTCTGTCTCTCTCTCGCTTTCTCTGTCTCTCTCGCTTTCTCTGTCTCTCTCACTTTCTCTGTCTCTCTCGCTTTCTCTGTCTCTCTCGCTTTCTCTGTCTCTCTCGCTTTCTCTGTCTCTCTCGCTTTCTCTGTCTCTCTCACTTTCTCTGTCTCTCTCGCTTTCTCTGTCTCTCTCGCTTTCTCTGCCTCTCTCGCTTTCTCTGCCTCTCTCGCTTTCTCTGTCTCTCTCGCTTTCTCTGTCTCTCTCACTTTCTCTGTCTCTCTCACTTTCTCTGTCTCTCTCGCTTTCTCTGTCTCTCTCGCTTTCTCTGTCTCTCTCGCTTTCTCTGTCTCTCTCGCTTTCTCTGTCTCTCTCGCTTTCTCTGTCTCTCTCGCTTTCTCTGTCTCTCTCGCTTTCTCTGTCTCTCTCGCTTTCTCTGTCTCTCTCGCTTTCTCTGTCTCTCTCGCTTTCTCTGTCTCTCTCACTTTCTCTGTCTCTCTCGCTTTCTCTGTCTCTCGCTTTCTCTGTCTCTCTCACTTTCTCTGTCTCTCTCGCTTTCTCTGTCTCTCTCGCTTTCTCTGCCTCTCTCGCTTTCTCTGTCTCTCTCGCTTTCTCTGTCTCTCTCGCTTTCTCTGTCTCTCTCACTTTCTCTGTCTCTCTCGCTTTCTCTGTCTCTCTCGCTTTCTCTGTCTCTCTCGGTTTCTCTGTCTCTCTCACTTTCTCTGTCTCTCTCGCTTTCTCTGTCTCTCTCGCTTTCTCTCTCTCTCGCTTTCTCTGTCTCTCTCACTTTCTCTGTCTCTCTCACTTTCTCTGTCTCTCTCGCTTTCTCTGTCTCTCGCTTTCTCTGTCTCTCTCACTTTCTCTGTCTCTCTCGCTTTCTCTGCCTCTCTCGCTTTCTCTGTCTCTCTCGCTTTCTCTGTCTCTCTCGCTTTCTCTGTCTCTCTCGCTTTCTCTGTCTCTCTCGCTTTCTCTGTCTCTCTCACTTTCTCTGTCTCTCTCGCTTTCTCTGTCTCTCTCGCTTTCTCTGTCTCTCTCGCTTTCTCTGTCTCTCTCGCTTTCTCTGTCTCTCTCACTTTCTCTGTCTCTCTCACTTTCTCTGTCTCTCTCGCTTTCTCTGTCTCTCTCGCTTTCTCTGCCTCTCTCGCTTTCTCTGTCTCTCTCGCTTTCTCTGTCTCTCTCGCTTTCTCTGTCTCTCTCACTTTCTCTGTCTCTCTCGCTTTCTCTGTCTCTCTCGCTTTCTCTGTCTCTCTCGGTTTCTCTGTCTCTCTGTCGCTTTCTCTGTCTCTCTCGCTTTCTCTGTCTCTCTCGATTTCTCTGTCTCTCTCGCTTTCTCTGTCTCTCTCACTTTCTCTGTCTCTCTCGCTTTCTCTCTCTCTCTCACTTTCTCTGTCTCTCTCGCTTTCTCTGTCTCTCTCGATTTCTCTGTCTCTCTCGCTTTCTCTGTCTCTCTCTCTTTCTCTGTCTCTCTCGCTTTCTCTGTCTCTCTCGCTTTCTCTCTCTCTCTCACTTTCTCTCTCTCTCTCGCTTTCTCTGCCTCTCTCGCTTTCTCTGTCTCTCTCGCTTTCTCTGTCTCTCTCACTTTCTCTCTCTCTCTCACTTTCTCTGTCTCTCTCGCTTTCTCTGTCTCTCTCACTTTCTCTGCCTCTCTCACTTTCTCTGTCTCTCTCGCTTTCTCTGCCTCTCTCACTTTCTCTGCCTCTCTCGCTTTCTCTGTCTCTCTCGCTTTCTCTGTCTCTCTCGCTTTCTCTGTCTCTCTCGCTTTCTCTGCCTCTCTCGCTTTCTCTGTCTCTCTCACTTTCTCTGTCTCTCTCGCTTTCTCTGTCTCTCTCACTTTCTCTGTCTCTCTCACTTTCTCTGCCTCTCTCGCTTTCTCTGTCTCTCTCGCTTTCTCTGTCTCTCTCGCTTTCTCTGCCTTCTCGCTTTCTCTGCCTCTCTCGCTTTCTCTGTCTCTCTCGCTTTCTCTGTCTCTCTCGCTTTCTCTGCCTCTCTCGCTTTCTCTGTCTCTCTCGCTTTCTCTGTCTCTCTCGCTTTCTCTGCCTCTCTCGCTTTCTCCGTCTCTCTCGCTTTCTCCGTCTCTCTCGCTTTCTCTGTCTCTCTCGCTTTCTCTGTCTCTCGCTTTCTCTGTCTCTCTCGCTTTCTCTGTCTCTCGCTTTCTCTGTCTCTCTCGCTTTCTCTGTCTCTCTCGCTTTCTCTGTCTCTCTCGCTTTCTCTGTCTCTCTCGCTTTCTCTGTCTCTCTCACTTTCTCTGCCTCTCTCGCTTTCTCTGTTTCTCTCACTTTCTCTGTCTCTCTCGCTTTCTCTGTCTCTCTCGCTTTCTCTGTCTCTCTCACTTTCTCTGCCTCTCTCGCTTTCTCTGTTTCTCTCGCTTTCTCCGTCTCTCTCGCTTTCTCCGTCTCTCTCGCTTTCTCTGTCTCTCTCGCTTTCTCTGTCTCTCGCTTTCTCTGTCTCTCTCGCTTTCTCTGTCTCTCTCGCTTTCTCTGTCTCTCTCGCTTTCTCTGTCTCTCTCATTTTCTCTGTCTCACTCGCTTTCTCTGTCTCTCTCACTTTCACTGTCTCTCTCACTTTCTCTCTCTCTCGCTTTCTCTGTCTCTCTCACTTTCTCTGTCTCTCTCACTTTCTCTGTCTCACTCGCTTTCTCTGTCTCTCTCACTTTCACTGTCTCTCTCACTTTCTCTCTCTCTCGCTTTCTCTGTCTCTCTCGCTTTCTCTGTCTCTCTCGCTTTCTCTGTCTCTCTCGCTTTCTCTGTCTCTCTCGCTTTCTCTGTCTCTCTCACTTTCTCTGCCTCTCTCGCTTTCTCTGCCTCTCTCGCTTTCTCTGTCTCTCTCGCTTTCTCTGTCTCTCTCGCTTTCTCTGTCTCTCTCGCTTTCTCTGTCTCTCTCACTTTCTCTGTCTCTCTCGCTTTCTCTGTCTCTCTCGCTTTCTCTGTCTCTCTCGCTTTCTCTGTCTCTCTCACTTTCTCTGTCTCTCTCGCTTTCTCTGTCTCTCTCGCTTTCTCTGCCTCTCTCACTTTCTCTGTCTCTCTCGCTTTCTCTGTCTCTCTCGCTTTCTCTGTCTCTCTCACTTTCTCTGCCTCTCTCGCTTTCTCTGTCTCTCTCGCTTTCTCTGTCTCTCTCGCTTTCTCTGTCTCTCTCGCTTTCTCTGCCTCTCTCGCTTTCTCTGTCTCTCTCGCTTTCTCTGTTTCTCTCGCTTTCTCCGTCTCTCTCGCTTTCTCTGTCTCTCTCGCTTTCTCTGTCTCTCTCTCGCTTTCTCTGTCTCTCTCGCTTTCTCTGTCTCTCTCGCTTTCTCTGCCTCTCTCACTTTCTCTGTCTCTCTCACTTTCTCTGTCTCTCTCGCTTTCTCTGTCTCTCTCGCTTTCTCTGCCTCTCTCGCTTTCTCTGCCTCTCTCACTTTCTCTGTCTCTCTCGCTTTCTCTGTCTCTCACTTTCTCTGTCTCTCTCGCTTTCTCTGTCTCTCTCGCTTTCTCTGTCTCTCTCGCTTTCTCTGTCTCTCTCACTTTCTCTGTCTCTCTCGCTTTCTCTGTCTCTCTCGCTTTCTCTGTCTCTCTCGCTTTCTCTGTCTCTCTCGCTTTCTCTGCCTCTCTCGCTTTCTCTGCCTCTCTCGCTTTCTCTGCCTCTCTCGCTTTCTCTGTCTCTCTCGCTTTCTCTGTCTCTCTCGCTTTCTCTGTCTCTCGCTTTCTCTGTCTCTCTCGCTTTCTCTGTCTCTCTCGCTTTCTCTGTCTCTCTCGCTTTCTCTGCCTCTCTCGCTTTCTCTGCCTCTCTCGCTTTCTCTGTCTCTCTCGCTTTCTCTGTCTCTCTCGATTTCTCTGTCTCTCTCACTTTCTCTGTCTCTCTCACTTTCTCTGCCTCTCTCGCTTTCTCTGCCTCTCTCACTTTCTCTGTCTCTCTCGCTTTCTCTGTCTCTCTCGCTTTCTCTGTCTCTCTCACTTTATCTGTCTCTCTCGCTTTCTCTGTCTCTCTCACTTTCTCTGTCTCTCTCACTTTCTCTGTCTCTCTCGCTTTCTCTGTCTCTCTCGTTTTCTCTGTCTCTCTCGCTTTCTCTGCCTCTCTCGCTTTCTCTGTCTCTCTCGCTTTCTCTGTCTCTCTCGCTTTCTCTGTCTCTCTCGCTTTCTCTGCCTCTCTCGCTTTCTCTGTCTCTCTCGCTTTCTCTGTCTCTCTCACTTTCTCTGTCTCTCTCGCTTTCTCTGTCTCTCTCGCTTTCTCTGTCTCTCTCACTTTCTCTGTCTCTCTCGCTTTCTCTGTCTCTCTCGTTTTCTCTGTCTCTCTCGCTTTCTCTGTCTCTCTCACTTTCTCTTTCTCTCTCGCTTTCTCTGTCTCTCTCACTTTCTCTGTCTCTCTCGCTTTCTCTGTCTCTCTCGCTTTCTCTGCCTCTCTCGCTTTCTCTGTCTCTCTCGCTTTCTCTGTCTCTCTCGCTTTCTCTGTCTCTCTCGCTTTCTCTGTCTCTCTCACTTTCGCTGCCTCTCTCGCTTTCTCTGTCTCTCTCGCTTTCTCTGTCTCTCTCACTTTCGCTGCCTCTCTCGCTTTCTCTGTCTCTCTCGCTTTCTCTGTCTCTCTCGCTTTCTCTGTCTCTCTCGCTTTCTCTGTCTCTCTCACTTTCTCTGTCTCTCTCACTTTCGCTGCCTCTCTCGCTTTCTCTGTCTCTCTCGCTTTCTCTGTCTCTCTCGCTTTCTCTGCCTCTCTCGCTTTCTCTGCCTCTCTCGCTTTCTCTGTCTCTCTCGCTTTCTCTGTCTCTCTCGCTTTCTCTGTCTCTCTCGATTTCTCTGTCTCTCTCACTTTCTCTGTCTCTCTCACTTTCTCTGCCTCTCTCACTTTCTCTGTCTCTCTCGCTTTCTCTGTCTCTCTCACTTTCTCTCTCTCTCTCGCTTTCTCTGTCTCTCTCACTTTCTCTGTCTCTCTCGCTTTCTCTGTCTCTCTCGCTTTCTCTGTCTCTCTCACTCTCTCTGTCTCTCTCGCTTTCTCTGTCTCTCTCTCTTTCTCTGTCTCTCTCGCTTTCTCTGCCTCTCTCTCACTTTCTCTGTCTCTCTCACTTTCTCTGTCTCTCTCACTTTCTCTCTCTCTCTCACTTTCTCTGTCTCTCTCACTTTCTCTGTCTCTCTCGCTTTCTCTGTCTCTCTCGCTTTCTCTGTCTCTCTCGCTTTCTCTGTCTCTCGCTTTCTCTGTCTCTCTCGCTTTCTCTGTCTCTCTCGCTTTCTCTGTCTCTCTCGCTTTCTCTGTCTCTCTCGCTTTCTCTGTCTCTCTCGCTTTCTCTGTCTCTCTCACTTTCTCTGTCTTTCTCACTTTCTCTCTCTCTCTCACTTTCTCTGTCTCTCTCGCTTTCTCTGTCTCTCTCGCTTTCTCTGTCTCTCTCACTTTCTCTGTCTCTCTCGCTTTCTCTGTCTCTCTCTCTTTCTCTGTCTCTCTCGCTTTCTCTGTCTCTCTCGCTTTCTCTGCCTCTCTCACTTTCTCTGCCTCTCTCGCTTTCTCCCTCTCTCTCGCTTTCTCTGCCTCTCTCACTTTCTCTGCCTCTCTCGCTTTCTCCCTCTCTCTCGATTTCTCTGCCTCTCTCACTTTCTCTGTCTCTCTCACTTTCTCTGTCTCTCTCGCTTTCTCTGTCTCTCTCGCTTTCTCTGTCTCTCTCGCTTTCTCTGTCTCTCTCGCTTTCTCTGTCTCTCTCGCTTTCTCTGCCTCTCTCGCTTTCTCTGTCTCTCTCGCTTTCTCTGTCTCTCTCACTTTCTCTGTCTCTCTCGCTTTCTCTGTCTGTCTCGCTTTCTCTGTCTCTCTCGCTTTCTCTGTCTCTCTCACTTTCTCTGTCTCTCTCTCACTTTCTCTGTCTCTCTCGCTTTCTCTGTCTCTCTCACTTTCTCTGTCTCTCACTTTCTCTGTCTCTCTCACTTTCTCTGCCTCTCTCGCTTTCTCTGTCTCTCTCACTTTCTCTGTCTCTCTCACTTTCTCTGTCTCTCTCACTTTCTCTGTCTCTCTCGCTTTCTCTGCCTCTCTCGCTTTCTCTGCCTCTCTCGCTTTCTCTGTCTCTCTCGCTTTCTCTGTCTCTCTCGCTTTCTCTGTCTCTCTCGCTTTCTCTGTCTCTCTCACTTTCTCTGTCTCTCTCGCTTTCTCTGTCTCTCTCACTTTCTCTGTCTCTCTCGCTTTCTCTGTGTCTCGCTTTCTCTGTCTCTCTCACTTTCTCTGCCTCTCTCGCTTTCTCTGTCTCTCTCGATTTCTCTGTCTCTCTCGCTTTCTCTGCCTCTCTCGCTTTCTCTGCCTCTCGCTTTCTCTGTCTCTCTCGCTTTCTCTGTCTCTCTCTCTCTTTCTCTGCCTCTCTCGCTTTCTCTGTCTCTCTCGCTTTCTCTGTCTCTCTCGCTTTCTCTGTCTCTCTCGCTTTCTCTGTCTCTCTCGCTTTCTCTGTCTCTCTCGCTTTCTCTGTCTCTCTCGCTTTCTCTGTCTCTCTCGCTTTCTCTGTCTCTCTCGCTTTCTCTGTCTCTCTCGCTTTCTCTGTCTCTCTCGCTTTCTCTGTCTCTCTCGCTTTCTCTGTCTCTCTCGCTTTCTCTGTCTCTCTCGCTTTCTCTGCCTCTCTCGCTTTCTCTGTCTCTCTCGCTTTCTCTGTCTCTCTCGCTTTCTCTGTCTCTCTCACTTTCTCTGTCTCTCTCGCTTTCTCTGCCTCTCTCGCTTTCTCTGTCTCTCACTTTCTCTGTCTCTCTCGCTTTCTCTGTCTCTCTCGCTTTCTCTGTCTCTCTCGCTTTCTCTGTCTCTCTCGCTTTCTCTGTCTCTCTCGCTTTCTCTGTCTCTCTCGCTTTCTCTGTCTCTCTCGCTTTCTCTGTCTCTCTCGCTTTCTCTGTCTCTCTCGCTTTCTCTGTCTCTCTCGCTTTCTCTGTCTCTCTCGCTTTCTCTGTCTCTCTCGCTTTCTCTGTCTCTCTCGCTTTCTCTGTCTCTCTCGCTTTCTCTGTCTCTCTCGCTTTCTCTGTCTCTCTCGCTTTCTCTGCCTCTCTCACTTTCTCTGCCTCTCTCGCTTTCTCTGTCTCTCTCGCTTTCTCTGTCTCTCTCACTTTCTCTGCCTCTCTCACTTTCTCTGTCTCTCTCGCTTTCTCTGTCTCTCTCGCTTTCTCTGTCTCTCGCTTTCTCTGTCTCTCGCTTTCTCTGTCTCTCGCTTTCTCTGTCTCTCTCACTTTCTCTCTCTCTCTCGATTTGTCTGCTTCTTTCACTTTCCCTGTCTCTCTCTCTCTTTCTCTACCTCTCCCTTTCTCTGCCTCTCTCACTTTCTCTGTCTCTCGCTTTCTCTGCCTCTCTCGCTTTCTCTGTCTCTCTCGCTTTCTCTGTCTCTCTCACTTTCTCTGTCTCTCACTTTCTCTGTCTCTCTCGCTTTCTCTGTCTCTCTCGCTTTCTCTGTCTCTCTCTCGCTTTCTTTGTCTCTCTCGCTTTCTCTGTCTCTCTCGCTTTCTCTGTCTCTCTCGCTTTCTCTGTCTCTCTCGCTTTCTCTGTCTCTCTCGCTTTCTCTGTCTCTCTCGCTTTCTCTGTCTCTCTCGCTTTCTCTCTCTCTCTCGCTTTCTCTCTCTCTCTCGCTTTCTCTGTCTCTCTCGCTTTCTCTGTCTCTCTCGCTTTCTCTGTCTCTCTCTCTTTCTCTGTCTCTCTCGCTTTCTCTGTCTCTCTCGCTTTCTCTGTCTCTCTCGCTTTCTCTGCCTCTCTCGCTTTCTCTGTCTCTCTCGCTTTCTCTGTCTCTCTCGCTTTCTCTGTCTCTCTCGCTTTCTCTCTCTCTCTCGCTTTCTCTGTCTCTCTCGCTTTCTCTCTCTCTCTCGCTTTCTCTGTCTCTCTCGCTTTCTCTCTCTCTCTCGCTTTCTCTGTCTCTCTCGCTTTCTCTGTCTCTCTCGCTTTCTCTGTCTCTCTCGCTTTCTCTGTCTCTCTCGCTTTCTCTCTCTCTCTCACTTTCTCTGTCTCTCTCGCTTTCTCTCTCTCTCGCTTTCTCTCTCTCTCTCACTTTCTCTGCCTCTCTCACTTTCTCTGTCTCTCTCGCTTTCTCTCTCTCTCGCTTTCTCTCTCTCTCTCACTTTCTCTGTCTCTCTCTCTCTTTCTCTACCTCTCCCTTTCTCTGCCTCTCTCACTTTCTCTGTCTCTCGCTTTCTCTGTCTCTCTCGCTTTCTCTCTCTCTCTCGCTTTCTCTGTCTCTCTCGCTTTCTCTGTCTCTCTCGCTTTCTCTGTCTCTCTCACTTTCTCTGTCTCTCACTTTCTCTGTCTCTCTCGCTTTCTCTGTCTCTCTCTCGCTTTCTTTGTCTCTCTCACTTTCTCTGTCTCTCTCGCTTTCTCTGTCTCTCTCGCTTTCTCTGTCTCTCTCGCTTTCTCTGTCTCTCTCTCACTTTCTCTGCCTCTCTCACTTTCTCTGTCTCTCTCGCTTTCTTTGTCTCTCTCGCTTTCTCTGTCTCTCTCGCTTTCTCTGTCTCTCTCGCTTTCTCTGTCTCTCTCGCTTTCTCTGTCTCTCTCGCTTTCTCTGTCTCTCTCACTTTCTCTGTCTCTCACTTTCTCTGTCTCTCTCGCTTTCTCTGTCTCTCTCTCGCTTTCTTTGTCTCTCTCGCTTTCTCTGTCTCTCTCGCTTTCTCTGTCTCTCTCGCTTTCTCTGTCTCTCACTTTCTCTGTCTCTCTCACTTTCTCTGTCTCTCTCGCTTTCTCTGTCTCTCTCGCTTTCTCTGTCTCTCTCGCTTTCTCTGTCTCTCTCGCTTTCTCTGTCTCTCTCGCTTTCTCTGTCTCTCTCGCTTTCTCTCTCTCTCTCGCTTTCTCTCTCTCTCTCGCTTTCTCTGTCTCTCTCGCTTTCTCTGTCTCTCTCGCTTTCTCTGTCTCTCTCTCTTTCTCTGTCTCTCTCGCTTTCTCTGTCTCTCTCGCTTTCTCTGTCTCTCTCGCTTTCTCTGTCTCTCTCGCTTTCTCTGTCTCTCTCGCTTTCTCTGTTTCTCGCTTTCTCTGTCTCTCTCACTTTCTCTGTCTCTCTCACTTTCTCTGTCTCTCTCACTTTCTCTGCCTCTCTCGCTTTCTCTGTCTCTCTCTCGCTTTCTCTGTCTCTCTCGCTTTCTCTGTCTCTCTCGCTTTCTCTGTCTCTCTCGCTTTCTCTGTCTCTCTCGCTTTCTCTGTCTCTCTCGCTTTCTCTGTTTCTCGCTTTCTCTGTCTCTCTCACTTTCTCTGTCTCTCTCACTTTCTCTGTCTCTCTCACTTTCTCTGTCTCTCTCACTTTCTCTGTCTCTCTCTCGCTTTCTCTGTCTCTCTCGCTTTCTCTGTCTCTCTCGCTTTCTCTGTCTCTCTCGCTTTCTCTCTCTCTCTCGCTTTCTCTGTCTCTCTCGCTTTCTCTCTCTCTCTCGCTTTCTCTGTCTCTCTCGCTTTCTCTCTCTCTCTCGCTTTCTCTGTCTCTCTCGCTTTCTCTGTCTCTCTCGCTTTCTCTGCCTCTCTCGCTTTCTCTCTCTCTCTCACTTTCTCTGTCTCTCTCGCTTTCTCTCTCTCTCGCTTTCTCTCTCTCTCTCACTTTCTCTGCCTCTCTCACTTTCTCTGTCTCTCTCGCTTTCTCTCTCTCTCGCTTTCTCTCTCTCTCTCACTTTCTCTGTCTCTCTCGCTTTCTCTGTCTCTCTCGCTTTCTCTGTCTCTCTCGCTTTCTCTGTCTCTCTCACTTTCTCTGTCTCTCTCGCTTTCTCTCTCCCTCTCGCTTTCTCTGCCTCTCTCGCTTTCTCTGTCTCTCTCGCTTTCTCTGTCTCTCTCGCTTTCTCTGTCTCTCTCACTTTCTCTGTCTCTCTCGCTTTCTCTGTCTCTCTCGCTTTCTCTGCCTCTCTCGCTTTCTCTGTCTCTCTCACTTTCTCTGTCTCTCTCGCTTTCTCTGTCTCTCTCACTTTCTCTGTCTCTCTCACTTTCTCTGTCTCTCTCGCTTTCTCTGTCTCTCTCACTTTCTCTGTCTCTCTCACTTTCTCTGTCTCTCTCACTTTCTCTGTCTCTCTCACTTTCTCTGTCTCTCTCGCTTTCTCTGTCTCTCTCACTTTCTCTGTCTCTCTCACTTTCTCTGTCTCTCTCGCTTTCTCTGCCTCTCTCGCTTTCTCTGTCTCTCTCGCTTTCTCTGCCTCTCTCGCTTTCTCTGTCTCTCTCGCTTTCTCTGCCTCTCTCGCTTTCTCTGCCTCTCTCGCTTTCTCTGTCTCTCTCGCTTTCTCTGTCTCTCTCGCTTTCTCTGCCTCTCTCGCTTTCTCTGTCTCTCTCGCTTTCTCTGCCTCTCTCACTTTCTCTGTCTCTCTCTCGCTTTCTCTGTCTCTCTCGCTTTCTCTGTCTCTCTCGCTTTCTCTGTCTCTCTCGCTTTCTCTGTCTCTCTCACTTTCTCTGTCTCTCTCGCTTTCTCTCTCTCTCGCTTTCTCTGCCTCTCTCGCTTTCTCTGCCTCTCTCGCTTTCTCTGTCTCTCTCACTTTCTCTGTCTCTCTCGCTTTCTCTCTCTCTCTCACTTTCTCTGTCTCTCTCGCTTTCTCTCTCCCTCTCGCTTTCTCTGCCTCTCTCGCTTTCTCTGTCTCTCTCGCTTTCTCTCTCCCTCTCGCTTTCTCTGCCTCTCTCGCTTTCTCTGTCTCTCTCGCTTTCTCTGTCTCTCTCGCTTTCTCTGTCTCTCTCACTTTCTCTGTCTCTCTCGCTTTCTCTCTCTCTCTCACTTTCTCTGTCTCTCTCGCTTTCTCTGTCTCTCTCACTTTCTCTGTCTCTCTCACTTTCTCTGTCTCTCTCGCTTTCTCTGTCTCTCTCGCTTTCTCTGTCTCTCTCACTTTCTCTGTCTCTCTCGCTTTCTCTGTCTCTCTCACTTTCTCTGTCTCTCTCACTTTCTCTGTCTCTCTCTTTCTCTTTCTCTCGCTTTCTCTGTCTCTCTCGCTTTCTCTGCCTCTCTCGCTTTCTCTGTCTCTCTCACTTTCTCTGTCTCTCTCACTTTCTCTGTCTCTCTCGCTTTCTCTGCCTCTCTCGCTTTCTCTGTCTCTCTCACTTTCTCTGTCTCTCTCACTTTCTCTGTCTCTCTCGCTTTCTCTGCCTCTCTCGCTTTCTCTGTCTCTCTCGCTTTCTCTGCCTCTCTCGCTTTCTCTGTCTCTCTCGCTTTCTCTCCCTCTCGCTTTCTCTGCCTCTCTCGCTTTCTCTGTCTCTCTCGCTTTCTCTGCCTCTCTCGCTTTCTCTGTCTCTCTCGTTTTCTCTGTCTCTCTCGCTTTCTCTGTCTCTCTCTCGCTTTCTCTGTCTCTCTCGCTTTCTCTGTCTCTCTCGCTTTCTCTGTCTCTCTCGCTTTCTCTCTCTCTCGCTTTCTCTGCCTCTCTCGCTTTCTCTGTCTCTCTCGCTTTCTCTGTCTCTCTCACTTTCTCTGCCTCTCTCGCTTTCTCTGTCTCTCTCGCTTTCTCTGTCTCTCTCGCTTTCTCTGTCTCTCTCGCTTTCTCTGCCTCTCTCACTTTCTCTCTCTCTCTCACTTTCTCTGTCTCTCTCGCTTTCTCTGTCTCTCTCGCTTTCTCTGTCTCTCTCGCTTTCTCTGCCTCTCTCGCTTTCTCTGTCTCTCGCTTTCTCTGTCTCTCTCGCTTTCTCTGCCTCTCTCGCTTTCTCTGTCTCTCTCACTTTCTCTGTCTCTCTCACTTTCTCTGTCTCTCTCGCTTTCTCTGTCTCTCTCGCTTTCTCTGTCTCTCTCGCTTTCTCTGTCTCTCTCGCTTTCTCTGTCTCTCTCGCTTTCTCTGTCTCTCTCGCTTTCTCTGTCTCTCTCGCTTTCTCTGTCTCTCTCACTTTCTCTGTCTCTCTCACTTTCTCTGTCTCTCTCGCTTTCTCTGTCTCTCTCGCTTTCTCTCTCTCTCTCGCTTTCTCTGTCTCTCTCGCTTTCTCTGTCTCTCTCGCTTTCTCTGTCTCTCTCGCTTTCTCTGTCTCTCGCTTTCTCTGTCTCTCTCACTTTCTCTGTCTCTCTCGCTTTCTCTCTCTCTCGCTTTCTCTCTCTCTCTCGCTTTCTCTGTCTCTCTCGCTTTCTCTGTCTCTCTCACTTTCTCTGTCTCTCTCGCTTTCTCTGTCTCTCTCGCTTTCTCTGTCTCTCTCGCTTTCTCTGTCTCTCTCGCTTTCTCTGTCTCTCGCTTTCTCTGTCTCTCTCGCTTTCTCTGTCTCTCTCGCTTTCTCTGTCTCTCTCGCTTTCTCTGTCTCTCTCGCTTTCTCTGTCTCTCTCGCTTTCTCTGTCTCTCTCGCTTTCTCTGTCTCTCTCGCTTTCTCTGTCTCTCTCGCTTTCTCTGTCTCTCTCGCTTTCTCTGTCTCTCGCTTTCTCTGTCTCTCTCGCTTTCTCTGTCTCTCTCGCTTTCTCTGTCTCTCTCACTTTCTCTGTCTCTCTCGCTTTCTCTGTCTCTCTCGCTTTCTCTGTCTCTCTCGCTTTCTCTGTCTCTCGCTTTCTCTGTCTCTCTCGCTTTCTCTCTCTCTCACTTTCTCTGTCTCTCTCGCTTTCTCGCTCTCTCGCTTTCTCTGTCTCTCTCGCTTTCTCTGTCTCTCTCGCTTTCTCTGTCTCTCTCACTTTCTCTGTCTCTCTCGCTTTCTCTGTCTCTCTCGCTTTCTCTGTCTCTCTCGCTTTCTCTGTCTCTCTCGCTTTCTCTGTCTCTCTCGCTTTCTCTGTCTCTCTCGCTTTCTCTGTCTCTCTCGCTTTCTCTGTCTCTCTCGCTTTCTCTGTCTCTCTCGCTTTCTCTGTCTCTCTCGCTTTCTCTGTCTCTCTCGCTTTCTCTGTCTCTCTCGCTTTCTCTGCCTCTCTCGCTTTCTCTGTCTCTCTCGCTTTCTCTGTCTCTCTCGCTTTCTCTGTCTCTCTCGCTTTCTCTGTCTCTCTCGTTTTCTCTGCCTCTCTCGCTTTCTCTCTCTCTCTCGCTTTCTCTGTCTCTCACTTTCTCTGTCTCTCACTTTCTCTGTCTCTCTCACTTTTTCTGTCTCTCTCGCTTTCTCTGTCTCTCTCGCTTTCTCTGTCTCTCACTTTCTCTGTCTCTCTCACTTTTTCTGTCTCTCTCGCTTTCTCTCTCTCTCTCGCTTTCTCTGTCTCTCTCGCTTTCTCTGTCTCTCTCGCTTTCTCTGTCTCTCTCGCTTTCTCTGTCTCTCTCGCTTTCTCTGTCTCTCTCGCTTTCTCTGTCTCTCTCGCTTTCTCTGTCTCTCTCGCTTTCTCTGTCTTTCTCGCTTTCTCTGCCTCTCTCGCTTTCTCTGTCTCTCTCGCTTTCTCTCTCTCTCTCGCTTTCTCTGTCTCTCTCGCTTTCTCTGCCTCTCTCGCTTTCTCTGTGTCTCGCTTTCTCTGTCTCTCTCGCTTTCTCTGTCTCTCTCGCTTTCTCTGTCTCTCTCGCTTTCTCTGTCTCTCTCGCTTTCTCTGTCTCTCTCGCTTTCTCTGTCTCTCTCGCTTTCTCTGTCTCTCTCACTTTCTCTGTCTCTCGCTTTCTCTGTCTCTCTCACTTTCTCTGTCTCTCTCGCTTTCTCTGCCTCTCTCGCTTTCTCTGTCTCTCTCGCTTTCTCTGTCTCTCTCGCTTTCTCTGCCTCTCTCGCTTTCTCTTCTCTCTCGCTTTCTCTGTCTCTCTCGCTTTCTCTGTCTCTCTCGCTTTCTCTGTCTCTCTCGCTTTCTCTGTCTCTCTCGCTTTCTCTGTCTCTCACTTTCTCTGTCTCTCACTTTCTCTGTCTCTCTCACTTTTTCTGTCTCTCTCGCTTTCTCTGTCTCTCTCGCTTTCTCTGTCTCTCACTTTCTCTGTCTCTCTCACTTTTTCTGTCTCTCTCGCTTTCTCTCTCTCTCTCGCTTTCTCTGTCTCTCTCGCTTTCTCTGTCTCTCTCGCTTTCTCTGTCTCTCTCGCTTTCTCTCTCTCTCTCACTTTCTCTCTCTCTCGCTTTCTCTGTCTCTCTCACTTTCTCTGTCTCTCTCGCTTTCTCTGTCTCTCTCGCTTTCTCTGTCTCTCTCGCTTTCTCTGCCTCTCTCGCTTTCTCTGTGTCTCGCTTTCTCTGTCTCTCTCGCTTTCTCTGTCTCTCTCACTTTCTCTCTCTCTCGCTTTCTCTCTCTCTCTCGCTTTCTCTGTCTCTCTCGCTTTCTCTGTCTCTCTCACTTTCTCTGTCTCTCTCACTTTCTCTGTCTCTCTCGCTTTCTCTGTCTCTCTCGCTTTCTCTGTCTCTCTCGCTTTCTCTCTCTCTCGCTTTCTCTGCCTCTCTCGCTTTCTCTGTGTCTCGCTTTCTCTGTCTCTCTCGCTTTCTCTGTCTCTCTCGCTTTCTCTCTCTCTCGCTTTCTCTGTCTCTCTCGCTTTCTCTGTCTCTCTCACTTTCTCTGTCTCTCTCACTTTCTCTGTCTCTCTCACTTTCTCTGTCTCTCTCGCTTTCTCTGCCTCTCGCTTTCTCTGTCTCTCTCGCTTTCTCTGTCTCTCTCGCTTTCTCTGTCTCTCTCGCTTTCTCTGTCTCTCTCGCTTTCTCTGTCTCTCTCGCTTTCTCTGTCTCTCTCGCTTTCTCTGTCTCTCTCGCTTTCTCTGTCTCTCTCGCTTTCTCTGTCTCTCTCGCTTTCTCTGTCTCTCTCGCTTTCTCTCTCTCTCTCGCTTTCTCTGTCTCTCTCGCTTTCTCTGTCTCTCTCGCTTTCTCTGTCTCTCTCGCTTTCTCTGTCTCTCTCGCTTTCTCTGTCTCTCGCTTTCTCTGTCTCTCTCGCTTTCTCTGTCTCTCTCACTTTCTCTGTCTCTCTCACTTTCTCTGCCTCTCTCGCTTTCTCTGTCTCTCTCACTTTCTCTGCCTCTCTCGCTTTCTCTGTCTCTCTCGCTTTCTCTGTCTCTCTCGCTTTCTCTGTCTCTCTCGCTTTCTCTGTCTCTCTCGCTTTCTCTGTCTCTCTCACTTTCTCTGTCTCTCTCGCTTTCTCTGTCTCTCGCTTTCTCTGTCTCTCTCGCTTTCTCTGTCTCTCTCGCTTTCTCTGTCTCTCTCGCTTTCTCTCTCTCTCGCTTTCTCTGCCTCTCTCGCTTTTCTGTGTCTCGCTTTCTCTGTCTCTCTCGCTTTCTCTGTCTCTCTCGCTTTCTCGCTCTCTCACTTTCTCTGTCTCTCTCACTTTCTCTGTCTCTCTCGCTTTCTCTGTCTCTCTCGCTTTCTCTGTCTCTCTCGCTTTCTCTGTCTCTCTCGCTTTCTCTGTCTCTCTCGCTTTCTCTGTCTCTCTCGCTTTCTCTGTCTCTCTCACTTTCTCTGTCTCTCGCTTTCTCTGTCTCTCTCGCTTTCTCTGTCTCTCTCGCTTTCTCTGTCTCTCTCACTTTCTCTGTCTCTCTCGCTTTCTCTGTCTCTCTCCACTTCTCTGTCTCTCTCGCTTTCTCTGTCTCTCTCGCTTTCTCTGTCTCTCTCACTTTCTCTGTCTCTCTCCCTTTCTCTGTCTCTCTCGCTTTCTCTTCTCTCTCGCTTTCTCTGTCTCTCTCGCTTTCTCTGTCTCTCTCGCTTTCTCTGTCTCTCTCGCTTTCTCTGCCTCTCTCGCTTTCTCTTCTCTCTCGCTTTCTCTGTCTCTCTCGCTTTCTCTGTCTCTCTCACTTTCTCTGTCTCTCTCGCTTTCTCTGTCTCTCTCGCTTTCTCTGTCTCTCACTTTCTCTGTCTCTCACTTTCTCTGTCTCTCTCACTTTTTCTGTCTCTCTCGCTTTCTCTGTCTCTCTCGCTTTCTCTGTCTCTCACTTTCTCTGTCTCTCTCACTTTTTCTGTCTCTCTCGCTTTCTCTCTCTCTCTCGCTTTCTCTGTCTCTCTCGCTTTCTCTGTCTCTCTCGCTTTCTCTGTCTCTCTCGCTTTCTCTGTCTCTCTCGCTTTCTCTGTCTCTCTCGCTTTCTCTGTCTCTCTCGCTTTCTCTGTCTCTCTCGCTTTCTCTGTCTCTCTCGCTTTCTCTGTCTCTCTCGCTTTCTCTGTCTCTCTCGCTTTCTCTGTCTCTCTCGCTTTCTCTGTCTTTCTCGCTTTCTCTGCCTCTCTCGCTTTCTCTGTCTCTCTCGCTTTCTCTCTCTCTCTCGCTTTCTCTGTCTCTCTCGCTTTCTCTGCCTCTCTCGCTTTCTCTGTGTCTCGCTTTCTCTGTCTCTCTCGCTTTCTCTGTATCTCTCACTTTCTCTGTCTCTCTCGCTTTCTCTGTCTCTCTCGCTTTCTCTGTCTCTCTCGCTTTCTCTGTCTCTCTCGCTTTCTCTGTCTCTCTCGCTTTCTCTGTCTCTCTCACTTTCTCTGTCTCTCGCTTTCTCTGTCTCTCTCACTTTCTCTGTCTCTCTCGCTTTCTCTGTCTCTCTCACTTTCTCTTCTCTCTCGCTTTCTCTGTCTCTCTCGCTTTCTCTGTCTCTCTCGCTTTCTCTTCTCTCTCGCTTTCTCTGTCTCTCTCGCTTTCTCTGTCTCTCTCGCTTTCTCTTCTCTCTCGCTTTCTCTGTCTCTCTCGCTTTCTCTGTCTCTCTCGCTTTCTCTGTCTCTCTCGCTTTCTCTGTCTCTCTCGCTTTCTCTGTCTCTCACTTTCTCTGTCTCTCACTTTCTCTGTCTCTCTCACTTTCTCTGTCTCTCTCGCTTTCTCTGTCTCTCTCGCTTTCTCTGTCTCTCTCGCTTTCTCTGTCTCTCTCGCTTTCTCTGTCTCTCTCGCTTTCTCTGTCTCTCACTTTCTCTGTCTCTCTCACTTTTTCTGTCTCTCTCGCTTTCTCTCTCTCTCTCGCTTTCTCTGTCTCTCTCGCTTTCTCTGTCTCTCTCGCTTTCTCTGTCTCTCTCGCTTTCTCTGTCTCTCTCGCTTTCTCTGTCTCTCTCGCTTTCTCTGTCTCTCTCGCTTTCTCTGTCTCTCTCACTTTCTCTGTCTCTCTCGCTTTCTCTGTCTCTCTCGCTTTCTCTGTCTCTCTCGCTTTCTCTGCCTCTCTCGCTTTCTCTGTGTCTCGCTTTCTCTGTCTCTCTCGCTTTCTCTGTCTCTCTCACTTTCTCTCTCTCTCGCTTTCTCTCTCTCTCTCGCTTTCTCTGTCTCTCTCGCTTTCTCTGTCTCTCTCACTTTCTCTGTCTCTCTCGCTTTCTCTGCCTCTCTCGCTTTCTCTGTGTCTCGCTTTCTCTGTCTCTCTCGCTTTCTCTGTCTCTCTCGCTTTCTCTCTCTCTCGCTTTCTCTGTCTCTCTCGCTTTCTCTGTCTCTCTCACTTTCTCTGTCTCTCTCACTTTCTCTGTCTCTCTCGCTTTCTCTGTCTCTCTCACTTTCTCTCTCTCTCTCGCTTTCTCTGTCTCTCTCGCTTTCTCTGTCTCTCTCGCTTTCTCTGTCTCTCTCGCTTTCTCTGTCTCTCTCGCTTTCTCTCTCTCTCTCGCTTTCTCTGTCTCTCTCGCTTTCTCTGTCTCTGTCGCTTTCTCTGTCTCTCTCGCTTTCTCTGTCTCTCTCGCTTTCTCTGTCTCTCTCGCTTTCTCTGTCTCTCGCTTTCTCTGTCTCTCTCGCTTTCTCTGTCTCTCTCACTTTCTCTGTCTCTCTCACTTTCTCTGCCTCTCTCGCTTTCTCTGTCTCTCTCACTTTCTCTGCCTCTCTCGCTTTCTCTGTCTCTCTCGCTTTCTCTGTCTCTCTCGCTTTCTCTCTCTCTCGCTTTCTCTGCCTCTCTCGCTTTCTCTGTGTCTCGCTTTCTCTGTCTCTCTCACTTTCTCTGTCTCTCTCGCTTTCTCTGTCTCTCTCACTTTCTCTGTCTCTCTCGCTTTCTCTGTCTCTCTCGCTTTCTCTGTCTCTCTCGCTTTCTCTGTCTCTCTCACTTTCTCTGTCTCTCTCGCTTTCTCTGTCTCTCTCGCTTTCTCTCTCTCTCTCGCTTTCTCTGTCTCTCTCGCTTTCTCTGTCTCTCTCGCTTTCTCTGTCTCTCTCGCTTTCTCTGTCTCTCTCGCTTTCTCTGTCTCTCTCGCTTTCTCTGTCACTCTCACTTTCTCTGTCTCTCTCGCTTTCTCTGTCTCTCTCGCTTTCTCTGTCTCTCGCTTTCTCTGTCTCTCTCACTTTCTCTGTCTCTCGCTTTCTCTGTCTCTCTCGCTTTCTCTGTCTCTCTCGCTTTCGCTCTCTCTCTCGCTTTCTCTGTCTCTCTCGCTTTCTCTGTCTCTCTCGCTTTCTCTGCCTCTCTCACTTTCTCTGTCTCTCTCGCTTTCTCTGCCTCTCTCACTTTCTCTGTCTCTCTCGCTTTCTCTCTCTCTCGCTTTCTCTGTCTCTCTCGCTTTCTCTGTCTCTCTCGCTTTCTCTGTCTCTCTCACTTTCTCTGTCTCTCTCGCTTTCTCTGTCTCTCTCGCTTTCTCTGCCTCTCTCGCTTTCTCTGCCTCTCTCGCTTTCTCTGTCTCTCTCGCTTTCTCTGTCTCTCTCACTTTCTCTGTCTCTCTCGCTTTCTCTGTCTCTCTCGCTTTCTCTGCCTCTCTCGCTTTCTCTGTCTCTCTCGCTTTCTCTGTCTCTCTCGCTTTCTCTGTCTCTCTCGCTTTCTCTGTCTCTCTCGCTTTCTCTGTCTCTCTCACTTTCTCTGTCTCTCTCGCTTTCTCTGTCTCTCTCACTTTCTCTGTCTCTCGCTTTCTCTGTCTCTCTCACTTTCTCTGTCTCTCTCGCTTTCGCTGTCTCTCTCGCTTTCTCTGTCTCTCTCGCTTTCTCTGTCTCTCTCGCTTTCTCTACCTCTCTCGCTTTCTCTGTCTCTCTCGCTTTCTCTGCCTCTCTCACTTTCTCTGTCTCTCTCGCTTTCGCTGTCTCTCTCGCTTTCTCTGTCTCTCTCGCTTTCTCTGTCTCTCTCGCTTTCTCTGTCTCTCTCGCTTTCTCTGCCTCTCTCGCTTTCTCTGCCTCTCTCACTTTCTCTGTCTCTCTCGCTTTCTCTACCTCTCTCGCTTTCTCTGTCTCTCTCGCTTTCTCTGTCTCTCTCGCTTTCTCTGTCTCTCGCTTTCTCTGTCTCTCTCGCTTTCTCTGTCTCTCTCGCTTTCTCTGTCTCTCTCGCTTTCTCTGTCTCTCTCGCTTTCTCTGTCTCTCTCACTTTCTCTGTCTCTCTCGCTTTCTCTGCCTCTCTCGCTTTCTCTGTCTCTCTCGCTTTCTCTGTCTCTCTCACTTTCTCTGTCTCTCTCACTTTCTCTGTCTCTCTCGCTTTCTCTGTCTCTCTCACTTTCTCTGTCTCTCTCACTTTCTCTGCCTCTCGCTTTCTCTCCCTCTCGCTTTCTCTGTCTCTCTCGCTTTCTCTGTCTCTCTCGCTTTCTCTGTCTCTCTCGCTTTCTCTGTCTCTCTCACTTTCTCTGCCTCTCGCTTTCTCTCCCTCTCGCTTTCTCTGTCTCTCTCGCTTTCTCTGTCTCTCTCGCTTTCTCTGTCTCTCTCGCTTTCTCTGTCTCTCTCACTTTCTCTGTCTCTCTCGCTTTCTCTGCCTCTCTCGCTTTCTCTGTCTCTCTCGCTTTCTCTGTCTCTCTCGCTTTCTCTGTCTCTCTCACTTTCTCTGTCTCTCTCACTTTCTCTGCCCCTCTCACTTTCTCTGCCTCTCTCGCTTTCTCTGCCTCTCTCGCTTTCTCTGCCTCTCTCACTTTCTCTGCCTCTCTCACTTTCTCTCTCTCTCTCGCTTTCTCTGTCTCTCTCGCTTTCTCTGCCTCTCTCGCTTTCTCTGTCTCTCTCGCTTTCTCTGCCTCTCTCGCTTTCTCTGTCTCTCTCACTTTCTCTCTCTCTCTCGCTTTCTCTGTCTCTCTCGCTTTCTCTGTCTCTCTCGCTTTCTCTGTCTCTCTCGCTTTCTCTGTCTCTCTCGCTTTCTCTGCCTCTCTCGCTTTCTCTGTCTCTCTCGCTTTCTTTGTCTCTCTCGCTTTTTTTTTGTCTCTCTCGCTTTCTCTGCAACTTTCACTTTATCTGTCCCTGTCGCTTTTTCTCTCTCTCTCACTTTCTCTGCCTCTCTCGCTTTCTCTGTCTCTCTCGCTTTTTCTCTCTCTCTCGCTTTCTCTGTCTCTCTCGCTTTCTCTGTCTCTCTCGCTTTCTCTGTCTCTCTCACTTTCTCTGTCTCTCTCACTTTCTCTGTCTCTCTCACTTTCTCTGTCTCTCTCGCTTTCTCTGTCTCTCTCACTTTCTCTGTCTCTCTCGCTTTCTCTGTCTCTCTCGCTTTCTCTGTCTCTCTCGCTTTCTCTGCCTCTCTCGCTTTCTCTGTCTCTCTCGCTTTCTCTGTCTCTCGCTTTCTCTGCCTCTCTCGCTTTCTCTGTCTCTCTCGCTTTCTCTGTCTCTCTCGCTTTCTCTGTCTCTCTCGCTTTCTCTGTCTCTCTCACTTTCTCTGTCTCTCTCGCTTTCTCTGTCTCTCTCGCTTTCTCTGTCTCTCTCGCTTTCTCTGTCTCTCTCGCTTTCTCTGTCTCTCTCGCTTTCTCTGTCTCTCTCGCTTTCTCTGTCTCTCTCACTTTCTCTGTCTCTCTCGCTTTCTCTGTCTCTCTCACTTTCTCTGTCTCTCTCGCTTTCTCTGTCTCTCTCACTTTCTCTGTCTCTCTCGCTTTCTCTGTCTCTCTCGCTTTCTCTGTCTCTCTCGCTTTCTCTGTCTCTCTCGCTTTCTCTGTCTCTCTCGCTTTCTCTGTCTCTCTCACTTTCTCTGTCTCTCTCGCTTTCTCTGCCTCTCTCGCTTTCTCTGTCTCTCTCGCTTTCTCTGCCTCTCTCGCTTTCTCTGTCTCTCTCGCTTTCTCTGACTCTCTCACTTTCTCTGTCTCTCTCGCTTTCTCTGTCTCTCTCGCTTTCTCTGTCTCTCTCACTTTCTCTGTCTCTCTCGCTTTCTCTGTCTCTCTCGCTTTCTCTGTCTCTCTCACTTTCTCTGCCTCTCTCGCTTTCTCTGTCTCTCTCACTTTCTCTGTCTCTCTCACTTTCTCTGTCTCTCTCGCTTTCTCTGTCTCTCTCGCTTTCTCTGTCTCTCTCGCTTTCTCTGTCTCTCTCGCTTTCTCTGTCTCTCTCGCTTTCTCTGTCTCTCTCGCTTTCTCTGTCTCTCTCGCTTTCTCTGTCTCTCTCGCTTTCTCTGTCTCTCTCGCTTTCTCTGTCTCTCTCACTTTCTCTGTCTCTCTCGCTTTCTCTGTCTCTCTCGCTTTCTCTGTCTCTCCCGCTTTCTCTGTCTCTCTCACTTTCTCTGTCTCTCTCGCTTTCTCTGTCTCTCTCGCTATCTCTGTCTCTCTCGCTTTCTCTGTCTCTCTCGCTTTCTCTGTCTCTCTCACTTTCTCTGTCTCTCTCGCTTTCTCTGTCTCTCTCGCTTTCTCTGTCTCTCTCACTTTCTCTGTCTCTCTCGCTTTCTCTGTCTCTCGCTTTCTCTGTCTCTCTCGCTTTCTCTGTCTCTCTCGCTTTCTCCGTCTCTCTCACTTTCTCTGTCTCTCTCGCTTTCTCTGTCTCTCTCGCTTTCTCTGTTTCTCGCTTTCTCTGTCTCTCTCGCTTTCTCTGTCTCTCTCACTTTCTCTGTCTCTCTCGCTTTCTCTGTCTCTCTCGCTTTCTCTGCCTCTCTCGCTTTCTCTGTCTCTCTCGCTTTCTCTGTCTCTCTCGCTTTCTCTGTCTCTCTCGCTTTCTCTGTCTCTCGCTTTCTCTGTCTCTCTCGCTTTCTCTGTCTCTCTCGCTTTCTCTGTCTCTCTCGCTTTCTCTGTCTCTCTCGCTTTCTCTGTCTCTCTCGATTTCTCTGTCTCTCTCGCTTTCTCTGTCTCTCTCGCTTTCTCTGTCTCTCTCGCTTTCTCTGTCTCTCTCACTTTCTCTGTCTCTCTCGCTTTCTCTGTCTCTCTCACTTTCTCTGTCTCTCTCGCTTTCTCTGTCTCTCTCACTTTCTCTGTCTCTCTCGCTTTCTCTGTCTCTCTCGCTTTCTCTGTCTCTCTCACTTTCTCTGTCTCTCTCACTTTCTCTGTCTCTCTCGCTTTCTCTGTCTCTCTCGCTTTCTCTGTCTCTCTCGCTTTCTCTGTCTCTCTCGCTTTCTCTGTCTCTCTCACTTTCTCTGTCTCTCGCTTTCTCTGTCTCTCTCGCTTTCTCTGTCTCTCTCGCTTTCTCTGTCTCTCTCGCTTTCTCTGTCTCTCTCGCTTTCTCTGCCTCTCTCGCTTTCTCTGCCTCTCTCACTTTCTCTGTCTCTCTCGCTTTCTCTGCCTCTCTCGCTTTCTCTGTCTCTCTCGCTTTCTCTGTCTCTCTCGCTTTCTCTGTCTCTCTCGCTTTCTCTGTCTCTCTCACTTTCTCTGTCTCTCTCGCTTTCTCTGTCTCTCTCGCTTTCTCTGTCTCTCTCGCTTTCTCTGTCTCTCTCACTTTCTCTGTCTCTCTCGCTTTCTCTGTCTCTCTCACTTTCTCTGTCTCTCTCGCTTTCTCTGTCTCTCTCACTTTCTCTGTCTCTCTCACTTTCTCTGTCTCTCTCGCTTTCTCTGTCTCTCTCGCTTTCTCTGTCTCTCTCACTTTCTCTGTCTCTCTCGCTTTCTCTGTCTCTCTCGCTTTCTCTGTCTCTCTCGCTTTCTCTGTCTCTCTCACTTTCTCTGTCTCTCTCGCTTTCTCTGTCTCTCTCACTTTCTCTGTCTCTCTCGCTTTCTCTGTCTCTCTCACTTTCTCTGTCTCTCTCACTTTCTCTGTCTCTCTCGCTTTCTCTGTCTCTCTCGCTTTGTCTTTCTCTCACTTTCTCTGTCTCTCTCGCTTTCTCTGTCTCTCTCGCTTTCTCTGTCTCTCTCGCTTTCTCTGCCTCTCTCGCTTTCTCTGTCTCTCTCGCTTTCTCTGTCTCTCTCACTTTCTCTGTCTCTCTCGCTTTCTCTGTCTCTCTCGCTTTCTCTGCCTCTCTCGCTTTCTCTGTCTCTCTCGCTTTCTCTGTCTCTCTCGCTTTCTCTGTCTCTCTCGCTTTCTCTGTCTCTCTCACTTTCTCTGTCTCTCTCGCTTTCTCTGTCTCTCTCGCTTTCTCTGTCTCTCTCGCTTTCTCTCTCTCTCTCACTTTCTCTGTCTCTCTCGCTTTCTCTGTCTCTCTCACTTTCTCTGTCTCTCTCACTTTCTCTGTCTCTCTCACTTTCTCTGTCTCTCTCGCTTTCTCTGTCTCTCTCGCTTTCTCTGTCTCTCTCGCTTTCTCTGTCTCTCTCGCTATCTCTGTCTCTCTCGCTTTCTCTGTCTCTCTCACTTTCTCTGTCTCTCTCGCTTTCTCTGTCTCTCTCGCTTTCTCTGTCTCTCTCGCTTTCTCTGTCTCTCTCGCTTTCTCTGTCTCTCTCGCTTTCTCTGCCACTCTCGCTTTCTCTGCCTCTCTCGCTTTCTCTGTCTCTCTCGCTATCTCTGTCTCTCTCGCTTTCTCTGTCTCTCTCGCTTTCTCTGTCTCTCTCGCTTTCTCTCTCTCTCTCGCTTTCTCTGTCTCTCTCGCTTTCTCTCTCTCTCTCACTTTCTCTGTCTCTCTCGCTTTCTCTGTCTCTCTCACTTTCTCTGTCTCTCTCACTTTCTCTGTCTCTCTCACTTTCTCTGTCTCTCTCGCTTTCTCTGTCTCTCTCGCTTTCTCTGTGTCTCTCGCTTTCTCTGTCTCTCTCGCTATCTCTGTCTCTCTCGCTTTCTCTGTCTCTCTCACTTTCTCTGTCTCTCTCGCTTTCTCTGTCTCTCTCGCTTTCTCTGTCTCTCTCGCTTTCTCTGTCTCTCTCGCTTTCTCTGTCTCTCTCGCTTTCTCTGTCTCTCTCGCTTTCTCTGTCTCTCTCGCTTTCTCTGTCTCTCTCGCTTTCTCTGTCTCTCTCGCTTTCTCTGCCTCTCTCGCTTTCTCTCTCTCTCTCGCTTTCTCTGTCTCTCTCGCTTTCTCTGTCTCTCTCACTTTCTCTGTCTCTCGCTTTCTCTCTCTCTCACTTTCTCTGTCTCTCTCACTTTCTCTGTCTCTCTCGCTTTCTCTGTCTCTCTCGCTTTCTCTGTCTCTCTCGCTTTCTCTGTCTCTCTCGCTTTCTCTGTCTCTCTCACTTTCTCTGTCTCTCTCACTTTCTCTGTCTCTCTCGCTTTCTCTGTCTCTCTCGCTTTCTCTGTCTCTCTCGCTTTCTCTGTCTCTCTCCCTTTCTCTGTCTCTCTCGCTTTCTCTGCCTCTCTCGCTTTCTCTGTCTCTCTCTCTTTCTCTGTCTCTCTCGCTTTCTCTGTCTCTCTCGCTTTCTCTGTCTCTCTCGCTTTCTCTGTCTCTCTCGCTTTCTCTGTCTCTCTCACTTTCTCTGTCTCTCTCGCTTTCTCTGTCTCTCTCGCTTTCTCTGTCTCTCTCGCTTTCTCTGTCTCTCTCGCTTTCTCTGTCTCTCTCGCTTTCTCTGTCTCTCTCGCTTTCTCTGCCTCTCTCTCTTTCTCTGCCTCTCTCACTTTCTCTGCCTCTCTCACTTTCTTTGTCTCTCTCGCTTTCTCTGTCTCTCTCACTTTCTCTGTCTCTCTCGCTTTCTCTGTCTCTCTCGCTTTCTCTGCCTCTCTCGCTTTCTCTGCCTCTCTCGCTTTCTCTGTCTCTCTCGCTTTCTCTGTCTCTCTCACTTTCTCTGTCTCTCTCGCTTTCTCTGTCTCTCTCGCTTTCTCTGTCTCTCTCGCTTTCTCTGTCTCTCTCGCTTTCTCTGTCTCTCTCGCTTTCTCTCTCTCTCGCTTTCTCTGTCTCTCTCGCTTTCTCTGCCTCTCTCGCTTTCTCTGTCTCTCTCGCTTTCTCTGTCTCTCTCGCTTTCTCTGTCTCTCTCGCTTTCTCTGTCTCTCTCGCTTTCTCTGTCTCTCTCGCTTTCTCTGCCTCTCTCGCTTTCTCTGTCTCTCTCACTTTCTCTGTCTCTCTCGCTTTCTCTGTCTCTCTCGCTTTCTCTGTCTCTCTCGCTTTCTCTGTCTCTCTCGCTTTCTCTGTCTCTCTCGCTTTCTCTGTCTCTCTCGCTTTCTCTGCCTCTCTCGCTTTCTCTGTCTCTCTCGCTTTCTCTGTCTCTCTCGCTTTCTCTGTCTCTCTCGCTTTCTCTGTCTCTCTCGCTTTCTCAGTCTCTCTCGCTTTCTCTGTCTCTCTCGCTTTCTCTGTCTCTCTCGCTTTCTCTGTCTCTCTCGCTTTCTCTGTCTCTCTCGCTTTCTCTGTCTCTCTCGCTTTCTCTGTCTCTCTCGCTTTCTCTGTCTCTCTCGCTTTCTCTGTCTCTCTCGCTTTCTCTGTCTCTCTCGCTTTCTCTGTCTCTCTCGCTTTCTCTGTCTCTCTCGCTTTCTCTGTCTCTCTCGCTTTCTCTGTCTCTCTCGCTTTCTCTGTCTCTCTCGCTTTCTCTGTCTCTCTCGCTTTCTCTGTCTCTCTCGCTTTCTCTGTCTCTCTCGCTTTCTCTGTCTCTCTCGCTTTCTCTGTCTCTCTCGCTTTCTCTGTCTCTCTCGCTTTCTCTGTCTCTCTCGCTTTCTCTGCCTCTCTCGCTTTCTCTGTCTCTCTCGCTTTCTCTGTCTCTCTCGCTTTCTCTGTCTCTCTCACTTTCTCTGTCTCTCTCGCTTTCTCTGTCTCACTCGCTTTCTCTGTCTCTCTCGCTTTCTCTGTCTCTCTCGCTTTCTCTGTCTCTCTCGCTTTCTCTGTCTCTCTCGCTTTCTCTGTCTCTCTCGCTTTCTCTGTCTCTCTCACTTTCTCTGTCTCTCTCGCTTTCTCTGTCTCTCTCGCTTTCTCTGTCTCTCTCGCTTTCTCTGTCTCTCTCGCTTTCTCTGTCTCTCTCGCTTTCTCTGCCTCTCTCTCACTTTCTCTGTCTCTCTCGCTTTCTCTGTCTCTCTCGCTTTCTCTGCCTCTCTCGCTTTCTCTGTCTCTCTCGCTTTCTCTGTCTCTCTCGCTTTCTCTGTCTCTCTCGCTTTCTCTGTCTCTCTCACTTTCTCTGTCTCTCTCACTTTCTCTGTCTCTCTCACTTTCTCTGTCTCTCTCGCTTTCTCTGGATCTCTCGCTTTCTCTGTCTCTCTCGCTTTCTCTGTCTCTCTCGATTTCTCTGTCTCTCTCGCTTTCTCTGCCTCTCTCTCACTTTCTCTGTCTCTCTCGCTTTCTCTGTCTCTCTCGCTTTCTCTGTCTCTCTCACTTTCTCTGTCTCTCTCACTTTCTCTGTCTCTCTCGCTTTCTCTGCCTCTCTCGCTTTCTCTGTCTCTCTCGCTTTCTCTGCCTCTCTCGCTTTCTCTGTCTCTCTCACTTTCTCTGTCTCTCTCGCTTTCTCTGTCTCTCTCACTTTCTCTGCCTCTCTCACTTTCTCTGCCTCTCTCACTTTCTCTGTCTCTCTCGCTTTCTCTGTCTCTCTCGCTTTCTCTGTCTCTCTCGCTTTCTCTGTCTCTCTCGCTTTCTCTGTCTCTCTCACTTTCTCTGTCTCTCTCGCTTTCTCTGTCTCTCTCACTTTCTCTGTCTCTCTCGCTTTCTCTCTCTCTCGCTTTCTCTGCCTCTCTCGCTTTCTCTGTCTCTCTCGCTTTCTCTGTCTCTCTCGCTGTCTCTGCCTCTCTCGCTTTCTCTGTCTCTCTCACTTTCTCTGTCTCTCTCGCTTTCTCTGTCTCTCTCGCTTTCTCTGTCTCTCTCGCTTTCTCTGTCTCTCTCGCTTTCTCTGTCTCTCTCACTTTCTCTGTCTCTCTCGCTTTCTCTGTCTCTCTCGCTTTCTCTGCCTCTCTCGCTTTCTCTGTCTCTCTCACTTTCTCTGTCTCTCTCGCTTTCTCTGTCTCTCTCGCTTTCTCTGTCTCTCTCGCTTTCTCTCTCTCTCTCGCTTTCTCTGTCTCTCTCGCTTTCTCTGTCTCTCTCGCTTTCTCTGTCTCTCTCGTTTCCTCTGTCTCTCTCGCTTTCTCTGTCTCTCTCGCTTTCTCTGTCTCTCGCTTTCTCTGTCTCTCTCGCTTTCTCTGTCTCTCTCACTTTCTCTGACTCTCTCGCTTTCTCTGTCTCTCTCGCTTTCTCTGTCTCTCTCGCTTTCTCTGTCTCTCTCGTTTTCTCTGTCTCTCTCGCTTTCTCTGTCTCTCGTTTTCTCTGTCTCTCTCGTTTTCTCTGTCTCTCTCGCTTTCTCTGTCTCTCTCGCTTTCTCTGCCTCTCTCGCTTTCTCTGTCTCTCTCGCTTTCTCTGTCTCTCTCGCTTTCTCTGTCTCTCTCGCTTTCTCTGTCTCTCTCGCTTTCTCTCTCTCTCTCGCTTTCTCTGTCTCTCTCGCTTTCTCTGTCTCTCTCGCTTTCTCTGTCTCTCTCGCTTTCTCTCTCTCTCTCTTTCTCTGCCTCTCTCACTTTCTCTGCCTCTCTCGCTTTCTCTGTCTCTCTCGCTTTCTCTGTCTCTCTCACTTTCTCTGTCTCTCTCGCTTTCTCTGCCTTTCTCGCTTTCTCTGTCTCTCTCGCTTTCTCTGTCTCTCGCTTTCTCTGTCTCTCTCGCTTTCTCTCTCTCTCGCTTTCTCTGTCTCTCTCGCTTTCTCTGTCTCTCTCGCTTTCTCTGTCTCTCTCGCTTTCTCTGTCTCTCTCGCTTTCTCTGTCTCTCGCTTTCTCTGTCTCTCTCGCTTTCTCTCTCTCTCGCTTTCTCTGTCTCTCTCGCTTTCTCTGTCTCTCTCGCTTTCTCTGCCTCTCTCACTTTCTCTGTCTCTCTCGCTTTCTCTGTCTCTCTCGCTTTCTCTGTCTCTCTCGCTTTCTCTGTCTCTCTCGCTTTCTCTGCCTCTCTCGCTTTCTCTGTCTCTCTCACTTTCTCTCTCCCTCTCGCTTTCTCTGTCTCTCTCGCTTTCTCTGTCTCTCTCACTTTCTCTGTCTCTCTCGCTTTCTCTGTCTCTCTCCCTTTCTCTGTCTCTCTCGCTTTCTCTCTCTCTCTCGCTTTCTCTGTCTCTCTCGCTTTCTCTGTCTCTCTCGCTTTCTCTGTCTCTCTCACTTTCTCTGTCTCTCTCGCTTTCTCTGTCTCTCTCGCTTTCTCTGCCTCTCTCACTTTCTCTGTCTCTCTCGCTTTCTCTGTCTCTCTCGCTTTCTCTGTCTCTCTCGCTTTCTCTGTCTCTCTCACTTTCTCTGTCTCTCTCACTTTCTCTGTCTCTCTCGCTTTCTCTGTCTCTCTCGCTTTCTCTGTCTCTCTCGCTTTCTCTGTCTCTCTCGCTTTCTCTGCCTCTCTCACTTTCTCTGTCTCTCTCGCTTTCTCTGCCTCTCTCGCTTTCTCTGTCTCTCTCGCTTTCTCTGCCTCTCTCGCTTTCTCTGTCTCTCTCACTTTCTCTGTCTCTCTCGCTTTCTCTGTCTCTCTCGCTTTCTCTGTCTCTCTCGCTTTCTCTGTCTCTCTCGCTTTCTCTGTCTCTCTCGCTTTCTCTGTCTCTCTCGCTTTCTCTGTCTCTCTCGCTTTCTCTGTCTCTCTCGCTTTCTCTGTCTCTCTCGCTTTCTCTGTCTCTCTCACTTTCTCTGTCTCTCTCGCTTTCTCTGTCTCTCTCGCTTTCTCTGTCTCTCTCGCTTTCTCTGTCTCTCTCGCTTTCTCTGCCTCTCTCGCTTTCTCTCTCTCTCGCTTTCTCTGTCTCTCTCGCTTTCTCTGTCTCTCTCACTTTCTCTGTCTCTCTCGCTTTCTCTGTCTCTCTCACTTTCTCTGTCTCTCTCGCTTTCTCTGTCTCTCTCGCTTTCTCTGCCTCTCTCACTTTCTCTGTCTCTCTCTCTTTCTCTCTCGCTTTCTCTGTCTCTCTCGCTTTCTCTGTCTCTCTCTCTTTCTCTCTCGCTTTCTCTGTCTCTCTCGCTTTCTCTGTCTCTCTCGCTTTCTCTGTCTCTCTCGCTTTCTCTGCCTCTCTCGCTTTCTCTGTCTCTCTCGCTTTCTCTGTCTCTCTCGCTTTCTCTGTCTCTCTCGCTTTCTCTGTCTCTCTCGATTTCTCTGTCTCTCTCGCTTTCTCTGTCTCTCTCGCTTTCTCTGTCTCTCTCGCTTTCTCTGTCTCTCTCGCCTTCTCTGTCTCTCTCGCTTTCTCTGTCTCTCTCACTTTCTCTGTCTCTCTCGCTTTCTCTGTCTCTCTCGCTTTCTCTGTCTCTCTCGCTTTCTCTGTCTCTCTCGCTTTCTCTGTCTCTCTCGCTTTCTCTGTCTCTCTCGCTTTCTCTGTCTCTCTCGCTTTCTCTGTCTCTCTCGCTTTCTCTGCCTCTCTCACTTTCTCTGTCTCTCTCGCTTTCTCTGCCTCTCTCTCTGTCTCTGTCTCTCTCACTTTCTCTGTCTCTCTCACTTTCTCTGTCTCTCTCGCTTTCTCTGTCTCTCTCACTTTCTCTGTCTCTCTCGCTTTCTCTGCCTCTCTCTCTGTCTCTGTCTCTCTCACTTTCTCTGTCTCTCTCACTTTCTCTGTCTCTCTCGCTTTCTCTGTCTCTCTCACTTTCTCTGTCTCTCTCGCTTTCTCTGCCTCTCTCGTTTTCTCTGTCTCTCTCGCTTTCTCTGTCTCTCTCACTTTCTCTGTCTCTCTCACTTTCTCTGTCTCTCTCTCGCTTTCTCTGTCTCTCTCGCTTTCTCCATCTCTCGCTTTCTCTGCCTCTCTCGCTTTCTCTGTCTCTCTCGCTTTCTCTGCCTCTCTCGCTTTCTCTGTCTCTCTCGCTTTCTCTCTCTCTCTCGCTTTCTCTGTCTCTCTCGCTTTCTCTGTCTCTCTCGCTTTCTCTCTCACTTTCTCTGTCTCTCTCGCTTTCTCTGTCTCTCTCACTTTCTCTGTCTCTCTCGCTTTCTCTGTCTCTCTCACTTTCTCTGTCTCTCTCACTTTCTCTCTCTCTCTCGCTTTCTCTGTCTCTCTCGCTTTCTCTGTCTCTCTCACTTTCTCTCTCTCTCTCGCTTTCTCTGTCTCTCTCGCTTTCTCTGTCTCTCTCACTTTCTCTGTCTCTCGCTTTCTCTGCCTCTCTCGCTTTCTCTGTCTCTCTCGCTTTCTCTGTCTCTCGCTTTCTCTGCCTCTCTCGCTTTCTCTGTCTCTCTCACTTTCTCTGTCTCTCTCGCTTTCTCTGTCTCTCTCACTTTCTCTGTCTCTCTCGCCTTCTCTGTCTCTCTCGCTTTCTCTGTCTCTCTCGCTTTCTCTGTCTCTCACTTTCTCTGTCTCTCTCGCTTTCTCTGTCTCTCTCACTTTCTCTCTCTCTCTCGCTTTCTCTGTCTCTCACTTTCTCTGTCTCTCTCGCTTTCTCTGTCTCTCTCACTTTCTCTCTCTCTCTCGCTTTCTCTCTCTCTCTCGCTTTCTCTGTCTCTCTCGCTTTCTCTGTCTCTCTCGCTTTCTCTGTCTCTCTCGCTTTCTCTGTCTCTCTCGCTTTCTCTGTCTCTCTCACTTTCTCTGCCTCTCTCGCTTTCTCTGTCTCTCTCGCTTTCTCTGTCTCTCTCGCTTTCTCTGTCTCTCTCGCTTTCTCTGTCTCTCTCGCTTTCTCTGTCTCTCTCGCTTTCTCTGTCTCTCTCGCTTTCTCTGTCTCTCTCGCTTTCTCTGTCTCTCTCGCTTTCTCTGTCTCTCTCGCTTTCTCTGTCTCTCTCGCTTTCTCTGTCTCTCTCGCTTTCTCTGTCTCTCTCGATTTCTCTGTCTCTCTCGATTTCTCTGTCTCTCTCACTTTCTCTGTCTCTCTCACTTTCTCTGTCTCTCTCGCTTTCTCTGCCTCTCTCACTTTCTCTGTCTCTCTCGCTTTCTCTGTCTCTCTCACTTTCTCTGTCTCTCTCACTTTCTCTGTCTCTCTCACTTTCTCTGTCTCTCTCACTTTCTCTGTCTCTCTCACTTTCTCTGTCTCTCTCACTTTCTCTGTCTCTCTCGCTTTCTCTGTCTCTCTCACTTTCTCTGTCTCTCTCACTTTCTCTGTCTCTCTCGCTTTCTCTGTCTCTCTCACTTTCTCTGTCTCTCTCGCTTTCTCTGTCACTCGCTTTCTCTGTCTCTCTCACTTTCTCTGTCTCTCTCGCTTTCTCTGTCTCTCTCGCTTTCTCTGTCTCTCTCGCTTTCTCTGTCTCTCTCGCTTTCTCTGTCTCTCGCTTTCTCTGTCTCTCTCGCTTTCTCTGTCTCTCTCGCTTTCTCTGTCTCTCTCGCTTTCTCTGTCTTTCTCGCTTTTTCTGCCTCTCTCGCTTTCTCTGTCTCTCTCTCTTTCTCTGTCTCTCTCGCTTTCTCTGTCTCTCTCTCTTTCTCTGTCTCTCTCTCTTTCTCTCTCTCTCTCGCTTTCTCTGTCTCTCTCGCTTTCTCTGTCTCTCTCGCTTTCTCTGTCTCTCTCGCTTTCTCTGTCTCTCTCGCTTTCTCTCTCTCTCTCACTTTCTCTGCCTCTCTCGCTTTCTCTGTCTCTCTCACTTTCTCTGCCTCTCTCGCTTTCTCTGTCTCTCTCGCTTTCTCTCTCTCTCTCGCTTTCTCTGTCTCTCTCACTTTCTCTGTCTCTCTCGCTTTCTCTGTCTCTCTCGCTTTCTCTGTCTCTCTCTTTCTCTGTCTTTCTCGCTTTTTCTGTCTCTCTCGCTTTCTATGTCTCTCTCGCTTTCTCTGTCTCTCTCACTTTCTCTGTCTCTCTCGCTTTCTCTGTCTCTCTCGCTTTCTCTGTCTCTCTCACTTTCTCTGTCTCTCTCACTTTCTCTGTCTCTCTCACTTTCTCTGTCTCTCTCGCTTTCTCTGTCTCTCTCACTTTCTCTGTCTCTCTCGCTTTCTCTGTCTCTCTCACTTTCTCTCTCTCTCTCGCTTTCTCTGTCTCTCTCGCTTTCTCTCTCTCTCTCGCTTTCTCTGTCTCTCTCGCTTTCTCTGTCTTTCTCGCTTTCTCTGTCTCTCTCACTTTCTCTGTCTCTCTCGCTTTCTCTGCCTCTCTCACTTTCTCTGTCTCTCTCGCTTTCTCTGTCTCTCTCACTTTCTCTCTCTCTCTCGCTTTCTCTGCCTCTCTCGCTTTCTCTGTCTCTCTCGCTTTCTCTGTCTCTCTCGCTTTCTCTGTCTCTCTCGCTTTCTCTGTCTCTCTCGCTTTCTCTGTCTCTCTCACTTTCTCTGTCTCTCTCGCTTTCTCTGTCTCTCTCGCTTTCTCTGTCTCTCTCGCTTTCTCTGCCTCTCTCGCTTTCTCTGTCTCTCTCGCTTTCTCTGTCTCTCTCGCTTTCTCTGTCTCTCTCGCTTTCTCTGTCTCTCTCACTTTCTCTGTCTCTCTCACTTTCTCTGTCTCTCTCGCTTTCTCTGTCTCTCTCGCTTTCTCTGTCTCTCTCGCTTTCTCTGTCTCTCTCGCTTTCTCTGTCTCTCTCGCTTTCTCTGTCTCTCTCGCTTTCTCTGCCTCTCTCGCTTTCTCTGTCTCTCTCGCTTTCTCTGTCTCTCTCGCTTTCTCTGTCTCTCTCGCTTTCTCTGCCTCTCTCGCTTTCTCTGTCTCTCTCGCTTTCTCTGTCTCTCTCACTTTCTCTGTCTCTCTCGCTTTCTCTGTCTCTCTCGCTTTCTCTGTCTCTCTCGCTTTCTCTGTCTCTCTCGCTTTCTCTGTCTCTCTCTCTTTCTCTGTCTCTCTCTTTCTCTGTCTCTCTCTTTCTCTGTCTTTCTCGCTTTTTCTGTCTCTCTCGCTTTCTCTGTCTCTCTCTCTGTCTCTGTCTCTCTCACTTTCTCTGTCTCTCTCGCTTTCTCTGTCTCTCTCGCTTTCTCTGCCTCTCTCACTTTCTCTGTCTCTCTCGCTTTCTCTGTCTCTCTCGCTTTCTCTGTCTCTCTCGCTTTCTCTGCCTCTCTCGCTTTCTCTGCCTCTCTCGCTTTCTCTGTCTCTCTCGCTTTCTCTGTCTCTCTCGCTTTCTCTGTCTCTCTCGCTTTCTCTGTCTCTCTCTCGCTTTCTCTGTCTCTCTCTCGCTTTCTCTGTCTCTCTCACTTTCTCTGTCTCTCACTTTCTCTGTCTCTCTCGCTTTCTCTCTCTCTCTCGCTTTCTCTGTCTCTCTCGCTTTCTCTGTCTTTCTCGCTTTCTCTGCCTCTCTCGCTTTCTCTGTCTCTCTCGCTTTCTCTCTCTCTCTCGCTTTCTCTGTCTCTCTCGCTTTCTCTGTCTTTCTCGCTTTCTCTGTCTCTCTCACTTTCTCTGTCTCTCTCGCTTTCTCTGCCTCTCTCACTTTCTCTGTCTCTCTCGCTTTCTCTGTCTCTCTCACTTTCTCTCTCTCTCTCGCTTTCTCTGTCTCTCTCGCTTTCTCTCTCTCTCTCGCTTTCTCTGTCTCTCTCACTTTCTCTGTCTCTCTCACTTTCTCTGTCTCTCTCACTTTCTCTGTCTCTCTCACTTTCTCTGTCTCTCTCGCTTTCTCTGTCTCTCTCACTTTCTCTGTCTCTCTCACTTTCTCTGTCTCTCTCTCTTTCTCTCTCTCTCTCGCTTTCTCTGTCTCTCTCGCTTTCTCTGTCTCTCTCGCTTTCTCTGTCTCTCTCGCTTTCTCTGTCTCTCTCGCTTTCTCTGTCTCTCTCGCTTTCTCTGTCTCTCTCTCTTTCTCTGTCTCTCTCTTTCTCTGTCTCTCTCTTTCTCTGTCTCTCTCGCTTTCTCTGTCTCTCTCGCTTTCTCTGTCTCTCTCGCTTTCTCTGTCTCTCTCGCTTTCTCTGTCTCTCTCAGTTTCTCTGTCTCTCTCGCTTTCTCTGCCTCTCTCACTTTCTCTGTCTCTCTCGCTTTCTCTGTCTCTCTCTCGCTTTCTCTGTCTCTCTCACTTTCTCTGTCTCTCACTTTCTCTGTCTCTCTCGCTTTCTCTCTCTCTCTCGCTTTCTCTGTCTCTCTCACTTTCTCTGTCTCTCTCACTTTCTCTGTCTCTCTCACTTTCTCTGTCTCTCTCACTTTCTCTGTCTCTCTCGCTTTCTCTGTCTCTCTCACTTTCTCTGTCTCTCTCACTTTCTCTGTCTCTCTCTCTTTCTCTCTCTCTCTCGCTTTCTCTGTCTCTCTCGCTTTCTCTGTCTCTCTCTCGCTTTCTCTGTCTCTCTCACTTTCTCTGTCTCTCACTTTCTCTGTCTCTCTCGCTTTCTCTCTCTCTCTCGCTTTCTCTGTCTCTCTCGCTTTCTCTGTCTCTCTCGCTTTCTCTGTCTCTCTCGCTTTCTCTGTCTCTCTCGCTTTCTCTGTCTCTCTCGCTTTCTCTGTCTCTCTCGCTTTCTCTGTCTCTCTCGCTTTCTCTGTCTCTCTCGCTTTCTCTGTCTCTCTCTCTTTCTCTGTCTCTCTCTTTCTCTGTCTCTCTCTTTCTCTGTCTCTCTCGCTTTCTCTGTCTCTCTCGCTTTCTCTGTCTCTCTCGCTTTCTCTGTCTTTCTCGCTTTCTCTGTCTCTCTCACTTTCTCTGTCTCTCTCGCTTTCTCTGCCTCTCTCACTTTCTCTGTCTCTCTCGCTTTCTCTGTCTCTCTCGCTTTCTCTGTCTCTCTCACTTTCTCTGTCTCTCTCGCTTTCTCTGTCTCTCTCGCTTTCTCTGTCTCTCACTTTCTCTCTCTCGCTTTCTCTGTCTCTCTCACTTTCTCTGTCTCTCTCGCTTTCTCTGTCTCTCTCGCTTTCTCTGTCTCTCTCACTTTCTCTGTCTCTCTCGCTTTCTCTGTCTCTCTCGCTTTCTCTGCCTCTCTCACTTTCTCTGTCTCTCTCGCTTTCTCTGCCTCTCTCGCTTTCTCTGTCTCTCTCGCTTTCTCTGTCTCTCTCGCTTTCTCTGCCTCTCTCACTTTCTCTGTCTCTCTCGCTCTCTCTGTCTCTCTCGCTTTCTCTGTCTCTCTCGCTTTCTCTCTCTCTCTCGCTTTCTCTGTCTCTCTCGCTTTCTCTGTCTTTCTCGCTTTCTCTGTCTCTCTCACTTTCTCTGTCTCTCTCGCTTTCTCTGTCTCTCTCGCTTTCTCTGTCTCTCTCGCTTTCTCTGTCTCTCTCACTTTCTCTGTCTCTCTCGCTTTCTCTGTCTCTCTCGCTTTCTCTGTCTCTCTCGCTTTCTCTGTCTCTCTCGCTTTCTCTGCCTCTCTCGCTTTCTCTGTCTCTCTCACTTTCTCTGTCTCTCTCCCTTTCTCTGTCTCTCTCACTTTCTCTGTCTCTCTCGCTTTCTCTGTCTCTCTCGCTTTCTCTGTCTCTCTCGCTTTCTCTGTCTCTCTCACTTTCTCTGTCTCTCTCGCTTTCTCTGTCTCTCTCGCTTTCTCTGTCTCTCTCGCTTTCTCTGTCTCTCTCGCTTTCTCTGTCTCTCTCGCTTTCTCTGTCTCTCTCGCTTTCTCTGTCTCTCTCGCTTTCTCTGCCTCTCTCGCTTTCTCTGTCTCTCTCGCTTTCTCTGTCTCTCTCGCTTTCTCTGTCTCTCTCGCTTTCTCTGTCTCTCACTTTCTCTGTCTCTCTCGCTTTCTCTGTCTCTCTCGCTTTCTCTGTCTCTCACTTTCTCTGTCTCTCTCGCTTTCTCTGTCTCTCTCGCTTTCTCTGCCTCTCTCGCTTTCTCTGTCTCTCTCGCTTTCTCTGTCTCTCTCGCTTTCTCTGTCTCTCTCGCTTTCTCTGCCTCTCTCGCTTTCTCTGTCTCTCTCGCTTTCTCTGTCTCTCTCGCTTTCTCTGTCTCTCTCGCTTTCTCTGCCTCTCTCGCTTTCTCTGTCTCTCTCGCTTTCTCTCTCTCTCTCGCTTTCTCTGTCTCTCTCGCTTTCTCTGTCTCTCTCGCTTTCTCTGTCTCTCTCGCTTTCTCTGTCTCTCTCGCTTTCTCTGTCTCTCTCGCTTTCTCTGTCTCTCTCGCTTTCTCTGTCTCTCTCGCTTTCTCTGTCTCTCTCGCTTTCTCTGTCTCTCTCGCTTTCTCTGTCTCTCTCGCTTTCTCTGTCTCTCTCACTTTCTCTGTCTCTCTCTCTTTCTCTGTCTCTCTCTTTCTCTGTCTCTCTCTTTCTCTGTCTCTCTCGCTTTCTCTGTCTCTCTCACTTTCTCTGTCTCTCTCGCTTTCTCTGTCTCTCTCGCTTTCTCTGTCTCTCTCGCTTTCTCTGTCTCTCTCTCTCGCTTTCTCTGTCTCTCTCGCTTTCTCTGTCTCTCTCGCTTTCTCTGTCTCTCTCGCTTTCTCTGTCTCTCTCGCCCTTTCTCTGTCTCTCTCACTTTCTCTGTCTCTCTCGCTTTCTCTGTCTCTCTCGCTTTCTCTGTCTCTCTCACTTTCTCTGTCTCTCTCACTTTCTCTGTCTCTCTCGCTTTCTCTGTCTCTCTCACTTTCTCTGTCTCTCTCGCTTTCTCTGTCTCTCTCGCTTTCTCTGTCTCTCTCACTTTCTCTGTCTCTCTCACTTTCTCTGTCTCTCTCTCTTTCTCTGTCTCTCTCGCTTTCTCTGTGTCTCTTGCTTTCTCTCTCTCTCTCGCTTTCTCTGTCTCTCTCGCTTTCTCTGTCTCTCTCGCTTTCTCTGTCTCTCTCGCTTTCTCTGTCTCTCTCGCTTTCTCTGTCTCTCTCACTTTCTCTGTCTCTCTCACTTTCTCTGTCTCTCTCACTTTCTCTGTCTCTCTCGCTTTCTCTGTCTCTCTCACTTTCTCTGTCTCTCTCGCTTTCTCTGTCTCTCTCGCTTTCTCTGTCTCTCTCACTTTCTCTGTCTCTCTCACTTTCTCTGTCTCTCTCTCTTTCTCTGTCTCTCTCGCTTTCTCTGTCTCTCTCGCTTTCTCTGTCTCTCTCGCTTTCTCTGTCTCTCTCGCTTTCTCTGTCTCTCTCGCTTTCTCTGTCTCTCTCGCTTTCTCTGTCTCTCTCGCTTTCTCTGTCTCTCTCACTTTCTCTGTCTCTCTCGCTTTCTCTGTCTCTCTCGCTTTCTCTGTCTCTCTCGCTTTCTCTGCCTCTCTCGCTTTCTCTGCCTCTCTCGATTTCTCTGTCTCTCTCGCTTTCTCTGTCTTTCTCGCTTTCTCTGTCTCTCTCGATTTCTCTGGCACTCTCGCTTTTTCTGCCTCTCTCGCTTTCTCTGTCTCTCTCTCTTTCTCTGTCTCTCTCGCTTTCTCTGTCTCTCTCGCTTCCTCTGCCTCTCTCGCTTTCTCTGTCTCTCTCGCTTTCTCTGCCTCTCTCGCTTTCTCTGCCTCTCTCGCTTTCTCTGTCTCTCTCGCTTTCTCTGTCTCTCTCACTTTCTCTCTCTCTCTCGCTTTCTCTGTCTCTCTCGCTTTCTCTGTCTCTCTCACTTTCTCTGTCTCTCGCTTTCTCTCTCTCTCGCTTTCTCTGACTCTCTCGCTTTCTCTCTCTCTCTCGATTTCTCTGTCTCTCTCGCTTTCTTTGTCTCTCTCTCTTTCTATCTCTCTCGCTTTCTCTGTCTCTCGCTTTCTCTCTGTCTCACTTTCTCTGTCTCTCTCGCTTTCTCTGCCTCTCTCACTTTCTCTGTCTCTCTCGCTTTCTCTGCCTCTCTCGCTTTCTCTGTCACTCTCGCTTTCTCTGTCTCTCTCGCTTTCTCTGTCTCTCTCACTTTCTCTGTCTCTCGCTTTCTCTGTCACTCTCACTTTCTCTGCCTCTCTCGCTTTCTCTGTCTCTCTCGCTTTCTCTGTCTCTCTCGCTTTCTCTGTCTCTCTCGCTTTCTCTGTCTCTCTCGCTTTCTCTGTCTCTCTCGCTTTCTCTGTCTCTCTCGCTTTCTCTGTCTCTCTCGCTTTCTCTGTCTCTCTCGCTTTCTCTGTCTCTCTCGCTTTCTCTGTCTCTCTCACTTTCTCTGTCTCTCTCGCTTTCTCTGTCTCTCTCGCTTTCTCTGTCTCTCTCGCTTTCTCTGTCTCTCTCACTTTCTCTGCCTCTCTCACTTTCTCTGCCTCTCTCGCTTTCTCTGTCACTCTCGCTTTCTCTGTCTCTCTCGCTTTCTCTGTCTCTCTCGCTTTCTCTGTCTCTCTCGCTTTCTCTGTCTCTCTCGCTTTCTCTGTCTCTCACTTTCTCTGTCTCTCTCGCTTTCTCTGTCTCTCTCGCTTTCTCTGTCTCTCACTTTCTCTGTCTCTCTCGCTTTCTCTGTCTCTCGCTTTCTCTGTCTCTCTCGCTTTCTCTGTCTCTCTCGCTTTCTCTGTCTCTCTCGCTTTCTCTGTCTCTCTCGCTTTCTCTGTCTCTCTCGCTTTCTCTGTCTCTCTCGCTTTCTCTATCTCTCTCACTTTCTCTGCCTCTCTCGCTTTCCCTGTCTCTCTCCACTTCTCTGTCTCTCTCGCTTTCTCTGTCTCTCTCGCTTTCTCTGTCTCTCTCGCTTTCTCTGTCTCTCTCGCTTTCTCTGTCTCTCTCGCTTTCTCTGTCTCTCTCGCTTTCTCTGTCTCTCTCGCTTTCTCTATCTCTCTCACTTTCTCTGCCTCTCTCGCTTTCCCTGTCTCTCTCCACTTCTCTGTCTCTCTCGCTTTCTCTGCCTCTCTCGCTTTCTCTGTCACTCTCGCTTTCTCTGTCTCTCTCGCTTTCTCTGTCTCTCTCGCTTTCTCTGTCTCTCTCGCTTTCTCTGTCTCTCTCGCTTTCTCTGCCTCTCTCGCTTTCTCTGTCTCTCTCGCTTTCTCTGTCTCTCTCGCTTTCTCTGTCTCTCTCGCTTTCTCTGTCTCTCTCGCTTTCTCTGCCTCTCTCGCTTTCTCTGCCTCTCTCGCTTTCTCTGTCTCTCTCGCTTTCTCTGTCTCTCTCGCTTTCTCTGCCTCTCTCACTTTCTCTGCCTCTCTCGCTTTCTCTGCCTCTCTCACTTTCTCTGTCTCTCTCACTTTCTCTGTCTCTCTCACTTTCTCTGTCTCTCTCGCTTTCTCTGTCTCTCTCGCTTTCTCTGTCTCTCTCACTTTCTCTGTCTCTCTCGCTTTCTCTGTCTCTCTCACTTTCTCTGTCTCTCTCACTTTCTCTGCCTCTCTCGCTTTCTCTGTCTCTCTCACTTTCTCTGTCTCTCTCGCTTTCTCTGTCTCTCTCGCTTTCTCTGTCTCTCTCGCTTTCTCTGCCTCTCTCGCTTTCTCTGCCTCTCTCGCTTTCTCTGTCTCTCTCGCTTTCTCTGTCTCTCTCGCTTTCTCTGTCTCTCTCACTTCCTCTGTCTCTCTCGCTCTCTCTTCATCTCTCGCTTTCACTGCCTCTCTCACTTTCTCTGCCTCTCTCGCTTTCTCTGTCTCTCTCTCTTTCTCTGTCTCTCTCGCTTTCTCTGCCTCTCTCGCTTTCTCTGCCTCTCTCGCTTTCTCTGTCTCTCTCGCTTTCTCTGCCTCTCTCGCTTTCTCTGCCTCTCTCACTTTCTCTGCCTCTCTCGCTTTCTCTGTCTCTCTCGCTTTCTCTGTCTCTCTCGCTTTCTCTGTCTCTCTCGCTTTCTCTGTCTCTCTCGCTTTCTCTGTCTCTCTCGCTTTCTCTGTCTCTCTCGCTTTCTCTGTCTCTCTCGCTTTCTCTGTGTCTCGCTTTCTCTGTCTCTCTCACTTTCTCTGTCTCTCTCGCTTTCTCTGTCTCTCTCGCTTTCTCTGTCTCTCTCGCTTTCTCTGTCTCTCTCGCTTTCTCTGTCTCTCTCGCTTTCTCTGTGTCTCGCTTTCTCTGTCTCTCTCACTTTCTCTGTCTCTCTCTCTTTCTCTGTCTCTCTCGCTTTCTCTGTCTCTCTCGCTTTCTCTGTCTCTCTCGCTTTCTCTGTCTCTCTCACTTTCTCTGTCTCTCTCGCTTTCTCTGTCTCTCTCGCTTTCTCTGTCTCTCTCGCTTTCTCTGTCTCTCTCGCTTTCTCTGTCTCTCTCGCTTTCTCTGTCTCTCTCGCTTTCTCTGTCTCTCTCGCTTTCTCTGTCTCTCTCGCTTTCTCTGTCTCTCTCGCTTTCTCTGTCTCTCTCGCTTTCTCTGTGTCTCGCTTTCTCTGTCTCTCTCACTTTCTCTGTCTCTCTCTCTTTCTCTGTCTCTCTCGCTTTCTCTGTCTCTCTCGCTTTCTCTGTCTCTCTCGCTTTCTCTGTCTCTCTCACTTTCTCTGTCTCTCTCGCTTTCTCTGCCTCTCTCACTTTCTCTGTCTCTCTCTCTTTCTCTGTCTCTCTCGCTTTCTCTGTCTCTCTCGCTTCCTCTGCCTCTCTCGCTTTCTCTGTCTCTCTCGCTTTCTCTGCCTCTCTCGCTTTCTCTGCCTCTCTCGCTTTCTCTGTCTCTCTCGCTTTCTCTGTCTCTCTCACTTTCTCTCTCTCTCTCGCTTTCTCTGTCTCTCTCGCTTTCTCTGTCTCTCTCACTTTCTCTGTCTCTCGCTTTCTCTCTCTCTCGCTTTCTCTGACTCTCTCGCTTTCTCTCTCTCTCTCGATTTCTCTGTCTCTCTCGCTTTCTTTGTCTCTCTCTCTTTCTATCTCTCTCGCTTTCTCTGTCTCTCGCTTTCTCTCTGTCTCACTTTCTCTGTCTCTCTCGCTTTCTCTGTCTCTCTCGCTTTCTCTGCCTCTCTCGCTTTCTCTGTCACTCTCGCTTTCTCTGTCTCTCTCGCTTTCTCTGTCTCTCTCGCTTTCTCTGTCTCTCTCGCTTTCTCTGTCTCTCTCGCTTTCTCTGTCTCTCTCGCTTTCTCTGTCTCTCTCGCTTTCTCTGTCTCTCTCACTTTCTCTGCCTCTCTCACTTTCTCTGCCTCTCTCGCTTTCTCTGTCACTCTCGCTTTCTCTGTCTCTCTCGCTTTCTCTGTCTCTCTCGCTTTCTCTGTCTCTCTCGCTTTCTCTGTCTCTCTCGCTTTCTCTGTCTCTCTCGCTTTCTCTGTCTCTCTCGCTTTCTCTGTCTCTCTCGCTTTCTCTGTCTCTCTCGCTTTCTCTATCTCTCTCACTTTCTCTGCCTCTCTCGCTTTCCCTGTCTCTCTCCACTTCTCTGTCTCTCTCGCTTTCTCTGTCTCTCTCGCTTTCTCTGTCTCTCTCGCTTTCTCTGCCTCTCTCGCTTTCTCTGTCACTCTCGCTTTCTCTGTCTCTCTCGCTTTCTCTGTCTCTCTCGCTTTCTCTGTCTCTCTCGCTTTCTCTGTCTCTCTCGCTTTCTCTGCCTCTCTCGCTTTCTCTGTCTCTCTCGCTTTCTCTGCCTCTCTCGCTTTCTCTGTCTCTCTCGCTTTCTCTGCCTCTCTCGCTTTCTCTGCCTCTCTCGCTTTCTCTGTCTCTCTCGCTTTCTCTGTCTCTCTCGCTTTCTCTGCCTCTCTCACTTTCTCTGCCTCTCTCGCTTTCTCTGCCTCTCTCACTTTCTCTGTCTCTCTCGCTTTCTCTGTCTCTCTCACTTTCTCTGTCTCTCTCGCTTTCTCTGTCTCTCTCACTTTCTCTGTCTCTCTCGCTTTCTCTGTCTCTCTCGCTTTCTCTGTCTCTCTCACTTTCTCTGTCTCTCTCGCTTTCTCTGTCTCTCTCACTTTCTCTGTCTCTCTCACTTTCTCTGCCTCTCTCGCTTTCTCTGTCTCTCTCACTTTCTCTGTCTCTCTCGCTTTCTCTGTCTCTCTCGCTTTCTCTGTCTCTCTCGCTTTCTCTGCCTCTCTCGCTTTCTCTGCCTCTCTCGCTTTCTCTGTCTCTCTCGCTTTCTCTGTCTCTCTCGCTTTCTCTGTCTCTCTCACTTCCTCTGTCTCTCTCGCTCTCTCTTCATCTCTCGCTTTCACTGCCTCTCTCACTTTCTCTGCCTCTCTCGCTTTCTCTGTCTCTCTCTCTTTCTCTGTCTCTCTCGCTTTCTCTGCCTCTCTCGCTTTCTCTGCCTCTCTCGCTTTCTCTGTCTCTCTCACTTTCTCTGTCTCTCTCGCTTTCTCTGTCTCTCTCGCTTTCTCTGTCTCTCTCGCTTTCTCTGTCTCTCTCACTTTCTCTGCCTCTCTCGCTTTCTCTGTCTCTCTCTCTTTCTCTGTCTCTCTCGCTTTCTCTGCCTCTCTCGCTTTCTCTGTCTCTCTCGCTTTCTCTGCCTCTCTCGCTTTCTCTGTCTCTCGCTTTCTCTGTCTCTCTCGCTTTCTCTGCCTCTCTCGCTTTCTCTGCCTCTCTCACTTTCTCTGCCTCTCTCGCTTTCTCTGTCTCTCTCGCTTTCTCTGTCTCTCTCGCTTTCTCTGTCTCTCTCGCTTTCTCTGTCTCTCTCGCTTTCTCTGTCTCTCTCGCTTTCTCTGTCTCTCTCGCTTTCCCTGTCTCTCTCACTTTCTCTGTCTCTCTCGCTTTCTCTGTCTCTCTCGCTTTCTCTGTCTCTCTCGCTTTCTCTGTCTCTCTAGCTTTCTCTGTCTCTCTCGCTTTCTCTGTCTCTCTCGCTTTCTCTGTCTCTCTCGCTTTCTCTGTCTCTCTCGCTTTCTCTGTCTCGCTCGCTTTCTCTGTCTCTCTCACTTTCTCTGTCTCTCTCGCTTTCTCTGTCTCTCTCGCTTTCTCTGTCTCTCTCGCTTTCTCTGTCTCTCTCGCTTTCTCTGTCTCTCTCGCTTTCTCTGTCTCTCTCACTTTCTCTGTCTCTCTCGCTTTCTCTGCCTCTCTCACTTTCTCTGTCTCTCTCTCTTTCTCTGTCTCTCTCGCTTTCTCTGTCTCTCTCGCTTTCTCTGTCTCTCTCGCTTTCTCTGTCTCTCTCGCTTTCTCTGTCTCTCTCACTTTCTCTGTCTCTCTCTCTTTCTCTGTCTCTCTCGCTTTCTCTGTCTCTCTCGCTTTCTCTGTCTCTCTCGCTTTCTCTGTCTCTCTCACTTTCTCTGTCTCTCTCGCTTTCTCTGCCTCTCTCACTTTCTCTGTCTCTCTCTCTTTCTCTGTCTCTCTCGCTTTCTCTGTCTCTCTCGCTTTCTCTGTCTCTCTCGCTTTCTCTGTCTCTCTCACTTTCTCTGTCTCTCTCTCGCTTTCTCTGTCTCTCTCACTTTCTCTGTCTCTCTCACTTTCTCTGTCTCTCTCGCTTTCTCTGTCTCTCTCGCTTTCTCTGTCTCTCTCACTTTCTCTGTCTCTCTCGCTTTCTCTGTCTCTCTCGCTTTCTCTGTCTCTCTCTCGCTTTCTCTGTCTCTCTCGCTTTCTCTGTCTCTCTCTCGCTTTCTCTGTCTCTCTCGCTTTCTCTGTCTCTCTCGCTTTCTCTGTCTCTCTCGCTTTCTCTGCCTCTCTCGCTTTCTCTGTCTCTCTCACTTTCTCTGTCTCTCTCGCTTTCTCTGTCTCTCTCGCTTTCTCTGTCTCTCTCGCTTTCTCTGTCTCTCTCGCTTTCTCTGTCTCTCTCGCTTTCTCTGTCTCTCTCGCTTTCTCTGTCTCTCTCGCTTTCTCTGTCTCTCTCGCTTTCTCTGTCTCTCTCGCTTTCTCTCTCTCACTTTCTCTGTCTCTCTCGCTTTCTCTGTCTCTCTCGCTTTCTCTGTCTCTCTCGCTTTCTCTGTCTCTCTCGCTTTCTCTGTCTCTCTCGCTTTCTCTGTCTCTCTCACTTTCTCTGTCTCTCTCGCTTTCTCTGTCTCTCTCGCTTTCTCTGTCTCTCTCACTTTCTCTGTCTCTCTCGCTTTCTCTGTCTCTCTCGCTTTCTCTGTCTCTCTCGCTTTCTCTGTCTCTCTCACTTTCTCTGTCTCTCTCGCTTTCTCTGCCTCTCTCGCTTTCTCTGTCTCTCTCACTTTCTCTGTCTCTCGCTTTCTCTGTCTCTCTCACTTTCTCTGTCTCTCGCTTTCTCTGTCTCTCTCGCTTTCTCTGTCTCTCTCACTTTCTCTGTCTCTCGCTTTCTCTGTCTCTCTCGCTTTCTCTGTCTCTCTCTCTTTCTCTGTCTCTCTCACTTTCTCTGTCTCTCTCGCTTTCTCTGTCTCTCTCGCTTTCTCTGTCTCTCTCGCTTTCTCTGTCTCTCTCGCTTTCTCTGTCTCTCTCACTTTCTCTGTCTCTCGCTTTCTCTGTCTCTCTCGCTTTCTCTGTCTCTCTCGCTTTCTCTGTCTCTCTCGCTTTCTCTGTCTCTCACTTTCTCTGTCTCTCTCGCTTTCTCTGTCTCTCACTTTCTCTGTCTCTCTCGCTTTCTCTGCCTCTCTCACTTTCTCTGTCTCTCTCGCTTTCTCTGTCTCTCTCGCTTTCTCTGTCTCTCTCGCTTTCTCTGTCTCTCTCACTTTCTCTGTCTCTCTCGCTTTCTCTGTCTCTCTCACTTTCTCTGTCTCTCTCGCTTTCTCTGTCTCTCTCGCTTTCTCTGCCTCTCTCGCTTTCTCTGTCTCTCTCGCTTTCTCTGTCTCTCTCGCTTTCTCTGTCTCTCTCGCTTTCTCTGCCTCTCTCGCTTTCTCTGTCTCTCTCGCTTTCTCTGTCTCTCTCGCTTTCTCTGTCTCTCTCGCTTTCTCTGTCTCTCTCGCTTTTTCTGTCTCTCTCACTTTCTCTCTCTCTCTCACTTTCTCTGTCTCTCTCGCTTTCTCTCTCTCTCTCGCTTTCTCTGTCTCTCTCACTTTCTCTGCCTCTCTCGCTTTCTCTGTCTCTCTCGCTTTCTCTGCCTCTCTCGCTTTCTCTCTCTCTCTCACTTTCTCTGTCTCTCTCGCTTTCTCTCTCTCTCTCGCTTTCTCTGTCTCTCTCACTTTCTCTGCCTCTCTCGCTTTCTCTGTCTCTCTCGCTTTCTCTGTCTCTCTCGCTTTCTCTGTCTCTCTCGCTTTCTCTGTCTCTCTCACTTTCTCTGTCTCTCTCGCTTTCTCTGTCTCTCTCGCTTTCTCTGTCTCTCTCGCTTTCTCTGTCTCTCTCACTTTCTCTGTCTCTCTCGCTTTCTCTGTCTCTCTCACTTTCTCTGTCTTTCTCTCTGTCTCTCTGTCTCTCTCGCTTTCTCTGTCTCTCTCGCTTTCTCTGTCTCTCTCGCTTTCTCTGTCTCTCTCGCTTTCTCTGTCTCTCTCACTTTATCTGTCTCACTCACTTTCTCTGTCTCTCTCGCTTTCTCTGTCTCACTCACTTTCTCTGTCTCTCTCGCTTTCTCTGTCTCTCTCACTTTCTCTGTCTCTCTCGCTTTCTCTGCCTCTCTCGCTTTCTCTGCCTCTCTCGCTTTCTCTGTCTCTCTCACTTTCTCTGTCTCTCTCGCTTTCTCTCTCTCTCTCACTTTCTCTGTCTCTCTCACTTTCTCTGTCTCTCTCGCTTTCTCTCTCTCTCTCGCTTTCTCTGTCTCTCTCACTTTCTCTGTCTTTCTCTCTGTCTCTCTGTCTCTCTCGCTTTCTCTGCCTCTCTCACTTTCTCTGTCTTTCTCTCTGTCTCTCTGTCTCTCTCGCTTTCTCTGTCTCTCTCGCTTTCTCTGTCTCTCTCGCTTTCTCTGTCTCTCTCGCTTTCTCTGTCTCTCTCGCTTTCTCTGTCTCACTCACTTTCTCTGTCTCTCTCGCTTTCTCTGTCTCTCTCACTTTCTCTGTCTCTCTCGCTTTCTCTGTCTCTCTCACTTTCTCTGTCTCTCTCGCTTTCTCTGCCTCTCTCGCTTTCTCTGCCTCTCTCACTTTCTCTGTCTCTCTCGCTTTCTCTCTCTCTCTCGCTTTCTCTGTCTCTCTCACTTTCTCTGTCTCTCTCGCTTTCTCTGCCTCTCTCGCTTTCTCTGCCTCTCTCGCTTTCTCTGCCTCTCTCGCTTTCTCTGTCTCTCTCACTTTCTCTGTCTCTCTCGCTTTCTCTGTCTCTCTCGCTTTCTCTCTCTCTCGCTTTCTCTGTCTCTCTCGCTTTCTCTGTCTCTCTCGCTTTCTCTGTCTCTCTCGCTTTCTCTGTCTCTCTCGCTTTCTCTGCCTCTCTCGCTTTCTCTGTCTCTCTCGCTTTCTCTGTCTCTCTCGCTTTCTCTGTCTCTCTCTCTTTCTCTGTCTCTCTCACTTTCTCTGTCTCTCTCGCTTTCTCTGTCTCTCTCGCTTTCTCTGTCTCTCTCGCTTTCTCTGTCTCTCTCGCTTTCTCTGTCTCTCTCGCTTTCTCTGTCTCTCTCGCTTTCTCTGTCTCTCTCACTTTCTCTGTCTCTCTCGCTTTCTCTGTCTCTCTCGCTTTCTCTGTCTCTCTCGCTTTCTCTTTCTCTCTCACTTTCTCTCTCTCTCTCGCTTTCTCTGTCTCTCTCACTTTCTCTGTCTCTCTCGCTTTCTCTGTCTCTCTCACTTTCTCTGTTTCTCTCGCTTTCTCTGTTTCTCTCGCTTTCTCTGCCTCTCTCTCTTTCTCTGCCTGTCTCACTTTCACTGCCTCTCTCTCTTTCTCTGTCTCTCTCACTTTCTCTGTCTCTCTCGCTTTCTCTGTCTCTCTCGCTTTCTCTGTCTCTCTCGCTTTCTCTGTCTCTCTCGCTTTCTCTGTCTCTCTCGCTTTCTCTGCCTGTCTCACTTTCACTGCCTCTCTCGCTTTCTCTGTCTCTCTCGCTTTCTCTGTCTCTCTCGCTTTCTCTGTCTCTCTCGCTTTCTCTGCCTCTCTCGCTTTCTCTGCCTCTCTCGCTTTCTCTGTCTCTCTCGCTTTCTCTGTCTCTCTCGCTTTCTCTGTCTCTCTCGCTTTCTCTGTCTCTCTCACTTTCTCTGTCTCTCTCGCTTTCTCTGTCTCTCTCGCTTTCTCTGTCTCTCTCGCTTTCTCTGTCTCTCTCGCTTTCTCTGTCTCTCTCGCTTTCTCTGTCTCTCTCGCTTTCTCTGTCTCTCTCGCTTTCTGTATCTCTCTCGCTTTCTCTGTCTCTCTCGCTTTCTCTGTCTCTCTCGCTTTCTCTGTCTCTCTCACTTTCTCTGTCTCTCTCACTTTCTCTGTCTCTCTCGCTTTCTCTGTCTCTCTCACTTTCTCTGTCTCTCGCTTTCTCTGTCTCTCTCACTTTCTCTGTCTCTCTCTCGCTTTCTCTGTCTCTCTCGCTTTCTCTGTCTCTCTCACTTTCTCTGCCTCTCTCGCTTTCTCTGTCTCTCGCTTTCTCTGTCTCTCTCGCTTTCTCTGTCTCTCTCGCTTTCTCTGTTTCTCGCTTTCTCTGTCTCTCTCGCTTTCTCTGTCTCTCTCGCTTTCTCTGTCTCTCTCGCTTTCTCTGTCTCTCTCGCTTTCTCTGTCTCTCTCACTTTCTCTGTCCCTCTCGCTTTCTCTGTCTCTCTCGCTTTCTCTGTCTCTCTCACTTTCTCTGTCCCTCTCGCTTTCTCTGTCTCTCTCGCTTTCTCTGTCTCTCTCACTTTCTCTGTCTCTCTCGCTTTCTCTGTCTCTCTCGCTTTCTCTGTCTCTCTCGCTTTCTCTGTCTCTCTCGCTTTCTCTGTCTCTCTCACTTTCTCTGTCTCTCTCGCTTTCTCTGTCTCTCTCACTTTCTCTGTCTCTCTCGCTTTCTCTGTCTCTCTCACTTTCTCTGTCTCTCTCGCTTTCTCTGTCTCTCTCGCTTTCTCTGTCTCTCTCACTTTCTCTGTCTCTCTCACTTTCTCTGTCTCTCTCACTTTCTCTGTCTCTCTCGCTTTCTCTGTCTCTCTCACTTTCTCTGTCTCTCTCGCTTTCTCTGCCTCTCTCGCTTTCTCCATCTCTCTCACTTTCTCTCTCTCTCGCTTTCTCTGTTTCTCTCGCTTTCTCTCTCTCCCTTTCTCTTTCTCTCCAGTTCTCTTCCTCTCCCTTGCTCTGCCTCTCGCTTTCTCTGTCTCTTTCTCTTTCTCTCCCTCAACCTTTCTCTGTCTCTCACTTTGTCTTTCTCTCACTTTCTCTGTCTCTCTCGCTTTCTCCGCCTCTCGCATTCTCGCTCTCTCTCGCTTTGTCTCTCTCCTGCTTTCTCTGTCTCTCTCGTTTCTCTGTCTGTCTCACTTTCTCTGCCTCTCTCACTTTCTCTCTCGCTTTATCTGCCGCTATCGCTTTCTCTGTCTCTCTCTCGCTTTCTTTGTCTCTCTCATTTTCTCTGCCTCTCCCCTTGTCTTCCTTTCCCTTTCTCTGCATCTCCCTTTCTCTCTCTGACTTTCCCTATCTCTCTCCCTTTCTCTGCCTCTCTTACTCTGTCTCTTGCTTTTTCTGTCTCTCTCGCTTTCTCTGTCTCTCTCGCTTTCTCTGTCTCTCTCGCTTTTTCTGTCTCTCCGCTTTCTCTGTCTCTCTCGTTTTTTTTTGTCTCTTCCAGTTTCTCTGTCTCTCTCACTGTCTCTGTCACGCTTTTTCTCTCTCTCTCACTTTCTCTCTCTCTCGCTTTCTCTGTCTCTCGCTTTCTCTGTCTCTCGCTTTCTCTGTCTCTCACTTTCTCTGCCTCTCTCGCTTTCTCTGTCTCTCACTTTCTCTGTCTCTCTCGCTTTCTCTGTCTCTCTCGCTTTCTCTGTCTCTCGCTTTCTTTGCCTCTCCCTTTCTCTGCCTCTCGCTTTGTCTTTCTCTCACTTTCTCCGTCACTCTCTCTTTCTCTGTCTCTCGCTTTTCTCTCTCTCGCTTTCTCTCTCTCTCGCTTTCTCTCTCTCTCGCTTTCTCTCTCTCTCGCTTTCTGTCTCTCGCTTTCTCTGCCGATTGTTTTCTCTGTCTCTCGCTTTCTCTCTCTCTCGCTTTCTCTCTCTCTCGCTTTCTCTGTCTCTCGCTTTCTCTGTCTGTCGCTTTCTCTGTCTCTCTCTCTCTTTCTCTGCCTCTCTCGCTTTCTCTGTCTCTCTCGCTTTCTCTGCCTCTCTCAATTTCTCTGCCTCTCTCACTTTCTCTCTCTCTCGATTTCTCTGCTTCTTTCACTTTCCCTGTCTCTCTCTCTCTTTCTCTACCTCTCCCTTTCACTGTCTCTCCCTTCCTCTGCCTCTCTATTTCTCTGCCTCTCCCATTCTCCTCCTCTTGCTTTCTCTTTCTCTCTCGCTTTATCTGCCTCTCTCTCTTTCTCTGTCTCTCTCGCTTTCTCTGTCTCTCTCGCTTTCTCTGTCTCTCTCGCTTTCTCTGTCTCTCTCACTTTCTCTGCCTCTCTCGCTTTCTCTGTCTCTCTCGCTTTCTCTGTCTCTCTCGCTTTCTCTGTCTCTCTCGCTTTCTCTGCCTCTCTCGCTTTCTCTGTCTCTCTCGCTTTCTCTGTCTCTCTCGCTTTCTCTGTCTCTCGCTTTCTCTGTCTCTCTCGCTTTCTCTGCCTCTCTCACTTTCTCTCTCGCTTTATCTGCCGCTATCGCTTTCTCTGTCTCTCTCATTTTTTCTGCCTCTCCCCTTGTCTTCCTTTCCCTTTCTCTGCATCTCCCTTTCTCTCTCTGGCTTTCCCTATCTCTCTCCCTTTCTCTGCCTCTCTTACTCTGTCTCTTGCTTTTTCTGTCTCTCTCGCTTTCTCTGTCTCTCTCACTTTCTCTGTCGCTCTCGATTTCTCTGTCTCTCTCACTTTCTCTGTCTCTCTCGCTTTCTCTGCCTCTCTCGCTTTCTCTGTCTCTCACTTTCTCTGTCTCTCGCTTTCTCGGCCGATTGTTTTCTCTCTCTCTCGCTTTCTCTCTCTCTCGCTTTCTCTCTCTCTCTCGCTTTCTCTGTGTCTCGCTTTCTCTGTCTGTCGCTTTTTCTGTCTCTCTCTCTCTTTCTCTGCCTCTCTCGCTTTCTCTGTCTCTCTCGCTTTCTCTGCCTCTCTCAATTTCTCTGCCTCTCTCAATTTCTCTCTCTCTCAATTTCTCTGCTTCTTTCACTTTCCCTGTCTCTCTCTCTCTTTCTCTACCTCTCCCTTTCACTGTCTCTCCCTTCCTCTGCCTCTCCATTTCTCTGCCTCTCCCATTCTCCTCCTCTTGCTTTCTCTTTCTCTCTCACTTTATCTGTCTCTCCCGCTTTTTCTGCCTCTCTTGCTTTCTCTGTCTCTCTCTCTTTCTCTTCCTCTCTCGCTTTCTCTGTCTCTCGCTTTCTCTGTCCCTCTTGTTTTCTCTGCCTCTCTCACTTTCTCTGCCTCTCTCCCTTTCTCTGCCTCTCTCGCTTTCTCTGCCTCTCTCGCTTTCTCTGTCTCTCGCTTTCTCTGTCTCTCTCGCTTTCTCTGTCTCTCGCTTTCTCTGTCTCTCTCGCTTTCTCTGCCTCTCTCGCTTTCTCTGCCTCTCTCCCTTTCTCTGCCTCTCTCCCTTTCTCTGCCTCTCTCGCTTTCTCTGTCTCTCTCGCTTTCTCTGTCTCTCTCGCTTTCTCTGTCTCTCTCGCTTTCTCTGTCTCTCGCTTTCTCTGCCTCTCTCGCTTTCTCTGTCTCTCTCGCTTTCTCTGTCTCTCGCTTTCTCTGTCTCTCTCGCTTTCTCTGCCTCTCTCGCTTTCTCTGCCTCTCTCGCTTTCTCTGTCTCTCTCGCTTTCTCTGTCTCTCTCGCTTTCTCTGTCTCTCTCGCTTTCTCTGTCTCTCTCGCTTTCTCTGTCTCTCTCGCTTTCTCTGTCTCTCTCGCTTTCTCTGTCTCTCTCGCTTTCTCTGTCTCTCTCGCTTTCTCGCTCTCTCGCTTTCTCTGTCTCTCTCGCTTTCTCTGTCTCTCTCGCTTTCTCTGCCTCTCTCGCTTTCTCTGTCTCTCTCGCTTTCTCTGTCTCTCTCGCTTTCTCTGTCTCTCTCGCTTTCTCTGTCTCTCTCGCTTTCTCTGTCTCTCTCGCTTTCTCTGTCTCTCTCACTTTCTCTGTCTCTCTCGCTTTCTCTCTCTCTCTCGCTTTCTCTGTCTCTCTCGCTTTCTCTGTCTCTCTCGCTTTCTCTGTCTCTCTCGCTTTCTCTCTCTCTCACTTTTTCAGTTTCTCTCACTTTCTCTGTCTCTCGCTTTCTCTGTCTCTCTCGCTTTCTCTGTCTCTCTCGCTTTCTCTGTCTCTCTCGCTTTCTCTGTCTCTCTCGCTTTCTCTGTCTCTCTCGCTTTCTCTGTTTCTCTCACTTTCTCTGTCTCTCGCTTTCTCTGTCTCTCTCGCTTTCTCTGTCTCTCTCGCTTTCTCTGTCTCTCTCTCGCTTTCTCTGTCTCTCTCGCTTTCTCTGTCTCTCTCGCTTTCTCTGTCTCTCTCGCTTTCTCTGTCTCTCTCGCTTTCTCTGTCTCTCTCGCTTTCTCTGTCTCTCTCGCTTTCTCTGTCTCTCTCTCGCTTTCTCTGTCTCTCTCTCGCTTTCTCTGTCTCTCTCGCTTTCTCTGTCTCTCTCGCTTTCTCTGTCTCTCTCGCTTTCTCTGCCTCTTTCATTTCCTCTGTCCCTCTCGCTTTCTCTGTCTCTCACTTTCTCTTTCTCTCTCTTTCTATGCCTCACTTGCTTTCCCTCTCTTTTGCTTTCCCTCTCTCTCGCTTTTTCTCTCTCTCACTTTCTCCGTCTCTCTTGCTTTCTCTCTGTCTCCCTCTGACTTGCTCTATCTGTCTTTCTTTTTCTCTCTCTCTCTGCATCTCTCTCTCTGCCTCCCTCTGCTCTGTCTCTCTCACTGTCTTTCTCCCTGTTTCTATTTCCCTCTTCTCTCCTTCTCTGTCTCCTTCTCTCTCTCTGTCTTTCTCTCTCTCTGTCTGTCTCTCCCCTTCTGTCTCTCTCTCTCTGTCTCTCTCTGTTTGTCTCCCTTCCTCTTTCCCTCTTTCTTCCTCTATCTCTCCCTTTCTGTCTCTCTTTTTCTGTCTGTCCCTGTCTCTCTCTCCCTCTCAATCTATCTCTCTCTTTGTCTCTTTCTCAGTCCCTCTGTCTCTCGCGCTGAATATCTCTCTGTTTGTCTCTTTCTGACTGTCTATCTCTCCTTTCTATGCCCTGTCTCTCTCTCCTCTCTCTCTCTTTTGTCTCTCTGTCTTTCACTCCCTCTCTTAGTCTCTCTCTGTCTCTCGCTCTCCTTCTGTCTCTCGCTTTCATTCTGTTTCTCCTTCCCTCTGTCTCTCCTTCCCTCTGTCTCTCCTTCTCTCTTTTTCTCTTTCTCTTTCTCTCTCTCTCTCTCGCTCTCCCTCTGTCTTTCTCTGTTCTCTCTTTCTCTGTCTCTCGCTTGCTCTGTCTCCGTGTCTCTGTCCTTGTCTGCCTCTCTCTTTATCTCATTCTCTGTCTCTCTTTCTCTCTCTGCCGCTGTCTCTCAATCTCTTTCTTTCTCTTTCACTGTCTCTCTCTTTTTCTCTGCTTCACTCTCTTTTTCTGTCTCTCTCTTTCTCTGTCTCGCTCTCCCTCTCTCTCTCCCTCTTTGTCTCCCTCTCTCTCTGTCTGTCTCTCCTTCTCTGTCTGTCTCTCCTCTGTCTGTCTCTCTCTGTCTGTCTCTTCTTCTCTGTATGTTTATGTCTCTCTGTCTCTCTATCTCTCTTTGTCCCTCCCTCTTTCTTTCTCTATCTCTCCCTCTCAGTCTCTCTCTCTGTGTCTCTGTCTGTCTCTGTCTCTCTATCTCTCTCTCAATTTATCCCTCTCTCTTTGTTTCTTTCTCAGTCCCTCTCTGTCTCTTTCTGTGAATATCTCTCTGTCTCTCTCTCTCTCTGTCTGTCTGTCCCTGTCTCTCTCTCCCTCTCAATCTATCTCTCTCCTTGTCTCTTTCTCAGTCCCTCTCTGTCTTTCTGTGAATATCTCTCTGTCTGTCTCTCTCTGACTGTCTAACTCTCCTGTCTATGTTCTGTCTCTCTCCTCTCTCTCTCTCTCATGTCTCTCTGCCTTACGCTTTCTCTCTCTTTTACTCGCTCTCTTAGTCTCTCTCTGTCTCTCGTTCTCCTTTTGTCTCTCGTTCTCCATCTGTCCCTCGCTCTCCATCTGTCCCTCACTCTCATTCTGTATCTCCTTCCCCCTGTCTCTCCTTCGCTCTGTCTCTCCTTCACTCTGTCTCTCCTTCTCTCTTTTTCTCCTTCTCTCTGTCTCTCCCTCTCTCTCTGTCTCTATCTCTGCGTGTCTCTCTCTCTGTCCCTCTTTGACTCTCTCTCTGACTTTCACTCTCTCTCCCTCTCTCTTTCTCTGTCTGTCTTTCCCTGTCTCTCACTTGCTCTGTCTCTCGCTCGCTCTGTCTCCATGTCTCTCTCCCTCTTTGTCTCTCTCTCTCTGTCTCATTCTCTGTCTCTCACTTTCTCTGTCTCTCCCTTTGTCTCTCTCTGTCTCACTTTCACTCTTCTTGACTCTCAGACTCTCTCTCTCTGTCTCATTCTGTCTCTCTCTCGCTGCCTCTGTCTCTAAATCTCTTTCTTTCTCTTTCACTGTCTCTTTCTCTGTCTCTCTCTCCCTCTCTGTCTCCCTCTTTGTCTCCCTTTCTCTCTCTCTGTCTGTCTCTTTCCCTCTGTCAGTCTGTCTCTCCTCTCTCTTTCTCTCTCTCTGTCTGTCTCTCTCTCTATCTGTCTCTCTCCCTCTTTCTCTCTGTCTTTCTCTATCTCTCTCGCTGTCTGGCTGTCTGTCTCCCTCCGTGTGTCTCTGTATGTCTCTGTCTCTCTCTCTGTCTGTCTCTGTCTCTCTATCTCTGTCTCAATCTATCTCTCTCTCTGTCTCTTTCTCAGTCCCTCTCTGTCTCTCTCTTTGAATACCTCTGTCTCTCTCTGACTGTCTATCTCTCCTGTTTATGTCCTGTCTCTCTCTCTCTTGTCTCTCTGTCTTGTCTCTCTCTCTTTCACTCTCTCTCTCTTTCGCTCTCTCTTAGTTCTCTCTGTTTCTCGCTCTCCATCTGTC
>JANJGN010001028.1:0-35000 GCA_026770705.1 Isurus oxyrinchus | reverse complement strand
CTGTCTTATTCTCTCTCTCTCTCTGTCTCTGTCGCTCTCTCTCGTTCTCTCTCCCTCTTGTACTCTCTCTCTCTGTCTCTGTCACTCTCTCTTGTTCTCTCTCTCTCTGTCTCTGTCACTCTCTCGTTCTCTCTCCCTCTCGTACTCTCTCTCTGTCTCTGTCACTCTCTCTCGTTCTCTCTCCCTCTTGTACTCTCTCTCTGTCTCTGTTACTCTCTCTCGTTCTCTCTCTCTCTCTGTCTCTGTCGCTCCCCCTCATTCTCTCTCTCTCTGCCTCTGGCGCACTCTCTCATTCTCTCTCCCTCTCGTACTCTCTCTCTGTCTCTGTCACTCTGTCTTGTTCTCTCTCTCTCTCTGTCTCTGTCACTCTCTCTTGTTCTCTCTCTCTCCCTGTCTCTGTCACTCTCTCTTGTTCTCTCTCTCTCTCTGTCTCTGTCGCTCTCTCTCGTTCTCTCCCCCTCTCGTACTCGCTCTCTGTCTCTGTCATTCTCTGTCATTCTCTCTCTCTCTCTGTCTCTGTTGCTCTCTCTCGTTCTCTCACCCTCTCGTACTCTCTCTCTGTCTCTGTCGCTCTCTCTCGTTCTCTCTCTCTCTGTCTCTGTCACTCTCTCTCGTTCTCTCTCCCTCTTGTACTCTCTCTCTGTCTCTGTCACTCTCTCTTGTTCTCTCTCTCTCTGTCTCTGTCGCTCTCTCTTGTTCTCTCTCCCTCTCGTACTCTCTCTCTGTCTCTGTCACTCTCTCTTGTTCTCTCTCTCTCTCTGTCTCTGTCGCACTCTCTCGTTCCCTCTCCCTCTCATACTCTCTCTCTGTCTCTGTCACTCTCCCTTGTTCTCTCTCTCTATCTGTCTCTGTCACTCTCTCTCGTTCTCTCTCTCTCTGTCTCTGTCGCACTCTCTCGTTCTCTCTCCCTCTCGTACTCTCTCTCTGTCTCTGTCACTCTCTCTTGTTCTCTCTCTCTCTCTCTTTCTCTGTCGCTCTCTCTCATTCTCTCTCCCTCTCGTACTCTCTCTCTGTCTCTGTCACTCTCTCTCGTTCTCTCTCTCTCTCTCTGTCTTCGTCGCTCTCTCTCGTTCTCTCTCGCTCTCGTACTCTCTCTCTGTCTCTGTCACTCTCTCTTGTTCTTTCTCTCTCTCTGTCTCTGTCGCTCTCTCTCATTCTCTCTCTCTCTCGTACTCTCTCTCTGTCTCTGTCGCTCTCTCTTGTTCTCTCTCTCTCTCTGTCTCTGTCACTCTGTCTTGTTCTCTGTCTCTGTCGCTCTCTCTTGTTCTCTCTCCCTCTCGTACTCTCTCTCTGTCTATGTCACTCTCTCTCATTCTCTCTCCCTCTCGTACTCTCTCTCTGTCTCTGTCACTCTCTCTTGTTCTCTCTCTCTCTCTGTCTCTGTCGCTCTCTCTCGTTCTCTCTCTCTCTGTCTCTGGCACACTCCCTCGTTCTCTCTCCCACTCATACTCTCTCTCTGTCTCTGTCACTCTCTCTTGTTTTCTCTCTCTCTGTCTCTGTCACTCTCTCTTGTTCTCGCTCCCTCTCGTACTCTCTCTCTGTCTCTGTCACTCTCTCTTGTTCTCTCTCTCTCTCTGTCTCTGTCGCTCTCTCTCGTTCTCTCTCTCTCTGTCTCTGTCACACTCTCTTGTTCTCTCTCTCTCTGTCTCTGTCACTCTCTCTTGTTCTCTCTCTCTCTCTGTCTCTCTCACTCTCTCTCGTTCCCTCTCCCTCTCGTACTCTCTCTCTGTCTCTGTCACTCTCTCTTGTTCTCTCTCACTCTCTGTTTCTGTCGCTCTCTCTTGTTCTCTCTCCCTCTCGTACTCTCTCTCTGTCCTCTGTCACTCTCTCTTGTTCTCTCTCTCTCTGTGTCTCTGTCGCACTCTCTCGTTCTCTCTCTCTGTCTCTGTCACTCTCTCTTGTTCTCTCTCTCTATCTGTCTCTGTCACATTCTCTCATTCTCTCTCCCTCTCGTACTCTCTCTCTGTCTCTGTCACTCTCTCTTGTTCTCTCTCTTTCTCTCTCTGTCTCTGTCGCTCTCCCTCATTCTTTCTCCCTCTCGTACTCTCTCTCTGTCTCTGTCACTCTCTCTCGTTCTCTCTCTCTCTCTGTCTCTGTCGCTCTCCCTCGTTCTCTCTCTCTCTGTCTCTGGCACACTCTCTCATTCTCTCTCCCTCTCGTACTCTCTCTCTGTCTCTGTCACTCTCTCTTGTTCTCTCTCTATCTGTCTCTGTCACACTCTCTTGTTCTCTCTCCCTCTCGTACTCTCTCTCTGTCTCTGTCACTCTGTCTTATTCTCTCTCTCTCTCTGTCTGTGTCGCTCTCTCTCGTTCTCTCTCCCTCTTGTACTCTCTCTCTGTCTCTGTCACTCTCTCTTGTTCTCTCTCTCTCTGTCTCTTTCACTCTCTCGTTCTCTCTCCCTCTCGTACTCTCTCTCTGTCTCTGTCACTCTGTCTTGTTCCCTCTCTCTCTGTCTCTGTTGCTCTCTCTCGTTCTCTCTCCCTCTTGTACTCTCTCTCTGTCTCTGTCACTCTCCTCTTGTTCTCTCTCTCTCTGTCTCTGTCACTCTCTCTCGTTCTCTCTCCTCTTGTACTCTCTCTGTCTCTGTCACTCTGTCTTGTTCTCTCTCTCTCTCTGTCTCTGTCACAATCTGTCGTCTCTCTCCCTCTCGTACTCTCTCTCTGTCTCTGTCACTCCCTCTAGTTCTCTCTCTCTCTCTGTCTCTGTCACTCTCTCTCGTTCTCTCTCTCTCTCTGTCTCTGTCGCTCTCCCTCATTCTCTCTCTCTCTGTCTCTGGCGCACTCTCTCATTCTCTCTCCCTCTCGTACTCTCTCTCTGTCTCTGTCACTCTGTCTTGTCTCTCTCTCTCTCTGTCTCTGTCACTCTCTCTTGTTCTCTCTCTCTCTCTCTGTCTCTGTCACTCTCTCTTGTTCTCTCTCTCTCTCTGTCTCTGTCGCTCTCTCTCGTTCTCTCCCCCTCTCGTACTCGCTCTCTGTCTCTGTCATTCTCTGTCATTCTCTCTCTCTCTCTGTCTCTGTCACACTCTCTCGTCTCTCTCCCTCTCGTACTCTCTCTCTGTCTCTGTCACTCCCTCTTGTTCTCTCTCTCTCTCTGTCTCTGTCACTCTCTCTCGTTCTCTCTCTCTCTCTGTCTCTGTCGCTCTCCCTCATTCTCTCTCTCTCTGTCTCTGGCGCACTCTCTCATTCTCTCTCCCTCTCGTACTCTCTCTCTGTCTCTGTCACTCTGTCTTGTTCTCTCTCTCTCTCTGTCTCTGTCACTCTCTCTCGTTCTCTCTCTCTATCTGTCTCTGTCACTCTCTCTCGTTCTCTCTCTCTCTGTCTCTGTCGCACTCTCTCGTTCTCTCTCCCTCTCGTACTCTCTCTCTGTCTCTGTCAATCTCTCTTGTTCTCTCTCTCTCTCTGTCTCTGTCGCTCTCTCTCATTCTCTCTCCCTCTCGTACTCTCTCTCTGTCTCTGTCACTCTCTCTCGTTCTCTCTCTCTCTCTCTGTCTTCGTCGCTCTCTCTCGTTCTCTCTCCCTCTCGTACTCTTTCTCTGTCTCTGTCACTCTCTCTTGTTCTTTCTCTCTCTGTGTCTCTGTCGCTCTCTCTCATTCTCTCTCTCTCTCGTACTCTCTCTCTGTCTCTGTCGCTCTCTCTTTGTTCTCTCTCTCTCTCTGTCTCTGTCACTCTGTCTTGTTCTCTGTCTCTGTCGCTCTCTCTCGTTCTCTCTCCCTCTCGTACTCTCTCTCTGTCTCTGTCACTCTCTCTCGTTCTCTCTCCCTCTTGTACTCTCTCTCTGTATGTGTCGCTCTCTCTGTTCTCTCTCCCTCTCGTACTCTCTCTCTGTCTCTGTCACTCTCTCTTGTTCTGTCTCTCTCTGTCTCTGTCACTCTCTCTCGTTCTCTCTCCCTCTCGTACTCTCTCTCTGTCTCTGTCACTCTCTCTTGTTCTCTCTCTCTCCGTCTCTGTCGCTCTCTCTTGTTCTCTCTCCCTCTCGTACTCTCTCTCTGTCTCTGTCACTCTCTCTTGTTCTCTCTCTCTCTCTGTCTCTGTCGCTCTCTCTCGTTATCTCTCTCTCTCTGTCTCTCTCACTCTCTCTCATTCCCTCTCCCTCTCGTACTCTCTCTCTGTCTCTGTCACTCTCTCTTGTTCTCTCTCACTCTCTGTCTCTGTCGCTCTCTCTTGTTCTCTCTCCCTCTCGTACTCTCTCTCTGTTCTGTCACTCTCTCTTGTTCTTTCTCTCTCTGTCTCTGTCGCTCTCTCTCATTCTCTCTCTCTCTCGTACTCTCTCTCTGTCTCTGTCGCTCTCTCTTGTTCTCTCTCTCTCTCTGTCTCTGTCACTCTGTCTTGTTCTCTGTCTCTGTCGCTCTCTCTCGTTCTCTCTCCCTCTCATACTCTCTCTCTGTCTCTGTCTCTCTCTCTCGTTCTCTCTCCCTGTTGTACTCTCTCTCTGTCTGTGTCGCTCTCTCTTGTTCTCTCTCCCTCTCGTACTCTCTCTCTGTCTCTGTCACTCTCTTTTGTTCTCTCTCTCTCTGTGTCTCTGTCGCACTCTCTCGTTCTCTCTCTCTCTCGTACTCTCTCTCTGTCTCTGTCACTCTCTCTTGTTCTCTCTCTCTATCTGTCTCTGTCACTTTCTCTCATTCTCTCTCCCTCTCGTAATGTCTCTCTGTCTCTGTCACTCTGTCTTATTCTCTCTCTCTCTCTGTCTCTGTCGCTCTCTCTCGTTCTCTCTCCCTCTTGTACTCTCTCTCTGTCTCTGTCACTCTCTCTTGTTCTCTCTCTCTGTCTCTTTCACTCTCTCGTTCTCTCCCTCTCGTACTCTCTCTCTGTCTCTGTCACTCTGTCTTGTTCCCTCTCTCTCTGTCTCTGTCGCTCTCTCTCGTTCTCTCTCCCTCTTGTACTCTCTCTCTGTCTCTGTCACTCTCTCTTGTTCTCTCTCTCTCTGTCTCTGTCACTCTCTCTCGTTCTCTCTCCCTCTTGTACTCTCTCTCTGTCTCTGTCACTCTGTCTTGTTCTCTCTCTCTCTCTGTCTCTGTCACACTCTCTCGTCTCTCTCCCTCTCGTACTCTCTCTCTGTCTCTGTCGCTCCCTCTTGTTCTCTCTCTCTCTCTGTCTCTGTCACTCTCTCTCGTTCTCTCTCTCTCTCCGTCTCTGTCGCTCTCCCTCATTCTCTCTCTCTCTGTCTCTGGCGCACTCTCTCATTCTCTCTCCCTCTCGTACTCTCTCTCTGTCTCTGTCACTCTGTCTTGTTCTCTCTCTCTCTCTGTCTCTGTCACTCTCTCTTGTTCTCTCTCTCTCTCTGTCTCTGTCACTCTCTCTTGTTCTCTCTCTCTCTGTCTCTGTCGCTCTCTCTCGTTCTCTCCCCCTCTCGTACTCGCTCTCTGTCTCTGTCATTCGCTGTCATTCTCTCTCTCTCTCTGTCTCTGTCGCTCTCTCTCGTTCTCTCACCCTCTCGTACTCTCTCTCTGTCTCTGTCACTCTCTCTTGTTCTCTCTCTCTCTCTGTCTCTGTCGCTCTCTCTCGTTCTCTCTCTCTCTGTCTCTGTTGCTCTCTCTTGTTCCCTCTCCCTCTCGTACTCTCTCTGTCTCTGTCACTCTCTCTTGTTCTCTCTCTCTCTCTGTCTCTGTCGCACTCTCTCGTTCCCTCTCCCTCTCATACTCACTCTCTGTCTCTGTCACTCTCTCTTGTTCTCTCTCTCTATCTGTCTCTGTCACTCTCTCTCGTTCTCTCTCTCTCTGTCTCTGTCGCACTCTCTCGTTCTCTCTCCCTCTCGTACTCTCTCTCTGTCTCTGTCAATCTCTCTTGTTCTCTCTCTCTCTCTTTCTCTGTCGCTCTCTCTCATTCTCCCTCCCTCTCGTACTCTCTCTCTGTCTCTGTCACTCTCTCTCGTTCTCTCTCTCTCTCTCTGTCTCTGTCGCTCTCTCTCATTCTCTCTCTCTCTCGTACTCTCTCTCTGTCTCTGTCGCTCTCTCTTTGTTCTCTCTCTCTCTCTGTCTCTGTCACTCTGTCTTGTTCTCTGTCTCTGTCGCTCTCTCTCGTTCTCTCTCCCTCTCGTACTCTCTCTCTGTCTCTGTCACTCTCTCTCGTTCTCTCTCCCTCTTGTACTCTCTCTCTGTCTGTGTCGCTCTCTCTTGTTCTCTCTCCCTCTCGTACTCTCTCTCTGTCTCTGTCACTCTCTCTTGTTCTGTCTCTCTCTGTCTCTGACACTCTCTCTCGTTCTCTCTCCCTCTCGTACTCTCTCTCTGTCTCTGTCACTCTCTCTTGTTCTCTCTCTCTCTCTGTCTCTGTCGCTCTCTCTTGTTCTCTCTCCCTCTCGTACTCTCTCTCTGTCTCTGTCACTCTCTCTTGTTCTCTCTCACTCTCTGTCTCTGTCGCTCTCTCTCGTTATCTCTCTCTCTCTGTCTCTCTCACTCTCTCTCATTCCCTCTCCCTCTCGTACTCTCTCTCTGTCTCTGTCACTCTCTCTTGTTCTCTCTCACTCTCTGTCTCTGTCGCTCTCTCTTGTTCTCTCTCCCTCTCGTACTCTCTCTCTGTCTCTGTCACTCTCTCTTGTTCTTTCTCTCTCTCTGTCTCTGTCGCTCTCTCTCATTCTCTCTCTCTCTTGTACTCTCTCTCTGTCTCTGTCGCTCTCTCTTGTTCTCTCTCTCTCTCTGTCTCTGTCACTCTGTCTTGTTCTCTGTCTCTGTCGCTCTCTCTCGTTCTCTCTCCCTCTCATACTCTCTCTCTGTCTCTGTCACTCTCTCTCGTTCTCTCTCCCTCTTGTACTCTCTCTCTGTCTGTGTCGCTCTCTCTTGTTCTCTCTCCCTCTCGTACTCTCTCTCTGTCTCTGTCACTCTCTCTTGTTCTCTCTCTCTCTCTCTTTCTCTGTCGCTCTCTCTCATTCTCTCTCCCTCTCGTACTCTCTCTCTGTCTCTGTCACTCTCTCTCGTTCTCTCTCTCTCTCTCTGTCTTCGTCGCTCTCTCTCGTTCTCTCTCGCTCTCGTACTCTCTCTCTGTCTCTGTCACTCTCTCTTGTTCTTTCTCTCTCTCTGTCTCTGTCGCTCTCTCTCATTCTCTCTCTCTCTCGTACTCTCTCTCTGTCTCTGTCGCTCTCTCTTGTTCTCTCTCTCTCTCTGTCTCTGTCACTCTGTCTTGTTCTCTGTCTCTGTCGCTCTCTCTTGTTCTCTCTCCCTCTCGTACTCTCTCTCTGTCTATGTCACTCTCTCTCATTCTCTCTCCCTCTCGTACTCTCTCTCTGTCTCTGTCACTCTCTCTTGTTCTCTCTCTCTCTGTGTCTCTGTCGCACTCTCTCGTTCTCTCTCTCTCTCGTACTCTCTCTCTGTCTCTGTCACTCTCTCTTGTTCTCTCTCTCATCTGTCTCTGTCACTTTCTCTCATTCTCTCTCCCTCTCGTACTCTCTCTCTGTCTCTGTCACTCTCTCTTGTTCTCTCTCTTTCTCTCTCTGTCTCTGTCGCTCTCCCTCATTCTTTCTCTCTCTCGTACTCTCTCTCTGTCTCTGTCACTCTCTCTTGTTCTCTCTCTCTCTCTCTCTGTCTCTGTCGCTCTCTCTCGTTCTCTCTCCCTCTCGTAATCTCTCTCTGTGTCTGTCGCTCCCTCTTGTTCTCTCTCTCTCTCTGTCTCTGTCACTCTCTCTCGTTCTCTCTCTCTCTCTGTCTCTGTCGCTCTCCCTCGTTCTCTCTCTCTCTGTCTCTGGCACACTCTCTCATTCTCTCTCCCTCTCGTACTCTCTCTCTGTCTCTGTCACTCTCTCTTGTTCTCTCTCTCTATCTGTCTCTGTCACTCTCTCTTGTTCTCTCTCTCTCTCTGTCTCTGTCACTCTCTCTCGTTCTCTCTCTCTCTGTCTCTGTCGCACTCTCTCATTCTCTCTCGCTCTCGTACTCTCTCTCTGTCTCTGTCACTCTCTCTTGTTCTCTCTCTCTCTCTGTCTCTGTCGCTCTCTCTCATTCTCTCTCCCTCTCGTACTCTCTCTCTGTCTCTGTCACTCTCTCTCGTTCTCCATCTCTCTCTCTGTCTTCGTCGCTCTCTCTCGTTCTCTCTCCCTCTCGTACTCTCTCTCTGTCTCTGTCACTCTCTCTTGTTCTTTCTCTCTCTGTGTCTCTGTCGCTCTCTCTCATTCTCTCTCTCTCTCGTACTCTCTCTCTGTCTCTGTCGCTCTCTCTCGTTATCTCTCTCTCTCTGTCTCTGTCACTCTCTCTCGTTCCCTCTCCCTCTCGTACTCTCTCTCTGTCTCTGTCACTCTCTCTTGTTCTCTCTCTCTCTCTGTCTCTGTCGCTCTCTCTTGTTCTCTCTCCCTCTCGTACTCTCTCTCTGTATCTGTCACTCTCTCTTGTTCTCTCTCTCTGTGTCTCTGTCGCACTCTCTCGTTCTCTCTCCCTCTCGTACTCTCTCTCTGTCTCTGTCACTCTCTCTTGTTCTCTCTCTCTATCTGTCTCTGTCACTTTCTCTCGTTCTCTCTCCCTCTCGTACTCTCTCTCTGTCTCTGTCACTCTCTCTTGTTCTCTCTCTATCTCTGTCTCTGTCGCTCTCCCTCATTCTCTCTCCCTCTCGTTCTCTCTCTCTGTCTCTGTCACTCTCTCTCGTTCTCTCTCTCTCTCTCTGTCTCTGTCGCTCTCTCTCGTTCTCTCTCCCTCTCGTACTCTCTCTCTGTCTCTGTCACTCTCTCTTGTTCTCTCTCTCTCTGTCTCTGTCACTCTCTCTCGTTCTCTCTCCCTCTCGTACTCTCTCTCTGTCTCTGTCGCTCTCTCTTGTTCTCTCTTTCTCTCTGTCACTCTCTCTTGTTCTCTCTCTCTCTTTGTCTCTGTCGCTCTCTCTCGTTCTCTCTCCCTCTCGTACTCTCTCTCTGTCTCTGTCGCTCTCTCTTGTTCTCTCTCCCTCTCGTACTCTCTCTCTGTCTCTGTCACTCTCTCTTGTTCTCTCTCTCTCTTTGTCTCTGTCGCTCTCTCTCATTCTCTCTCCCTCTCGTACTCTCTCTCTGTCTCTGTCACTCTGTCTTGTTCTCTCTCTCTCTCTGTCTCTGTCACTCTCTCTTGTTCTCTCTCTCTCTCTGTCTCTGTCACTCTCTCTTGTTCTCTCTCTCTCTGTCTCTGTCGCTCTCTCTCGTTCTCTCCCCCTCTCGTACTCGCTCTCTGTCTCTGTCATTCGCTGTCATTCTCTCTCTCTCTCTGTCTCTGTCGCTCTCTCTCGTTCTCTCACCCTCTCGTACTCTCTCTCTGTCTCTGTCACTCTCTCTTGTTCTCTCTCTCTCTCTGTCTCTGTCGCTCTCTCTCGTTCTCTCTCTCTCTGTCTCTGTTGCTCTCTCTTGTTCCCTCTCCCTCTCGTACTCTCTCTGTCTCTGTCACTCTCTCTTGTTCTCTCTCTCTCTCTGTCTCTGTCGCACTCTCTCGTTCCCTCTCCCTCTCATACTCACTCTCTGTCTCTGTCACTCTCTCTTGTTCTCTCTCTCTATCTGTCTCTGTCACTCTCTCTCGTTCTCTCTCTCTCTGTCTCTGTCGCACTCTCTCGTTCTCTCTCCCTCTCGTACTCTCTCTCTGTCTCTGTCAATCTCTCTTGTTCTCTCTCTCTCTCTGTCTCTGTCGCTCTCTCTCATTCTCTCTCCCTCTCGTACTCTCTCTCTGTCTCTGTCACTCTCTCTCGTTCTCTCTCTCTCTCTCTGTCTCTGTCGCTCTCTCTCATTCTCTCTCTCTCTCGTACTCTCTCTCTGTCTCTGTCGCTCTCTCTTTGTTCTCTCTCTCTCTCTGTCTCTGTCACTCTGTCTTGTTCTCTGTCTCTGTCGCTCTCTCTCGTTCTCTCTCCCTCTCGTACTCTCTCTCTGTCTCTGTCACTCTCTCTCGTTCTCTCTCCCTCTTGTACTCTCTCTCTGTCTGTGTCGCTCTCTCTTGTTCTCTCTCCCTCTCGTACTCTCTCTCTGTCTCTGTCACTCTCTCTTGTTCTGTCTCTCTCTGTCTCTGACACTCTCTCTCGTTCTCTCTCCCTCTCGTACTCTCTCTCTGTCTCTGTCACTCTCTCTTGTTCTCTCTCTCTCTCTGTCTCTGTCGCTCTCTCTTGTTCTCTCTCCCTCTCGTACTCTCTCTCTGTCTCTGTCACTCTCTCTTGTTCTCTCTCTCTCTCTGTCTCTGTCGCTCTCTCTCGTTATCTCTCTCTCTCTGTCTCTCTCACTCTCTCTCATTCCCTCTCACTCTCGTACTCTCTCTCTGTCTCTGTCACTCTCTCTCGTTCTCCATCTCTCTCTCTGTCTTCGTCGCTCTCTCTCGTTCTCTCTCCCTCTCGTACTCTCTCTCTGTCTCTGTCACTCTCTCTTGTTCTTTCTCTCTCTGTGTCTCTGTCGCTCTCTCTCATTCTCTCTCTCTCTCGTACTCTCTCTCTGTCTCTGTCGCTCTCTCTCGTTATCTCTCTCTCTCTGTCTCTGTCACTCTCTCTCGTTCCCTCTCCCTCTCCTACTCTCTCTCTGTCTCTGTCACTCTCTCTTGTTCTCTCTCTCTCTCTCTGTCTCTGTCGCTCTCTCTTGTTCTCTCTCCCTCTCGTACTCTCTCTCTGTCTCTGTCACTCTCTCTTGTTCTCTCTCTCTGTGTCTCTGTCGCACTCTCTCGTTCTCTCTCCCTCTCGTACTCTCTCTCTGTCTCTGTCACTCTCTCTTGTTCTCTCTCTCTATCTGTCTCTGTCACTTTCTCTCGTTCTCTCTCCCTCTCGTACTCTCTCTCTGTCTCTGTCACTCTCTCTTGTTCTCTCTCTCTCTCTGTCTCTGTCACTCTGTCTTGTTCTCTGTCTCTGTCGCTCTCTCTTGTTCTCTCTCCCTCTCGTACTCTCTCTCTGTCTATGTCACTCTCTCTCATTCTCTCTCCCTCTCGTACTCTCTCTCTGTCTCTGTCACTCTCTCTTGTTCTCTCTCTCTCTGTGTCTCTGTCGCACTCTCTCGTTCTCTCTCTCTCTCGTACTCTCTCTCTGTCTCTGTCACTCTCTCTTGTTCTCTCTCTCATCTGTCTCTGTCACTTTCTCTCATTCTCTCTCCCTCTCGTACTCTCTCTCTGTCTCTGTCACTCTCTCTTGTTCTCTCTCTTTCTCTCTCTGTCTCTGTCGCTCTCCCTCATTCTTTCTCTCTCTCGTACTCTCTCTCTGTCTCTGTCACTCTCTCTTGTTCTCTCTCTCTCTCTCTCTGTCTCTGTCGCTCTCTCTCGTTCTCTCTCCCTCTCGTAATCTCTCTCTGTGTCTGTCGCTCCCTCTTGTTCTCTCTCTCTCTCTGTCTCTGTCACTCTCTCTCGTTCTCTCTCTCTCTCTGTCTCTGTCGCTCTCCCTCGTTCTCTCTCTCTCTGTCTCTGGCACACTCTCTCATTCTCTCTCCCTCTCGTACTCTCTCTCTGTCTCTGTCACTCTCTCTTGTTCTCTCTCTCTCTGTCTCTGTCGCTCTCTCTTGTTCTCTCTCCCTCTCGTACTCTCTCTCTGTCTCTGTCACTCTCTCTTGTTCTCTCTCTCTCTCTGTCTCTGTCGCACTCTCTCGTTCTCTCTCCCTCTCGTACTCTCTCTCTGTCTCTGTCACTCTCTCTTGTTCTCTCTCTCTATCTGTCTCTGTCACTCTCTCTCGTTCTCTCTCTCTCTCTGTCTCTGTCACTCTCTCTCGTTCTCTCTCTCTCTGTCTCTGTCGCACTCTCTCATTCTCTCTCGCTCTCGTACTCTCTCTCTGTCTCTGTCACTCTCTCTTGTTCTCTCTCTCTCTCTGTCTCTGTCGCTCTCTCTCATTCTCTCTCCCTCTCGTACTCTCTGTCTGTCTCTGTCACTCTCTCTCGTTCTCCATCTCTCTCTCTGTCTTCGTCGCTCTCTCTCGTTCTCTCTCCCTCTCGTACTCTCTCTCTGTCTCTGTCACTCTCTCTTGTTCTTTCTCTCTCTGTGTCTCTGTCGCTCTCTCTCATTCTCTCTCTCTCTCGTACTCTCTCTCTGTCTCTGTCGCTCTCTCTCGTTATCTCTCTCTCTCTGTCTCTGTCACTCTCTCTCGTTCCCTCTCCCTCTCGTACTCTCTCTCTGTCTCTGTCACTCTCTCTTGTTCTCTCTCTCTCTCTGTCTCTGTCGCTCTCTCTTGTTCTCTCTCCCTCTCGTACTCTCTCTCTGTATCTGTCACTCTCTCTTGTTCTCTCTCTCTGTGTCTCTGTCGCACTCTCTCGTTCTCTCTCCCTCTCGTACTCTCTCTCTCTGTCTCTGTCACTCTCTCTTGTTCTCTCTCTCTATCTGTCTCTGTCACTTTCTCTCGTTCTCTCTCCCTCTCGTACTCTCTCTCTGTCTCTGTCACTCTCTCTTGTTCTCTCTCTATCTCTGTCTCTGTCGCTCTCCCTCATTCTCTCTCCCTCTCGTTCTCTCTCTCTGTCTCTGTCACTCTCTCTCGTTCTCTCTCTCTCTCTCTGTCTCTGTCGCTCTCTCTCGTTCTCTCTCCCTCTCGTACTCTCTCTCTGTCTCTGTCACTCTCTCTTGTTCTCTCTCTCTCTGTCTCTGTCACTCTCTCTCGTTCTCTCTCCCTCTCGTACTCTCTCTCTGTCTCTGTCGCTCTCTCTTGTTCTCTCTCTCTCTCTGTCTCTGTCACTCTCTCTTGTTCTCTCTCTCTCTTTGTCTCTGTCGCTCTCTCTCGTTCTCTCTCCCTCTCGTACTCTCTCTCTGTCTCTGTCTCTCTCTCTTGTTCTCTCTCCCTCTCGTACTCTCTCTCTGTCTCTGTCACTCTCTCTTGTTCTCTCTCTCTCTTTGTCTCTGTCGCTCTCTCTCATTCTCTCTCCCTCTCGTACTCTCTCTCTGTCTCTGTCACTCTGTCTTGTTCTCTCTCTCTCTCTGTCTCTGTCACTCTCTCTTGTTCTCTCTCTCTCTGTCTCTGGCACACTCTCTCATTCTCTCTCCCTCTCGTACTCTCTCTCTGTCTCTGTCACTCTCTCTTGTTCTCTCTCTCTATCTGTCTCTGTCACTTTCTCTCGTTCTCTCTCCCTCTCGTACTCTCTCTCTGTCTCTGTCACTCTCTCTTGTTCTCTCTCTATCTCTGTCTCTGTCGCTCTCCCTCATTCTCTCTCCCTCTCGTTCTCTCTCTCTGTCTCTGTCACTCTCTCTCGTTCTCTCTCTCTCTCTCTGTCTCTGTCGCTCTCTCTCGTTCTCTCTCCCTCTCGTACTCTCTCTCTGTCTCTGTCACTCTCTCTTGTTCTCTCTCTCTCTGTCTCTGTCACTCTCTCTCGTTCTCTCTCCCTCTCGTACTCTCTCTCTGTCTCTGTCGCTCTCTCTTGTTCTCTCTCTCTCTCTGTCACTCTCTCTTGTTCTCTCTCTCTCTTTGTCTCTGTCGCTCTCTCTCGTTCTCTCTCCCTCTCGTACTCTCTCTCTGTCTCTGTCGCTCTCTCTTGTTCTCTCTCCCTCTCGTACTCTCTCTCTGTCTCTGTCACTCTCTCTTGTTCTCTCTCTCTCTTTGTCTCTGTCGCTCTCTCTCATTCTCTCTCCCTCTCGTACTCTCTCTCTGTCTCTGTCACTCTGTCTTGTTCTCTCTCTCTCTCTGTCTCTGTCACTCTCTCTTGTTCTCTCTCTCTCTCTGTCTCTGTCACTCTCTCTTGTTCTCTCTCTCTCTGTCTCTGTCGCTCTCTCTCGTTCTCTCCCCCTCTCGTACTCGCTCTCTGTCTCTGTAATTCGCTGTCATTCTCTCTCTCTCTCTGTCTCTGTCGCTCTCTCTCGTTCTCTCACCCTCTCGTACTCTCTCTCTGTCTCTGTCACTCTCTGTTGTTCTCTCTCTCTCTCTGTCTCTGTCGCTCTCTCTCGTTCTCTCTCTCTCTGTCTCTGTTGCTCTCTCTTGTTCCCTCTCCCTCTCGTACTCTCTCTGTCTCTGTCACTCTCTCTTGTTCTCTCTCTCTCTCTGTCTCTGTCGCACTCTCTCGTTCCCTCTCCCTCTCATACTCACTCTCTGTCTCTGTCACTCTCTCTTGTTCTCTCTCTCTATCTGTCTCTGTCACTCTCTCTCGTTCTCTCTCTCTCTGTCTCTGTCGCACTCTCTCGTTCTCTCTCCCTCTCGTACTCTCTCTCTGTCTCTGTCAATCTCTCTTGTTCTCTCTCTCTCTCTGTCTCTGTCGCTCTCTCTCATTCTCTCTCCCTCTCGTACTCTCTCTCTGTCTCTGTCACTCTCTCTCGTTCTCTCTCTCTCTCTCTGTCTCTGTCGCTCTCTCTCATTCTCTCTCTCTCTCGTACTCTCTCTCTGTCTCTGTCGCTCTTTCTTTGTTCTCTCTCTCTCTCTGTCTCTGTCACTCTGTCTTGTTCTCTGTCTCTGTCGCTCTCTCTCGTTCTCTCTCCCTCTCGTACTCTCTCTCTGTCTCTGTCACTCTCTCTCGTTCTCTCTCCCTCTTGTACTCTCTCTCTGTCTGTGTCGCTCTCTCTTGTTCTCTCTCCCTCTCGTACTCTCTCTCTGTCTCTGTCACTCTCTCTTGTTCTGTCTCTCTCTGTCTCTGACACTCTCTCTCGTTCTCTCTCCCTCTCGTACTCTCTCTCTGTCTCTGTCACTCTCTCTTGTTCTCTCTCTCTCTCTGTCTCTGTCGCTCTCTCTTGTTCTCTCTCCCTCTCGTACTCTCTCTCTGTCTCTGTCACTCTCTCTTGTTCTCTCTCTCTCTCTGTCTCTGTCGCTCTCTCTCGTTATCTCTCTCTCTCTGTCTCTCTCACTCTCTCTCATTCCCTCTCACTCTCGTACTCTCTCTCTGTCTCTGTCACTCTCTCTCGTTCTCCATCTCTCTCTCTGTCTTCGTCGCTCTCTCTCGTTCTCTCTCCCTCTCGTACTCTCTCTCTGTCTCTGTCACTCTCTCTTGTTCTTTCTCTCTCTGTGTCTCTGTCGCTCTCTCTCATTCTCTCTCTCTCTCGTACTCTCTCTCTGTCTCTGTCGCTCTCTCTCGTTATCTCTCTCTCTCTGTCTCTGTCACTCTCTCTCGTTCCCTCTCCCTCTCCTACTCTCTCTCTGTCTCTGTCACTCTCTCTTGTTCTCTCTCTCTCTCTCTGTCTCTGTCGCTCTCTCTTGTTCTCTCTCCCTCTCGTACTCTCTCTCTGTCTCTGTCACTCTCTCTTGTTCTCTCTCTCTGTGTCTCTGTCGCACTCTCTCGTTCTCTCTCCCTCTCGTACTCTCTCTCTGTCTCTGTCACTCTCTCTTGTTCTCTCTCTCTATCTGTCTCTGTCACTTTCTCTCGTTCTCTCTCCCTCTCGTACTCTCTCTCTGTCTCTGTCACTCTCTCTTGTTCTCTCTCTCTCTCTGTCTCTGTCACTCTGTCTTGTTCTCTGTCTCTGTCGCTCTCTCTTGTTCTCTCTCCCTCTCGTACTCTCTCTCTGTCTATGTCACTCTCTCTCATTCTCTCTCCCTCTCGTACTCTCTCTCTGTCTCTGTCACTCTCTCTTGTTCTCTCTCTCTCTGTGTCTCTGTCGCACTCTCTCGTTCTCTCTCTCTCTCGTACTCTCTCTCTGTCTCTGTCACTCTCTCTTGTTCTCTCTCTCATCTGTCTCTGTCACTTTCTCTCATTCTCTCTCCCTCTCGTACTCTCTCTCTGTCTCTGTCACTCTCTCTTGTTCTCTCTCTTTCTCTCTCTGTCTCTGTCGCTCTCCCTCATTCTTTCTCTCTCTCGTACTCTCTCTCTGTCTCTGTCACTCTCTCTTGTTCTCTCTCTCTCTCTCTCTGTCTCTGTCGCTCTCTCTCGTTCTCTCTCCCTCTCGTAATCTCTCTCTGTGTCTGTCGCTCCCTCTTGTTCTCTCTCTCTCTCTGTCTCTGTCACTCTCTCTCGTTCTCTCTCTCTCTCTGTCTCTGTCGCTCTCCCTCGTTCTCTCTCTCTCTGTCTCTGGCACACTCTCTCATTCTCTCTCCCTCTCGTACTCTCTCTCTGTCTCTGTCACTCTCTCTTGTTCTCTCTCTCTCTGTCTCTGTCGCTCTCTCTTGTTCTCTCTCCCTCTCGTACTCTCTCTCTGTCTCTGTCACTCTCTCTTGTTCTCTCTCTCTCTCTGTCTCTGTCGCACTCTCTCGTTCTCTCTCCCTCTCGTACTCTCTCTCTGTCTCTGTCACTCTCTCTTGTTCTCTCTCTCTATCTGTCTCTGTCACTCTCTCTCGTTCTCTCTCTCTCTCTGTCTCTGTCACTCTCTCTCGTTCTCTCTCTCTCTGTCTCTGTCGCACTCTCTCATTCTCTCTCGCTCTCGTACTCTCTCTCTGTCTCTGTCACTCTCTCTTGTTCTCTCTCTCTCTCTGTCTCTGTCGCTCTCTCTCATTCTCTCTCCCTCTCGTACTCTCTGTCTGTCTCTGTCACTCTCTCTCGTTCTCCATCTCTCTCTCTGTCTTCGTCGCTCTCTCTCGTTCTCTCTCCCTCTCGTACTCTCTCTCTGTCTCTGTCACTCTCTCTTGTTCTTTCTCTCTCTGTGTCTCTGTCGCTCTCTCTCATTCTCTCTCTCTCTCGTACTCTCTCTCTGTCTCTGTCGCTCTCTCTCGTTATCTCTCTCTCTCTGTCTCTGTCACTCTCTCTCGTTCCCTCTCCCTCTCGTACTCTCTCTCTGTCTCTGTCACTCTCTCTTGTTCTCTCTCTCTCTCTGTCTCTGTCGCTCTCTCTTGTTCTCTCTCCCTCTCGTACTCTCTCTCTGTATCTGTCACTCTCTCTTGTTCTCTCTCTCTGTGTCTCTGTCGCACTCTCTCGTTCTCTCTCCCTCTCGTACTCTCTCTCTCTGTCTCTGTCACTCTCTCTTGTTCTCTCTCTCTATCTGTCTCTGTCACTTTCTCTCGTTCTCTCTCCCTCTCGTACTCTCTCTCTGTCTCTGTCACTCTCTCTTGTTCTCTCTCTCTCTCTGTCTCTGTCGCTCTCCCTCATTCTCTCTCCCTCTCGTTCTCTCTCTCTGTCTCTGTCACTCTCTCTCGTTCTCTCTCTCTCTCTCTGTCTCTGTCGCTCTCTCTCGTTCTCTCTCCCTCTCGTACTCTCTCTCTGTCTCTGTCACTCTCTCTTGTTCTCTCTCTCTCTGTCTCTGTCACTCTCTCTCGTTCTCTCTCCCTCTCGTACTCTCTCTCTGTCTCTGTCGCTCTCTCTTGTTCTCTCTCTCTCTCTGTCTCTGTCACTCTCTCTTGTTCTCTCTCTCTCTTTGTCTCTGTCGCTCTCTCTCGTTCTCTCTCCCTCTCGTACTCTCTCTCTGTCTCTGTCGCTCTCTCTTGTTCTCTCTCCCTCTCGTACTCTCTCTCTGTCTCTGTCACTCTCTCTTGTTCTCTCTCTCTCTTTGTCTCTGTCGCTCTCTCTCATTCTCTCTCCCTCTCGTACTCTCTCTCTGTCTCTGTCACTCTGTCTTGTTCTCTCTCTCTCTCTGTCTCTGTCACTCTCTCTTGTTCTCTCTCTCTCTCTGTCTCTGTCACTCTCTCTCGTTCTCTCTCTCTCTGTCTCTGTCGCTCTCTCTCGTTCTCTCCCCCTCTCGTACTCGCTCTCTGTCTCTGTCATTCGCTGTCATTCTCTCTCTCTCTCTGTCTCTGTCGCTCTCTCTTGTTCTCTCACCCTCTCGTACTCTCTCTCTGTCTCTGTCACTCTCTCTTGTTCTCTCTCTCTCTCTGTCTCTGTCGCTCTCTCTCGTTCTCTCTCTCTCTGTCTCTGTTGCTCTCTCTTGTTCCCTCTCCCTCTCGTACTCTCTCTGTCTCTGTCACTCTCTCTTGTTCTCTCTCTCTCTCTGTCTCTGTCGCACTCTCTCGTTCCCTCTCCCTCTCATACTCACTCTCTGTCTCTGTCACTCTCTCTTGTTCTCTCTCTCTATCTGTCTCTGTCACTCTCTCTCGTTCTCTCTCTCTCTGTCTCTGTCGCACTCTCTCGTTCTCTCTCCCTCTCGTACTCTCTCTCTGTCTCTGTCAATCTCTCTTGTTCTCTCTCTCTCTCTGTCTCTGTCGCTCTCTCTCATTCTCTCTCCCTCTCGTACTCTCTCTCTGTCTCTGTCACTCTCTCTTGTTCTCTCTCTCTCTCTCTGTCTCTGTCGCTCTCTCTCATTCTCTCTCTCTCTCGTACTCTCTCTCTGTCTCTGTCGCTCTCTCTTTGTTCTCTCTCTCTCTCTGTCTCTGTCACTCTGTCTTGTTCTCTGTCTCTGTCGCTCTATCTCGTTCTCTCTCCCTCTCGTACTCTCTCTCTGTCTCTGTCACTCTCTCTCGTTCTCTCTCCCTCTTGTACTCTCTCTCTGTCTGTGTCGCTCTCTCTTGTTCTCTCTCCCTCTCGTACTCTCTCTCTGTCTCTGTCACTCTCTCTTGTTCTGTCTCTCTCTGTCTCTGACACTCTCTCTCGTTCTCTCTCCCTCTCGTACTCTCTCTCTGTCTCTGTCACTCTCTCTTGTTCTCTCTCTCTCTCTGTCTCTGTCGCTCTCTCTTGTTCTCTCTCCCTCTCGTACTCTCTCTCTGTCTCTGTCACTCTCTCTTGTTCTCTCTCTCTCTCTGTCTCTGTCGCTCTCTCTCGTTATCTCTCTCTCTCTGTCTCTCTCACTCTCTCTCATTCCCTCTCACTCTCGTACTCTCTCTCTGTCTCTGTCACTCTCTCTCGTTCTCCATCTCTCTCTCTGTCTTCGTCGCTCTCTCTCGTTCTCTCTCCCTCTCGTACTCTCTCTCTGTCTCTGTCACTCTCTCTTGTTCTTTCTCTCTCTGTGTCTCTGTCGCTCTCTCTCATTCTCTCTCTCTCTCGTACTCTCTCTCTGTCTCTGTCGCTCTCTCTCGTTATCTCTCTCTCTCTGTCTCTGTCACTCTCTCTCGTTCCCTCTCCCTCTCCTACTCTCTCTCTGTCTCTGTCACTCTCTCTTGTTCTCTCTCTCTCTCTCTGTCTCTGTCGCTCTCTCTTGTTCTCTCTCCCTCTCGTACTCTCTCTCTGTCTCTGTCACTCTCTCTTGTTCTCTCTCTCTGTGTCTCTGTCGCACTCTCTCGTTCTCTCTCCCTCTCGTACTCTCTCTCTGTCTCTGTCACTCTCTCTTGTTCTCTCTCTCTATCTGTCTCTGTCACTTTCTCTCGTTCTCTCTCCCTCTCGTACTCTCTCTCTGTCTCTGTCACTCTCTCTTGTTCTCTCTCTCTCTCTGTCTCTGTCGCTCTCCCTCATTCTCTCTCCCTCTCGTTCTCTCTCTCTGTCTCTGTCACTCTCTCTCGTTCTCTCTCTCTCTCTCTGTCTCTGTCGCTCTCTCTCGTTCTCTCTCCCTCTCGTACTCTCTCTCTGTCTCTGTCACTCTCTCTTGTTCTCTCTCTCTCTGTCTCTGTCACTCTCTCTCGTTCTCTCTCCCTCTCGTACTCTCTCTCTGTCTCTGTCGCTCTCTCTTGTTCTCTCTCTCTCTCTGTCTCTGTCACTCTCTCTTGTTCTCTCTCTCTCTTTGTCTCTGTCGCTCTCTCTCGTTCTCTCTCCCTCTCGTACTCTCTCTCTGTCTCTGTCTCTCTCTCTTGTTCTCTCTCCCTCTCGTACTCTCTCTCTGTCTCTGTCACTCTCTCTTGTTCTCTCTCTCTCTTTGTCTCTGTCGCTCTCTCTCATTCTCTCTCCCTCTCGTACTCTCTCTCTGTCTCTGTCACTCTGTCTTGTTCTCTCTCTCTCTCTGTCTCTGTCACTCTCTCTTGTTCTCTCTCTCTCTCTGTCTCTGTCATTCTCTCTCTCTCTCTGTCTCTGTCGCTCTCTCTCATTCTCTCACCCTCTCGTACTCTCTCTCTGTCTCTGTCACTCTCTCTTGTTCTCTCTCTCTCTCTGTCTCTGTCGCTCTCTCTCGTTCTCTCTCTCTCTGTCTCTGTTGCTCTCTCTTGTTCCCTCTCCCTCTCGTACTCTCTCTGTCTCTGTCACTCTCTCTTGTTCTCTCTCTCTCTCTGTCTCTGTCGCACTCTCTTGTTCCCTCTCCCTCTCATACTCACTCTCTGTCTCTGTCACTCTCTCTTGTTCTCTCTCTCTATCTGTCTCTGTCACTCTCTCTCGTTCTCTCTCTCTCTGTCTCTGTCGCACTCTCTCGTTCTCTCTCCCTCTCGTACTCTCTCTCTGTCTCTGTCAATCTCTCTTGTTCTCTCTCTCTCTCTGTCTCTGTCGCTCTCTCTCATTCTCTCTCCCTCTCGTACTCTCTCTCTGTCTCTGTCACTCTCTCTCGTTCTCTCTCTCTCTCTCTGTCTCTGTCGCTCTCTCTCATTCTCTCTCTCTCTCGTACTCTCTCTCTGTCTCTGTCGCTCTCTCTTTGTTCTCTCTCTCTCTCTGTCTCTGTCACTCTGTCTTGTTCTCTGTCTCTGTCGCTCTCTCTCGTTCTCTCTCCCTCTCGTACTCTCTCTCTGTCTCTGTCACTCTCTCTCGTTCTCTCTCCCTCTTGTACTCTCTCTCTGTCTGTGTCGCTCTCTCTTGTTCTCTCTCCCTCTCGTACTCTCTCTCTGTCTCTGTCACTCTCTCTTGTACTGTCTCTCTCTGTCTCTGACACTCTCTCTCGTTCTCTCTCCCTCTCGTACTCTCTCTCTGTCTCTGTCACTCTCTCTTGTTCTCTCTCTCTCTCTGTCTCTGTCGCTCTCTCTTGTTCTCTCTCCCTCTCGTACTCTCTCTCTGTCTCTGTCACTCTCTCTTGTTCTCTCTCTCTCTCTGTCTCTGTCGCTCTCTCTCGTTATCTCTCTCTCTCTGTCTCTCTCACTCTCTCTCATTCCCTCTCCCTCTCGTACTCTCTCTCTGTCTCTGTCACTCTCTCTTGTTCTCTCTCACTCTCTGTCTCTGTCGCTCTCTCTTGTTCTCTCTCCCTCTCGTACTCTCTCTCTGTCTCTGTCACTCTCTCTTGTTCTTTCTCTCTCTCTGTCTCTGTCGCTCTCTCTCATTCTCTCTCTCTCTCGTACTCTCTCTCTGTCTCTGTCGCTCTCTCTTGTTCTCTCTCTCTCTCTGTCTCTGTCACTCTGTCTTGTTCTCTGTCTCTGTCGCTCTCTCTCGTTCTCTCTCCCTCTCATACTCTCTCTCTGTCTCTGTCACTCTCTCTCGTTCTCTCTCCCTCTTGTACTCTCTCTCTGTCTGTGTCGCTCTCTCTTGTTCTCTCTCCCTCTCGTACTCTCTCTCTGTCTCTGTCACTCTCTTTTGTTCTCTCTCTCTCTGTGTCTCTGTCGCACTCTCTCGTTCTCTCTCTCTCTCGTACTCTCTCTCTGTCTCTGTCACTCTCTCTTGTTCTCTCTCTCATCTGTCTCTGTCACTTTCTCTCATTCTCTCTCCCTCTCGTACTCTCTCTCTGTCTCTGTCACTCTCTCTTGTTCTCTCTCTCTCTCTCTCTGTCTCTGTCGCTCTCTCTCGTTCTCTCTCCCTCTCGTAATCTCTCTCTGTCTCTGTCGCTCCCTCTTGTTCTCTCTCTCTCTCTGTCTCTGTCACTCTCTCTCGTTCTCTCTCTCTCTCTGTCTCTGTCGCTCTCCCTCGTTCTCTCTCTCTCTGTCTCTGGCACACTCTCTCATTCTCTCTCCCTCTCGTACTCTCTCTCTGTCTCTGTCACTCTCTCTTGTTCTCTCTCTCTCTGTCTCTGTCGCTCTATCTTGTTCTCTCTCCCTCTCGTACTCTCTCTCTGTCTCTGTCACTCTCTCTTGTTCTCTCTCTCTATCTGTCTCTGTCACTCTCTCTCGTTCTCTCTCTCTCTCTGTCTCTGTCACTCTCTCTCGTTCTCTCTCTCTCTGTCTCTGTCGCACTCTCTCATTCTCTCTCGCTCTCGTACTCTCTCTCTGTCTCTGTCACTCTCTCTTGTTCTCTCTCTCTCTCTGTCTCTGTCGCTCTCTCTCATTCTCTCTCCCTCTCGTACTCTCTCTCTGTCTCTGTCACTCTCTCTCGTTCTCTCTCTCTCTCTCTGTCTTCGTCGCTCTCTCTCGTTCTCTCTCCCTCTCGTACTCTCTCTCTGTCTCTGTCGCTCTCTCTCGTTATCTCTCTCTCTCTGTCTCTGTCACTCTCTCTCGTTCCCTCTCCCTCTCGTACTCTCTCTCTGTCTCTGTCACTCTCTCTTGTTCTCTCTCTCTCTCTGTCTCTGTCGCTCTCTCTTGTTCTCTCTCCCTCTCGTACTCTCTCTCTGTCTCTGTCACTCTCTCTTGTTCTCTCTCTCTGTGTCTCTGTCGCACTCTCTCGTTCTCTCTCCCTCTCGTACTCTCTCTCTGTCTCTGTCACTCTCTCTTGTTCTCTCTCTCTCTCTGTCTCTGTCGCTCTCTCTTGTTCTCTCTCCCTCTCGTACTCTCTCTCTGTCTCTGTCACTCTCTCTTGTTCTCTCTCTCTGTGTCTCTGTCGCACTCTCTCGTTCTCTCTCCCTCTCGTACTCTCTCTCTGTCTCTGTCACTCTCTCTCGTTCTCTCTCCCTCTCGTACTCTCTCTCTGTCTCTGTCGCTCTCTCTTGTTCTCTCTCTCTCTCTGTCTCTGTCACTCTCTCTTGTTCTCTCTCTCTCTTTGTCTCTGTCGCTCTCTCTCGTTCTCTCTCCCTCTCGTACTCTCTCTCTGTCTCTGTCACTCTCTCTTGTTCTCTCTCTCTCTTTGTCTCTGTCGCTCTCTCTCGTTCTCTCTCCCTCTCGTACTCTCTCTCTGTCTCTGTCACTCTCTCTTGTTCTCTCTCTCTATCTGTCTCTGTCACTCTCTCTCGTTCTCTCTCTCTCTCTGTCTCTGTCACTCTCTCTCGTTCTCTCTCTCTCTGTCTCTGTCGCACTCTCTCATTCTCTCTCGCTCTCGTACTCTCTCTCTGTCTCTGTCACTCTCTCTTGTTCTCTCTGTCTCTCTGTCTCTGTCGCTCTCTCTTGTTCTCTCTCCCTCTCGTACTCTCTCTCTGTCTCTGTCACTCTCTCTCGTTCTCTCTCTCTCTCTCTGTCTTCGTCGCTCTCTCTCGTTCTCTCTCCCTCTCGTACTCTCTCTCTGTCTCTGTCACTCTCTCTTGTTCTTTCTCTCTCTGTGTCTCTGTCGCTCTCTCTCATTCTCTCTCTCTCTCGTACTCTCTCTCTGTCTCTGTCGCTCTCTCTCGTTATCTCTCTCTCTCTGTCTCTGTCACTCTCTCTCGTTCCCTCTCCCTCTCGTACTCTCTCTCTGTCTCTGTCACTCTCTCTTGTTCTCTCTCTCTCTCTGTCTCTGTCGCTCTCTCTTGTTCTCTCTCCCTCTCGTACTCTCTCTCTGTCTCTGTCACTCTCTCTTGTTCTCTCTCCCTCTCGTACTCTCTCTCTGTCTCTGTCACTCTCTCTTGTTCTCTCTCTCTCTCTGTCTCTGTCGCTCTCCCTCATTCTCTCTCCCTCTCGTTCTCTCTCTCTGTCTCTGTCACTCTCTCTCGTTCTCTCTCTCTCTCTCTGTCTCTGTCGCTCTCTCTCATTCTCTCTCCCTCTCGTACTCTCTCTCTGTCTCTGTCACTCTCTCTTGTTCTCTCTTTCTCTGTCTCTGTCACTCTCTCTCGTTCTCTCTCCCTCTCGTACTCTCTCTCTGTCTCTGTCGCTCTCTCTTGTTCTCTCTCTCTCTCTGTCTCTGTCACTCTCTCTTGTTCTCTCTCTCTCTTTGTCTCTGTCGCTCTCTCTCGTTCTCTCTCCCTCTCGTACTCTCTCTCTGTCTCTGTCGCTCTCTCTTGTTCTCTCTCCCTCTCGTACTCTCTCTCTGTCTCTGTCACTCTCTCTTGTTCTCTCTCTCTGTCTCTGTCACTCTCTCTTGTTCTCTCTCCCTCTCGTACTCTCTCTCTCTGTTTCTGTCACTCTCTCTTGTTCTCTCTCTCTCTCTGTCTCTGTCTTTCTCTCTCGTTCTCTCTCCCTCTCGTACTCTCTCTCTGTCTCTGTCACTCTGTCTTGTTCTCTCTCTCTCTCTCTGTCTCTGTCGCTCTCTCTCGTTCTCCCTCTCGTACTCTCTCTGTCTCTGTCACTCTCTCTTGTTCTCTCTCTCTCTCTGTCTCTGTCGCTCTCTCTCGTTCTCTCTCCCTCTTGTACTCTCTCTCTGTCTCTGTCGCTCTCTCTCATTCTCTCTCCCTCTCGTACTCTCTCTCTGTTGTTCTCTCTTGTTCTCTCTCTCTCTCGTATTCTCTCTCTGTCTCTGTCGTTCTCTCTCCCTGTGTCTCTCTCTCTCTCTCCCTGTCTCTCTCTCTCTCTCTCTCTTTCACACTCTCACTGCCTGTCTTTCTCTCTGCCTCTCTCTCTCCCTTGGTCTCTCTCTCTCTCTCTCTCTAACTTTCCTCGCTGTCTGTCTATTTCTCTCTCTCTCTCTCTCTCTCTGTCTCTCTCTCTCTGTCACACTCGCATTGCCTGTCTTTCTCTCTGCCTCTCTCTCTGTCTTGGTCTCTCTCTCTCTATCTTTCCTCGCTGTCTGTTCATCTCTCTCTCTCTCTCTCTCCCTGTCTCTCTCTCTCTCTGTCACACTTTCACTGCCTGTCTTTCTCTCTATATATCTTTCTCTCCGCCTCTCTCTCTCCCTCTATCTTTCCTCGCTGTCTGTCTATCTCTCTCTCTCTCCCTCTCTCTCTCTCTCTCTGTCACACTCTCACTGCCTGTCTTTCTCTCCGCCTCTCTCTCTCTCTCTATCTTTCCTCGCTGTCTGTCGATCTCTCTCTCTCTCCCTGTCTCTCTCTCTCTCTCTGTCACACTCTCACTGCCTGTCTTTCTCTCCGCCTCTCTCTCTCTCTCTATCTTTCCTCGCTGTCTGTTCATCTCTCTCTCTCTCTCTCTCCCTGTCTCTCTCTCTCTCTGTCACACTCTCACTGCCTGTCTTTCTCTCTATATATCTTTCTCTCCGCCTCTCTCTCTCCCTCTATCTTTCCTCGCTGTCTGTCTATCTCTCTCTCTCCCTGTCTCTCTCTCTCTCTCTGTCACACTCTCACTGCCTGTCTTTCTCTCCGCCTCTCTCTCTCTCTCTTGGTCTCTCTCTCTCTCTCTCTCTCTAACTTTCCTCGCTGTCTGTCTATTTCTCTCTCTCTCTCTCTCTCCCTGTCTCTCTCTCTCTCTCTGTCACACTCTCACTGCCTGTCTTTCTCTCTATATATCTTTCTCTCCGCCTCTCTCTCTCTCTCTCTATCTTTCCTCGCTGTCTGTCTGTCTATCTCTCTCTCTCTCTCTCTCTCCCTGTCTCTCTCTCTGTCACACTCTCACTGCCTGTCGTTCTCTCTATATATCTTTCTCTCCGCCTCTCTCTCTCTCTCTATCTTTCCTCGCTGTCTGTCTGTCTCTCTCTCTCTCTCTCTCTCTCCCTCTCTCTATTTACACTCTTTTTCTATCTTCCTAGGCTGCCCAGGATGGGGGGAGCTCTGCTGAAGCCTTACCTCAGGGGTACGCAGCCCAGTACCCACCTCCCCCTCCTCAGGGCCGGCTACCCGCAGATTATCCACCTCCGCTCCCCCACCCTGGCCCTGACTTCCCAGGACAGCCTCTATCAGAGGCAGGTCTCCGGCTCTACACCCAGTCGCAGGCCCTGATCGAACAGGCCGGAGGAGTGGATGGGACAATGTCAGCGATCCCTCCCCCACCATCGGTGAGTGTCCATCCATTGACAGTGTGTATGCTTGGCCTGTCCCACCTCAGCCTGTGTCTGCTCTGTCCAATCGCTGTCTGTGACCGCTCTGTCCAATCACAGCCTGTCTACGTTCTGTCCAATCACATCCTGCCTACGCTCTGTCCAATCACAGCCTGTCTACGTTCTGTCCAATTACATCCTGCCTACGCTCTGTCCAATCACAGCCTGTCTACGTTCTGTCCAATCACAGCCTGTCTACGCTCTGTCCAATCACAGCCTGTCTACATTCTGTCCAATCACAGCCTGTCTACGTTCTGTCCAATCACAGCCTGTCTACGCTCTGTCCAATCACAGCCTGTCTACGTTCTGTCCAATCACAGCCTGTCTACGCTCTGTCCAATCACAGCCTGTCTACGTTCTGTCCAATCACAGCCTGTCTACGCTCTGTCCAATCACAGCCTGTCTACGTTCTGTCCAATCACAGCCTGTCTACGCTCTGTCCAATCACAGCCTGTCTACGTTCTGTCCAATCACAGCCTGCCTACGCTCTGTCCAATCTCGTCCTGTCTACGCTCTGTCCAATCACAGCTCTGTCCAATCACAGCCTGCCTACGCTCTGTCCAATCACAGCTCTGTCCAATCACAGCCTGCCTACGCTCTGTCCAATCACAGCCTGTCTACGCTCTGTCCAATCACAGCCTGTCTATGCTCTGTCCAATCACAGCCTGCCTACTCTCTGTCCAATCACAGCCTGCCTACGCTGTGTCCAATCACAGCCTGTCTACGCTCTGTCCAATCACAGCCTGTCTACGTTCTGTCCAATCACAGCCTGCCTACGCTCTGTCCAATCACAGCCTGTCTACGCTCTGTCCAATCACAGCTCTGTCCAATCACAGCTTGTCTACGCTCTGTCCAATCACAGCCTGTCTTCGCTCTGTCCAATCACAGCTCTGTCCAATCACAGCTCTGTCCAATCACAGCCTGCCTACGCTCTGTCCAATCACAGCCTGTCTACGCTCTGTCCAATCACAGCCTGTCTACGCTCTGTCCAATCACTGTCTGTGTACGCTCTGTCCAATCACAGCTTGTCTACGCTCTGTCCAATCACAGCCTGTCTACGCTCTGTCCAATCACAGCCTGTCTACGCTTTGTCCAATCACAGCCTATCTACGCTCTGTCTAATCACAGCCGGTCTACGCATCATCCACTCATAGACCCTGCATGCTCTGTCCAATCGCTGTCTGTGTCTGCTCTGTCCAATCACAGCCTGTCTACGTTCTGTCCAATCACAGCCTGCCTATGCTCTGTCCAATCACAGCCTGTCTACGCTCTGTCCAATCACAGCCTGCCTACGCTCTGTCCAATCACAGCCTGTCTTCGCTCTGTCCAATCACAGCTCTGTCCAATCACAGCTCTGTCCAATCACAGCCTGTCTACGTTCTGTCCAATCACAGCCTGTCTACGCTCTGTCCAATCGCTGTCTGTGTACGCTCTGTCCAATCACAGCTTGTCTACGCTCTGTCCAATCACAGCCTGTCTACGTTCTGTTCAATCACAGCCTGTCTACGTTCTGTCCAATCACAGCCTGTCTACGCTCTGTCCAATCACAGCCTGTCTACGCTCTGTCCAATCACAGCCTATCTACGCTCTGTCCAATCACAGCCAGTCTACGCATCATCCACTCATAGACCCTGCATGCTCTGTCCAATCGCTGCCTGTGTCTGCTCTGTCCAATCGCAGCCTGAGTCCGCTCTCTGTCCAATCGCAGCCTGTGTCTGCTCTCTGTCCAATCGCTGTCTGTGTCTGCTCTGTCCAATCACTGTCTGTGTCTGCTCTGTCCAATCGCAGCCTGTGTCCGCTCTCTGTCCAATCGCAGCCTGTGTCTGCTCTGTCCAATCGCAGCCTGTGTCCGCTCTCTGTCCAATCACAGCCTGTGTCCGCTCTCTGTCCAATCACAGCCTGTGTCCGCTCTCTGTCCAATCGCTGCCTGTGTCCGCTCTCTGTCCAATCACTGTCTGTGTCTGCTCTGTCCAATCGCAGCCTGTGTCCGCGCTCTGTCCAATCCCGGTCCGAGCCCTGGGTTGTCCAGCGTGCCCAATCTCTGACTCACGAGACCCCTCTACTCCCAGTCTCGCTGGACTCTCGGCCTGCACTGTAAGTGAGGACGCTAACTCCGAGGCCCCTGCTCCTGTCGGCCAGACTGGCAACCAGCAGCACTCTGACCTCCCCTGTCCGCCCGCCCTGCTCCCAATCCCGCGGACACCAGCTGCTGCCGCCAGTTCGCTCTCACATCGAAGGTGCTAACAGCTCTCCCCTGTATAGTCATCGCAGCCCAACCAGAGCAACTTCAAACAGCAGCACTGGGGGTGACGGCTCTCCCTCCCCGCCCGTCAGCCACCAGCCCCGGCGGACAACTGGAAGTCCTCTTCCTGGGTGTCGAGGGAGCCTTGACGTTGGGCACAGTGAATGCGCTTTCACTGCGGGCTTCTCTGTCTGATGCTGAAATGAGCAAAGATGAGAGTATGAGTGCCAAGTGAGCAGGGCGGCATGGAGAACACTGGCAGCAGTATAATTCCAACACTCAGGCACTGGGAGCTGGATCAAACCTCTCACTTACAGATCCCCCTTACTGCTGTTATAGATCCTCCGTTCACTGTGTCCCATAGATCCCAGTCTCTGTGTTATAGATCCTCCGTTCACTCTGTCCCATAGATCCCAGTCTCTGTGTTATAGATCACCCACTCACTGTGTCTCATAGATCCCAGTCTCTGTGTTATAGATCCTCCGTTCACTGTGTCCCATAGATCCCAGTCTCTGTGTTATAGATTCTCCGTTCACTCTGTCCCATAGATCCCAGTCTCTGTGTTATAGATCACCCACTCACTGTGTCTCATAGATCCCAGTCTCTGTGTTATAGATCCTTCGTTCACTGTGTCCCATAGATCCCAGTCTCTGTGTTATAGATCACCCACTCACTGTGTCTCATAGATCCCAGTCTCTGTGTTATAGATCACCCACTCACTGTGTCTCATAGATCCCAGTCTCTGTGTTATACATCACCCACTCACTGTGTCCCATAGATCCCAGTCTCTGAGTTATAGATCACCCACTCACTGTTTCTCATAGATCCCAGTCTCTGTGTTATAGATCACCCACTCACTGCGTCTCATAGATCCCAGTCTCTGTGTTATAGATCACCCACTCACTGCGTCTCATAGATCCCAGTCTCTGTGTTATAGATTACCCACTCACTGCGTCTCATAGATCCCAGTCTCTGTGTTATAGATCACCCACTCACTGTGTCTCATAGATCCCAGTCTCTGTGTTATAGATCCTCCGTTCACTGTGTCTCATAGATCCCAGTCTCTGTGTTATAGATCCTCCGTTCACTGTGTCTCATAGATCCCAGTCTCTGTGTTATAGATCACCCACTCACTGTGTCCCATAGATCCCAGTATCTGCGTTATGACCCTCCTCTCTTTGTAATTGATCCCTGCATCTAGCGTCTTAAATGTCACCTGAGTTGTGTTTTTGACACTGGGTATTGTAGCTGCACTAAGTATAGGCCAATATGTACTTACCCTGTCTGATATGACACGGTGTATCTGCTCTGTGTGATATAACATTGTGCACCTCCTCTGTGTGATATAACACTATGTATCTACCCTGTCTGATATGATACTGTGTATCTGCTCTATCTGATACGACACTGTGTATCCACCCTGTCTGATATGACACCGTGTATCTGCTCTGTCTGATATGACACTGTGTATCCACCCTGTCTGATATGACATTGGGTATCTGCTCTGTCTGATGACACTGTGTATCTGTTCTGTCTGATATGACACTGTGTATCTGCTCTGTCTAATGACACTGTGTATCTGTTCTGTCTGATATGACACTGTGTATCTGCTCTGTCTGATATGACACTGTGTATCTGCTCTGTCTAATGACACTGTGTATCTGTTCTGTCTGATATGACACTGTGTATCTGCTCTGTCTGATATGACACTGTGTATCTGCTCTGTCTGATGACACTGTGTATCTGCTCTGTCTGATATGACACTGTGTATCTGCTCTGTCTGATGACACTGTGTATCTATTCTGTCTGATATGACACTGTGTATCTGCTCTGTCTAATGACACTGTGTATCTGCTCTGTCTGATGACACTGTGTATCTGTTCTGTCTGATATGACACTGTGTATCTGCTCTGTCTGATGACACTGTGTCTCCACTCTGTCCGATATGACACTGTGTATCTGCTCTGTGTGATATGACTCTGTGTATCTGCTCTGTGTGATATGACTCTGTGTATCTGCTCTGTCTGACATGACACTGTGTACCTGATCCCTCCTGCTTATGTCTTGGTTCTGTCTGATATATACACTGTGGTGATGTGACTGCCTACCTGCTCCCTGTGACATGGCACAGTGTATCTGTCATGGATGTTTTGATGAAGTGAGTCTCCTCGCTGTGATGCGATGCTTCTCTGTTCTGTGAAAGACACTCTGTAACTGCGCTGTCTGCTAACCATGCTGTTACTCTTTTGTATGACCTGTGAATTCAGTCCTGTGCTGGAATAATCCTCTGAGCTGTCTTCTGGCAGCGGGTTAATTTTATACGAAGTAAAACCATTTCTCTTTTTTATTTTGATAGTGATGAGACGCAATAATTTCCTGTAGACTGGGAGGAAGTGCGCAGGCAAAACCTTCAAATTGAGATTGACGCTTCTGCGCAGTGCTCCAAAATAAACCCTCAAAATTCTGTCCCGGCGTAGGACAATGAGACTGAATACGGAGAGGGGGGAAAGGGGACACGGAGAGGGGGGAAAGGGGACACGGAGAGGGGGGAAGGGGACACGGAGAGGGGGGAAAGGGGACACGGAGAGGGGGGAAAGGGGACACGGAGAGGGGGGAAAGGGGACACGGAGAGGGGGGAAAGGGGACACGGAGAGGGGGAAAGGGAACACGGAGAGGGGGGAAAGGGGACACAGAGAGGGGAGAAGGGGACACGGAGAGGGGGGAAAGGGGACACGGAGAGGGGGGAAAGGGGACATGGAGAGGGGGGAAAGGGGGACACGGAGAGGGGGAAAGGGGACAGGGAGAGGGGGGGAAGGGGACAGGGAGAGGGGGGAAAGGGGACACGGAGAGGGGGGAAAGGGAACACAGAGAAGGGGGGAAAGGGGACATGGAGAGGGGGGGAAAGGGGACACGGAGAGGGGGGAAAGGGGACACGGAGAGGGGGGAAAGGGACACGGAGAGGGGGGAAAGGGGACACGGAGAGGGGGGAAAGGGGACACGGAGAGGGGGGAAAGGGGACAGGGAGGGGGGGGAAGGGAGCACGGAGAGGGGAGAAAGGGAACATGGAGAGGGGGGGAAGGGAGCACGGAGAGGGGGGAAGGGGACACAGAGAGGGGGAAGGGAACAAGGAGAGGGGGAAAGGGGACACGGAGAGGAGGGAAGGGAACACGGAGAGGGGGGAAAGGGGACAGGGAGAGGGGGGAAAGGGGACACGGAGAGGGGGGAAAGGGGACACGGAGAGGGGGGAAGGGGACACGGAGAGGGGGGAAGGGGACACGGAGAGGGGGAGAGGGGGGGAAGGGGACACGGAGAAGGGGGAAAGGGGACACGGAGAGGGGGGAAGGGAACACGGAGAGGGGGGAAAGGGGACACGGAGAGGGGGGTAGGGAACACGGAGAGGGGGGGAAAGGGAACAGGGAGAGGGGGGGAAAGGGGACACGGAGAGGGGGGAAAGGGGACACGGAGAGGGGGGAAAGGGGACACGGAGAGGGGGGAAGGGGAACAGGGAGAGGGGGGAAAGGGGACACGGAGAGGGGGGGAAAGGGGACACGGAGAGGGGGGAAAGGGGACACGGAGAGGGGGGGAAGGGGACACGGAGAGGGGGGAAAGGGGACATGGAGAGGGGGGAAAGGGAACATGGAGAGGGGGGAAAGGGGACACGGAGAGGGGGGGAAAGGGGACACGGAGAGGGGGGGAAAGGGAACATGGAGAGGGGGAAAGGGAACATGGAGAGGGGGAAGGGAACATGGAGAGGGGGGAAAGGGGACATGGAGAGGGGGGAAGGGAACACGGAGAGGGGGAAGGGAACATGGAGAGGGGGGAAGGGAACAGGGAGAGGGGGGAAAGGGGACACGGAGAGGGGGGAAGGGGACACGGAGAGGGGGGAAAGGGGACACGGAGAGAGGGGAAAGGGGACACGGAGAGGGGGGGGAAAGGGGACACCGGAGAGGGGGGAAGGGAACATGGAGAGGGGGAAAGGGAACATGGAGAGGGGGAAGGGAACATGGAGAGGGGGGAAAGGGGACACGGAGAGGGGGGAAAGGGGACACGGAGAGGGGGGGAAGGGGACATGGAGAGGGGGGAAAGGGAATACGGAGAGGGGGGGAAAGGGGACATGGAGAGGGGGGAAAAGGGGACACGGAGAGGGGGAAAAGGGGACACGGAGAGGGGAAAGGGACATGGAGACGGGGGGGAAGGGGACACGGAGACGGGGGGGGAAGGGGACACGGAGAGCGGGGGGAAAGGGGACATGGAGACGGGGGGGAAGGGGAAACGGAGAGGGGGGGAAGGGGACCCGGAGAGGGGGAAGGGAACACGAGAGAGGGGGGAAGGGGACACGGAGACGGGGGGAAGGGGGACACGGAGAGGGGGAAGGGGACACGGAGACGGGGGGGAGGGGAATATTGACACAGGATTGGGGACAGGTGCTGGGGCTCTTCTTCCCAGTCTGCTTGCAATTGGTCAATGTCGATTGGGCATTCGGAGTTCTGTCTGTTCATTGGTTGCTCCTGGTTGGGTGGGCTGGCACATCCCTCGGTGCCCACGCACTCGGTGCCCACTGGCCCCCTTCCCCCACACCCACCACCCCCCCCCCCCCACTTCCCCCCCCACCCCTTCCAAAACCAGTGCTGACCAACTGGATGCCAGCTACTGCTTCCAGCGCTGAGTGGGGGGTGGGGGGTGGCGGGGGTGGTGCTGGTGGGTACCTGCTCCAGGGGACCTTGCCATCTCTGGGACCTGGTGGCCGTGGGCACAGCGGTCAAGAGTAAGAGGCGCGGGCGACGGGTCAGCTGAGCTGCACTCCCCCCAAACCCCCCACCCCCCACCGTGGCCACGAGTGCTGAACAGACGGAAGGTCCATGCCCAAGGGGTGATGGTTGGGCCACTGCTGGGACACTGCCAGGGGTACAGGCTGAGGGAGCAGGGGGTTACTGCCCAGTCTGCTGCAGGGTTCGACCCTGCCTGTGTGTGTCAAGCCCAGTGAGCCGCCGTCACCAGCTCAGCAGCTTTCTTTCTGGTACATCGACATTTCGTTGGCTCTGACTCTCTTCCATTTTTCCTCCTCTTCTCCCCACCTCCCCCACCTCCCCTCACCCCAACCCCACCGTCCTATCCTTCACCTCTCCCTCCAATGGCTGTGTCCCTCTTCCTCTGCCTCTCTCTCTCTCTCTGTTTTTCACTCCTCTCTCTCTCTCTCTCTCTCTCTCTCTCTCGCTTCCCTTCTCAATTCTTCTATCTCCTCCTCTCTCTCTCTCTCTTCCTCTCTCAATTCTTCAATCCCTTCCTCTCTCTCTCTCTCTTCCTCTCTCAATTCTTCTATCTCCTCCTCTCTCTCTCTTCCTCTCTCAATTCTTCTATCCCTTCCTCTCTCTCTCTCTTCCTCTCTCAATTCTTCTATCCCTTCCTCTCTCTCTCTCTCTCTTCCTCTCTCAATTCTTCTATCCCCTCTCTCTCTCTCTTCCTCTCTCAATTCTTCTATCCCTCTCTCTCTCTCTTCCCTTCTCAATTCTTCTATCCCTTCCTCTCTCTCTCTCTCTTCCTCTCTCAATTCTTCTATCTCTTCCTCACTCTCTCTCTTCCCTTCTCAATTCTTCTATCTCTTCCTCTCTCTCTCTCTTCCTCTCTCAATTCTTCTATCCCTTCCTCTCTCTCTCTCTTCCTCTCTCAATTCTTCTATCCCTTCCTCTCTCTCTCTCTTCCTCTCTCAATTCTTCTATCCCTTCCTCTCTCTCTCTTCCCCTTTCTCAATTCTTCTATCTCTTCCTCACTCTCCTGACCACTCTGTATTTCTACCTTTCTCCCACCCCCACCCTTCCTCTGCCTCTCTCTCTCTGTTTTTCACTCCTCTCTCTCTCTCTCTTCCTCTCTCAATTCTTCTATCTCTTCCTCTCTCTCTCTCTCTTCCTCTCTCAAGTCTTCTATCTCTTCCTTTCTCCTCCTGACCGCTCTGTATCCCTACCTCTGCCCCCCTCCCCAGCCCGCCACACTTCCTCTGCTCTCTCTTTCTCTGAGCTAGTGTCCTGTGGACCCGCTTCTGTCTCCTGGTGTCTGACTTTTATTTCTCCACTTCATTGCTCTCTCTGAATCCCTCTCTCCCTCCTCCCTCCCTCTTTATTCCTCTCTCTCTCTCTCTCTATCTCTCTAATATAGTGGTGACTCTCTCGCTCTGCCTTTCTCTCCCAATCTGTCTCTGCACCATTGTCTAGACCCAGGTGGACTGCTGACCCCGCTCCTCACCCTAGGCTATTGTTGTACATACCCATCTGGTCCACTAATGCCCTCTAAGAGAAGGAAATCTACCGTCCTCCCCTTGGTCTGGCCTACATGGGCTCCAGACTCACACATAAGACCATAAGACATAGCAGCAGAAATTAGGCCATTCGGCCCACCGAGTCTGCTCCGCCATTCAATCATGGCTGATAGGTTTCTCAACCTCCTTCTGTTGCCTTCTCCCCAGAACCAGTGGTTGAGTCTTAGCTGCACCAACCCCTCCAGCCCCACAGACATGGTGATGAAAGGATCAAGATGGAATAAAACCGGACAGACCACCCGACATTGACCTAGGCACGGGACACGATAACGGCAATTTCAGGCCTGTTCACACTGCAAAGTCCTCCTCACTACCACCTGGGGGCTGGTGCCCGAAATTGGGAGACCTGTCTCACAGACTGGCCGGACACCAACCCGACATAATCATCCTCACAGATTCACTACACCGACATTCACTCCCTCCACCACCGACGCACAGCAGCAGCAGTGTGTGTACCATCTACAAGATGCACTGCAGCAACTCACCAAGGCTCCTTCGACAGCACCTTCCAAACCCACGACCCACTACCATCTAGAAGGACAAGGGCAGCAGATAGATGGGACACCACCACCTGGAAGTTCCCCTCCAAGTCACTCAACATCCTGACTTGGAAATATATCACCGTTCCTTCACTGTCGCTGGGTCAAAATCCTGGAACTCCCTCCCTAACAGCACTGTGGGTGTACCTACACCACAGGGACAAAATCCTGGAACTCCCTCCCTAACAGCACTGTGGGTGTACCTACACCACGGAGACAAAATCCTGGAAATCCTTCCCTAACAGCACTGTGGGTGTACCTACACCACATGGACAAAATCCTGGAACTCCCTCCCTAACAGCACTGTGGGTGTACCTACACCACATGGACAAAATCCTGGAACTCCCTCCCTAACAGCACTGTGGGTGTACCTACACCACAGGGACAAAATCCTGGAACTCCATCCCTAACAGCACTGTGGTGTACCTACACCACAGGGACAAAATCCTGGAGCTCCCTCCCTAACAGCACTGTGGGTGTACCTACACCACGGAGACAAAATCCTGGAACTCCTTCCC
>JANJGN010001027.1:205000-211722 GCA_026770705.1 Isurus oxyrinchus | reverse complement strand
CACCATCCAGCCCCCACCCCAACACCCACCCCCCACCCCCCACCACACACCACACAACCCCCACATCCCCCAGCCCCTACCCCCAACACCCACTCCCCCCACCACATAGACACCCAATGCCCACCACACCCAACCCCACCCCCCACCACACACACTTCCCAAACCCCACCACACCCACCCCCGATCATATCCACCCCTCACCACACCCAACCCCCACCACACACCCCCCAACCCCCACCACACACACCCCCCATACCCCCACCATACACACCTCTCAACCCCCACCACACACACCCCCCCATACCCCCACCATACACACCTCTCAACCCCCACCACACACCCCCCAACCTCCACCCCCAACCCCCCACCACACACAACCCACCACCCCCACCACACACCCACCCCCCAAACCCCCAGCCCCCACCACACCCATCCCCAACCCCCAACCCCCACCACCCACCCCCCCCAAACACACCCACCCCCCCACCCCCCACCACACCCACCCCCAGCCCCCACCACACCCACGCCCACCCCCCACCACACCCACCCCCCACCCCCCACTACACCCACGCCCACCCCCCACCACACCCACCCCCACCCCCCACTACACCCACGCCCACCCCCCACCACACCCACCCCCACCCCCCACTACACCCACGCCCACCCCCCACCACACCCACCCCCACCCCCCACTACACCCCACGCCCACCCCCACCACACCCACCCCCACCCCCCACTACACCCACGCCCACCCCACACCACACCCACCCCCACCCCCCACTACACCCACGCCCACCCCCCACCACACCCACCCCCACCCCCCACTACACCCACGCCCACCCCCCACCACACCCACCCCCACCACCTCCACCCCGCACCACACCCACCCCCAGCCCCCACCACCCCGCACCACACCCACGCCCAGCCCCCACCACACCGCACCACACCCACCCCCCAACACACACACCCTCAACTACACACACCCCCCACCCACTACCACAAACTCCCCCCACCACACCCACCACCCCCACCCCCCACCACACCCACACCCCCCCACCACACCCACCACCCCCACCACATCCACATCCAAAACCCACCACACCCATCCCCCACGCTCCCACCACACCCACACCCCACCCCCGACCACACCAAACCCCCACCCCCATCACACCCACCCCTACTTCCCCCCATCACAACCAGCCTCCACCCACCCGGCCCACCCACCCCGACCCTCACCACCACAACCCCTACCCCCCACCACATCCACCCCCCAATTGGCCCCCTCGTCCAGATCTTCCAATAGCAGCTGTGGATGATGGAAATCCACCAAAGAGGGCAAATGAGGGCCTCAGTTTAATGTCCCACCCTGAAAGACAGCACCTACAACACTGTGACTCTCCCTCAGTACCGACCCTCCGACAGTGCGGCACTCCCTCAGTACTGACCCTCCGACAGTGCAGCGTTCCCTCAGTACTGACCCTCCGACAGTGCAGCGTTCCCTCAGCACTGACCCTCCGACAGTGCGGCACTCCCTCAGTACTGACCCTCCGACAGTGCGCACTCCCTCAGTACTGACCGTCTGACAGTGCGGCACTCCCTCAGTACTGACCCTCCAACAGTGCAGCACTCCCTCAGTACTGATCCTCCGACAGTGCGGCCCTCCCTCAGTACTGACCCTCCAACAGTGCAGCGTTCCCTCAGCACTGACCCTCCGACAGTGCAGCACTCCCTCAGTACTGATCCTCTGACAGGGCGGCACTCCCTCAGTACTGACCCTCTGACAGTGCAGCACTCCCTCAGTACTGACCCTCCGACAGTGCAGCACTCCCTCAGTACTGACCCTCCGACAGTGCAGCACTCACTCAGTACTGACCCTCCGACAGTGCGGCGCTCCCTCAGTACTGAACCTCCGACAGTGCAGCTCTCCCTCAGTACTGGCCCTCCGACAGTGCAGCACTCCCTCAGTACTGACCCTCCGACAGTGCGGCGCTCCCTCAGTACTGACCCTCTGACAGTGCAGCTCTCCCTCAGTACTGACCCTCCGACAGTGCAGCACTCCCTCAGTACTGACCGTCTGACAGTGCGGCATTCCCTCAGTACTGACCCTTCGACAGTGCAGCACTCCCTCAGTACTGACCCTCCGACAGTGCGGCACTCCCTCAGTACTGACCGTCTGACAGTGCGGCATTCCCTCAGTACTGACCCTCCGACAGTGCAGCACTCCCTCAGTACTGACCCTCAAACAGTGCAGCACTCCCTCAGTACTGACCCTCCGACAGTGCAGCACTCCCTCAGTACTGACCCTCCGACAGTGCAGCACTCCCTCAGTACTGACCCTCCGACAGTGCGGCGCTACCTCAGTACTGACCCTCCGACAGTGCAGCGTTCCCTCAGTACTGACCCTCCGACAGTGCAGCGCTCCCTCAGTACTGACCCTCCGACAGTGCAGCGTTCCCTCAGCACTGACCCTCCGACAGTGCAGCACTCCCTCAGTACTGACCCTCCGACAGTGCGGCACTCCCTCAGTACTGACCGTCTGACAGTGCGGCACTCCCTCAGTACTGACCCTCCGACAGTGCAGCACTCCCTCAGTACTGACCCTCCAACAGTGCAGCACTCCCTCAGTACTGATCCTCCGACAGTGCGGCACCCCCTCAGTACTGACCCCTCCAACAGTGCGACGTTCCCTCAGTACTGACCCTCCGACAGTGCGGCGCTCCCTCAGTACTGACCCTCCGACAGTGCGGCGCTCCCTCAGTACTGACCCTCCGACAGTGCGGCGCTCCCTCAGTACTGACCCTCCGACAGTGCAGGGCTCCCTCAGTACTGACCCTCCGACAGTGCGGCACTCCCTCAGTACTGACCCTCCGACAGTGCGGCTCTCCCTCAGTACTGACTCTCCGACAGTGCGGCGCTCCCTCAGTACTGACCCTCCGACAGTGCAGCGCTCCCCTCAGTACTGACCCTCCGACAGTGCAGCACTCCCTCAGTACTGATCCTCCGACAGTGCGGCTCTCACTCAGTACTGACCCTCCGACAGTGCGGCTCTCCCTCAGTACTGACCATCCGACAGTGCAGCGCTCCCTCAGTACTGACCCTCCGACAGTGCGTTCTCCCTCAGTACTGACCCTCCGACAGTGCAGCACTCCCTCAGTACTGACCCTCCGACAGTGCGTTCTCCCTCAGTACTGACCCTCCGACAGTGCAGCACTCCCTCAGTACTGACCCTCCGACAGTGCAGCACTCCCTCAGTACTGACCCTCCGACAGTGCAGCACTCCCTCAGTACTGACCCTCCGACAGTGCAGCACTCCCTCAGTACTGACCCCTCCGACAGTGCGTTCTCCCTCAGTACTGGTAGAGTCGGCCTTGGTTTTGGGCTCAATCCTGCCGATTGGGGAACTCGATCAAACCTTTGCCTCTCTGACTCCGAGATGAGAGAGGAGCCCGTGAATTTGGCTGACAGTACGGGAGAGGGAGCAGGTTCATAGGATGGCCAAGGTCGGCACGGGGTTCGATGACCAGGCCGAAGGCTGGGAAACCAGACATCTGGGCCTCAGTGACGTGTGGAAATAAATCTTGTCATTTACAGACTTGCATCTTCCAGGAATGGAAGGTTCTGGATGTTTTTTAAAACCCCAACTGGTTCATTGATGATCCATGGAGAAGGGAAGGTATCCAGCCTGGGCCTGTACGTGACTCCAGTCCCACACTGTTTTCTATATCATGACCTCAGGCTAACTTTGGGCAAAGCAGTGAGACCTCGTTGGTCAAGGCCCCCACCACCAGGGCCAAATTATTTCGAACGGCCTCTTTCACGCGGCCCCCCTTAACCTTTAACCTTTCACCCCGGATGCCCAGGGGAAGGGGGGTGGGGGGGGCGCTCCTTCTTCCTGGGGTCCCGTGTTGGATTCCCGCTTGGGTCAGGGGCCCCATGTGGTTTCCCCACCCAACCCAACCCCGCTTTCAGCACCCAACTGAAGAAAGGCCAAAGGTCAAGGTCTGCTATCGCGACCCTCCCTGAGCTAGGCCCTGAGGGGAGAGGTCAGCCCGGGACTATCTCGGCCCGCCACGGAGGAGCAGCAGGATTTCGGACTGCGGAGGGTTGTGGGGGGTGCCGGGGGTGGGGTGATTGAGGCGAACACACGTTCTGTAAACCCACCGCCCACCACCCCCAACCCCCCAACCAACTAAGCTGCACCCTGGGGTGGGGGGGGTGGGTCAACCAACCGGGGCACAGGACGGGTACAGGTCACATCGACAACACAAGCATCAGATACTTGCTCAAACGCCAGAGATTGCTGGAGACCCTTCAGCCCCTTCAACTCTGTTGACCCCGAGGACCGAGGTGGGGGTCACCAGCCTGGTCACCCCGGCGGGAGTTCAGGCGCCACGGTCTGATTGCCCAGGGTCAGGGGTCAGGGCACCGGTCTCCCACTACGGAACGCCCACCCCACTCCCCCCCCTCTCCCGCACCCCCCCGCCCCTCCCTCTGCCGGACTAACACCCACCCTCCCTTTCTCGTTCCAGCCCGAGAACAACCGGCAGAAGATCGTCAGGGGCATTTCGGTGATCAACATCGAGAACTTCAAAATCTTCAACGCTCGCAGGAGGTGGAAGGTCAGAGAGCTTGCAGCCCCCCCCCCCCTGGGGAGGGCAGGGGAGGGGAGGGGTCAGCGAGGGGGAGGGGGATTGGGGGGGGGGAAAGGGAGGGGAGTGGGGCAGGGGGAGGGGAGGGGATGACGGGAGGGGAGGTAAGGGGAGGGGATGGGAGGGACTAGTGGAAGAGAGGGATGAGGTGAGGGATGAGGGGAGGGGAGGGGGGAGGGGATTATGAGGGTGGGGGTGGGGAAGATGAGATTGAAAGGGAAATGAAGCTACTGCCAGCCAATCACAGCTGGCCTGACCACGTCGGGTGTTATGTCCTCACCCTGGCCACTGACCGCTCCCCACCCCCTCTCTCCCCACCCCCCCCCTCTCCCCAGCCCCCCCCGCTCCCCAACTCCCCCTCCACTCTCCCCCTCCCCTCTCTCCCCCACCCCCCCTCTCCCACACCCCCCCTCTCCCCACACATCTCCCCTCACCCTCCTTCCCCCTCTCACCCCTCCACAGCCCCCCTCCCCTCACCCTCTCTTCCCCCTCATTCCTTATTCCTCCCTCTTCTCCCTCCCCCTCCCTCTGCACCCTGTCTCCCCTCCCTCCCCCTTCTCCCCCCTCCTACTCCCCCCTTTTCCACCCCATCTCCTCTCCCCCACCCTCCCCACTCACCCCTCCTTCTCCCCCTTCCATATCCTGTCACCCCCGTCACCCTCTCTCCCCCTCCTTCTTTGTCCCCCTTCCCTCTTCAGCAACCCCCAACCCCGCTCATGTGATGTTTACCAATGACAGCTCACTTTCTCTTTCTCCGTCTCTCCCTGTCTGTCTCTCTTTCTCTGTCTCTCTCTCTCTTTCTCTGTCTCTCTCTCTCTGTCTCTCTCTGTCTCTCTCTCTCACTGTCTCTCTCTCTCTCTCTGTCTCTCTCTGTCTCTCTCTGTCTCTCTCTGTCTCTCTCTCACTGTCTCTCTCTCTCTCTCTGTCTCTCTCTCTCTTTCTCTGTCTCTCTCTCTCTGTCTCTCTCTGTCTCTCTCTCTCACTGTCTCTCTCTCTCTCTCTGTCTCTCTCTCTCTCTCTCTGTCTCTCTCTCTCTTTCTCTCCCTCTCTCCCTCTCTCTCTCTTTCTCTGTCTCTCTCTCTCTGTCTCTCTCTGTCCTCTCTCTCTCACTGTCTCTCTCTCTCTGTCTCTCTCTGTCTCTCTCTCTCACTGTCTCTCTCTCTCTCTCTGTCTCTCTCTCTCTGTCTCTCTCTGTCTCTCTCTCTCACTGTCTCTCTCTCTCTCTCTGTCTCTCTCTCTCTTTCTCTCCCTCTCTCCCTCTCTCTCTCTTTCTCTGTCTCTCTCTCTCTCTTTCTGTCTCTGACACTCTCTCTCTCTCCCTCTCTGTCTCTCTCTCCCTCTTTCTGTCTCTGACACTCTCTCTCTCTCCCTCTCTGTCTCTCTCTCCCTCTTTCTGTCTCTGTCTCTCTCTCCCTCCCTCTCTCTCCCTCTCTCTCTCTGTCCCAGATCACATTCAGGATGGTGTCAGCGTGTAACCGTTTCCGGTACATGAAACGATCCCGAGCCAAGGCCCATGATGAAGATGAAGCATTTGTAAGTCCTGGTCACAAATGCTCATGTCCTTTTGGAGGGAGTGGGGTGGGGGTTAACTGGCCGAGTTGTGCTATTGATAATAGGGTTGATCTGCAGATGCTTCTCGGGCAGGAACATTAAGTTTATTTACAATCTGCTCAGCAGCAACTACACATGTGCTCTCAACTCCAACTCTATCTCCACACTGACTGCGGAGGTACCCTGTGCTACTCTCCTATTGGTTACTACAGATCATGTGATCTTCCTTAACAAGCATTATACTTAAAGGTACATTACACACTGAGTAATACCATAACTGCTACATTCACAGTGAATCGGCTTCCATTTTACCCCCTGAACTTGGACCCATAGAGCAAGACACTGTGTTTCGAGCACATTATTTCATGTTACTTGCACTTCACAGTATGTTCCTGTATGACACCATGTTACAGTGTGTTACTGTATGACACTAACATGTTACAGTGTGTTACTGTACAGCCTAACATGTTACAGTTTGTTTCTGCATGATACTAACATGTTACAGTGTGTTACTGTATGACA
>JANJGN010001027.1:22500-200000 GCA_026770705.1 Isurus oxyrinchus | reverse complement strand
GTGGAACAGTCCCATCGACAGTGGAACAGTCCCATAGACAGTGGAACAGTGCCATGGACAGTGGAACAGTGCCATAGACAGTGGAACAGTCCCATAGACAGTGGAACAGTCCCATAGACAGTGGAACAGTGCCATAGACAGTGGAGCAGTCCCATAGACAGTGGAACAGACCCATAGACAGTGGAACAGACCCATAGACAGTGGAACAGTCCCCATAGACAGTGGAACAGACCCATAGACAGTGGAACAGACCCATAGACAGTGGAACAGACCCATAGACAGTGGAACAGTCCCATAGACAGTGGAACAGTCCCATAGACAGTGGAACAGTGCCATAGACAGTGGAACAGTCCCATTGACAGTGGAACAGTGCCATAGACAGTGGAACAGTGCTATAGACAGTGGAACAGTGCCATAGACAGTGGAACAGTCCTATAGACAGTGGAAGAGTCCCATAGACAGTGGAAAAGTGCCATAGACAGTGGAACAGTGCCATAGACAGTGGAAAAGTGCCATAGACAGTGGAAAAGTGCCATAGACAGTGGAACAGTGCCATAGACAGTGGAACAGTCCCATCGACAGTGGAACAGTCCCATAGACAGTGGAACAGTGCCATAGACAGTGGAACAGTGCCATAGACAGTGGAACAGTCCCATAGACAGTGGAACAGTGCCATAGACAGTGGAGCAGTCCCATAGACAGTGGAACAGACCCATAGACAGTGGAACAGACCCATAGACAGTGGAACAGTCCCATAGACAGTGGAACAGACCCATAGACAGTGGAACAGACCCATAGACAGTGGAACAGTCCCATAGACAGTGGAACAGTCCCATAGACAGTGGAACAGTGCCATAGACAGTGGAACAGTCCCATTGACAGTGGAACAGTGCCATAGACAGTGGAACAGTGCTATAGACAGTGGAACAGTGCCATAGACAGTGTAACAGTCCTATAGACAGTGGAAGAGTCCCATAGACAGTGGAAAAGTGCCATAGACAGTGGAACAGTGCCATAGACAGTGGAAAAGTGCCATAGACAGTGGAAAAGTGCCATAGACAGTGGAACAGTGCCATAGACAGTGGAACAGTTCCCATCGACAGTGGAACAGTCCCATAGACAGTGGAACAGTGCCATAGACAGTGGAACAGTGCCATAGACAGTGTAACAGTCCCATAGACAGTGGAACAGTGCCATAGACAGTGGAACAGTGCCATAGACAGTGGAACAGTCCCATCGACAGTGGAACAGTCCCATGGACAGTGGAACAGTGCCATAGACAGTGGAACAGTCCCTTAGACAGTGGAACAGTGCCATAGACAGTGGAACAGTGCCATAGACAGTGGAACAGTCCCATCGACAGTGGAAAAGTGCCATAGACAGTGGAACAGTGCCATAGACAGTGGAACAGTCCCATAGACAGTGGAACAGTGCCATAGACAGTGGAACATTCCCATAGACAGTGGAACAGTCCCATAGACAGTGGAACGGTGCCATAGACAGTGGAAAAGTGCCATAGACAGTGGAACATTCCCATAGACAGTGGAACAGTCCCCATAGACAGTGGAACAGTGCCATAGACAGTGGAACAGTGCCGTAGGCATAATAACAGTGCCAGAGATATGGGAACAATCCCAAAGACAGTGGAACAGTGCCGGAGACACATGAATAGTCCTGGAGACAGTGGAACAGTGACAGAGACAGTGGAACATTTCCAGAGACAGTGGAATAGAGTCAGAGACACGGAAACAATTCCATAGAAAGTGGGGAGAATTGAGTGTGGAGAGGGGAGGGAGTTCTGGGGGGAGGTAGGAATGCGGAGTGGGGATGGAGTATGGGGAGGAGAGAGGGAGGAGTGTGAAGAGGGGGAGGGAGTCCGGGGGGAGGAGGAGGGAGGAGAGGGGGAGGGGAGTCTGAGGGGGGTTGGAGTGTGGAGAGGGGAGGCAGTCTGGCGGGGGGGTGGGGGGTGGAGTGTGGAGAAGGGACGGAGGAGTTTAGAGAGGGGAGGGAATCCGAGGGGGGGAGGGAGGAGTTTGCAGAGGGGAGGGAGTCCGGGGGGAGGGAGGAGTGTGGAGAGGGGAGGGGAGGGAGTCCGGGGGGGTTGGGGGGATGGAGGGAGGAGTGTGGAGAGGGGAGGGAGGTCTGGGGGGGGTTGGGGGGGATGGAGGGAGGAGTGTGGAGAGGGGAGGGAGTCTGGGGGGGAGGAGGAGTGTGGAGAGGGGAGGAAGTCTTGGGGGGGTGGGAGGGGGTGGAGGAGTTTGGAGAGGGGAGGGAGTCCGGGGGGAGGGAGGAGTGTGGAGAGGGGAGGGGAGGGAGTCCGGGGGGGTTGGGGGGATGGAGGGAGGAAGTGTGGAGAGGGGAGGGAGTCCGGGGGGGAGGGAGTCCAGGCGAGGTCCACGTCCTCACCAGTCAGCATGATGACCCACTCCTCAAAGTGAGTGAGGGGCCCTAGTGTGGGTCACTCCACCCTCCCAGTCTGGGACCTCTCCCTGCTGGTGTGAGCCGGACAGGGGGGCAGGGGTGTGGACTGTCCGTGTGGTCAGCGGTGTCATTGGTGGTGAGGGGGGGGGGGGGGGGGGGGTGAGGACCCGAGATGCAGAGGGGACGATGGCGATGGGAGGGTGGGTGTGTGGGGGCCCCGGGGGGGGAGTTGGTGCTGCTGTCCTGTGAGTCACCTCCACTGCAGACAGCAGCGCCCCGGGAGACAGAGCGGCACCCCCTCCACACTGCAGCCGCTGAGATCCAGCCCTGGCGTCGATCCGGGGCCAAGTCTGGCGCTCCAACCCAAACGGAGTCAGCTGGGAGGGCCGCTAGGAGGCGGTGGGGCTTAGGGAGGTCGGTCAGGGGTTTCTCACCGGTCGGTGCAGACTCGATGGGCCGAAGGGCCTCTTCTGGCACTCTGTGTGCGATTCTGTGACCGAGGCACCGCTGTGAACGTTTTCAACGTGGAGCTTGATCGAGGTCCGGGTTGGACGAAGGAGCCTCAGGGCAACGCAGGGGCCGCCGCTGGGAGGGAGAGGGAACCGGACAGACGTGGCGGTGGATCAGGAAGGAGGTGTAAGCGCTGTCCAGCACCGCCACCTCGAGTGATTCCCGCCTCGTGGGAATACATTCAGCGCCTCAAAGAGAAACCTGAGCGAAAACGTTCAACTGGCCCAAAAATCTAGGCCACAGCCAAGTCAATCGTTAAAACTGGACACTGGCCAATTCTTAGTTTCTGATTGGTTTTAAGTGAAATTAGTTTGTGTGATGATGGAGAAAATGGATTTAAACCCAGGAAGGAGGTAGAATTGTTCTCAGAATAATGTACCAAATTATCCAATCCCACTCTCCCCCTCACTTTAATATCCCACCCAGTCTAATCCCACTCTCCCCCTTCACTCCCCACACCCTTTAATATCCCACACAGTCGAATCTTGACTCAGCCACAAGGCCTGGGATCACCTAAATGCTGGAGTGGATCCTTCTGCTTTTTCCTGACCGAATCGAGTTTAATTGTGAGACTTGGACCCTGTCAGGAACAGCCAAGGTTTGCCGACCTGGCGGAGTGAAACTTGGGCCAGGATTGGACAGGAGTGAGGGCCCCGGATCGAGTGTTTCACGGACCCCGGGCTGGGTCAGTCCGTTTTCCCGCCTGTTGTTTTGCCGAAGTTTATTCTTCCCTTTGGCTCAATGACGTTGGGACACCGATGCGGTCGCCCGCGAGGCCTTGCCCGAGGTGAGGCTGGGAGAATCCCGCCTGGATCTGGGGCAGGGCCCAGCGCTCAACCCCGGCCTGCCGCCCACCCAGTCCTCGGTCAGCCCGGGTGTCCACCCGCTCGCCAGGCTTTGCTGGGCCGGCACATTAACTGCCCCGCGATTCCGGCCGCGAGTCCGGCCGGTCTGCGTGTGCCGGGTGCGAGCCTGGGTCCGTGCGGCGGAGGGGCTGACTCCCCGCCCACCTCCCGCCTTCCAGAACGTTCCCCACTCCCCCCCACCGCCCCGCCTCGCGAGAATGGCGGGAGGTCCTGCCGACTCTTGCAGCCGGGCAGCTTTTGCGCACCCGCCGCACTTTGCCAGGTGAAAGGGTTGAATCCTGCCAAGACCCGGAGGGCAGCCTGGGGGTCAGGGGTCAACACTGCGAGGACAGCCTGGGGGTCGGGGTTGGGGGGGGGGTGCAGGGCTGAGAGGGCAGCCCAGGGTCAGGGGGTCAGGACTGAGAGGGCAGCCCAGGGTCAGGGGGTCAGGACTGAGAGGGCAGCCCAGGGGTCAGGGGTCAGCACTGGGAGGGCAGCCCAGAGTCAGGGGTCAGGACTGAGAGGGCAGCCCAGGGTCAGGGGTCAGCACTGGAGGGCAGCTCAGGGTCAGGGGGGTCAGGACTGAGAGGGCAGCCCAGGGTCAGGGGGTCAGGACTGAGAGGGCATCCCAGGGTCAGGGGTCAGCACTGGGAGGGCAGCTCAGGGTCAGGGGTTCAGGACTGAGAGGGCAGCCCAAGGTCAGGGGGTCAGGACAGAGAGGTCAGGGCCAGGGTCACAGGTCAGCACTGGGAGGGCAGCCTGTGGGTCAGGGGGGTCAGGACTGAGAGGGCAGCCCAGAGTCAGGGGTCAGGACTGAGAGGGCAGCCCAGGGTCAGGGGTCAGCACTGGGAGGGCAGCTCAGGGTCAGGGGGTCAGGACTGAGAGGGCAGCCCAGGGTCAGGGGGTCAGGACTGAGAGGGCATCCCAGGGTCAGGGGTCAGCACTGGGGAGGGCAGCTCAGGGTCAGGGGTTCAGGACTGAGAGGGCAGCCCAAGGTCAGGGGGGTCAGGACAGAGAGGTCAGGCCAGGGTCACAGGTCAGCACTGGGAGGGCAGCCCAGGGTCAGGGGGTCAGGACTGAGAGGGCGTCCCAGGGTCAGGGGTCAGCACTGGGAGGGCAGCTCAGGGTCAGGGGTTCAGGACTGAGAGGGCAGCCCAAGGTCAGGGGGTCAGGACAGAGAGGTCAGGCCAGGGTCAGAGGTCAGCACTGGGAGGGGCAGCCTGTGGGTCAGGGGGTCAGGACTGAGAGGTCAGCCCAGTGTCAGGGGTCAGCACTGGGAGGGCAGCCCAGGGTCAGGGTGTCAGGACTGAGAGGGCAGCCCAGGGTCAGGGGTCAGGACTGAGAGGGCAGCCCAGGGTCAGGGGTCAGCACTGGGAGGGCAGCTCAGGGTCAGGGGTTCAGGACTGAGAGGGCAGCCCAAGGTCAGGGGGGTCAGGACTGAGAGGTCAGGCCAGGGTCAGAAGGTCAGCACTGGGAGGGCAGCCTGGGGGTCAGGGGGTCAGGACTGAGAGGTCAGCCCAGTGTCAGGGGTCAGCACTGGGCAGGCAGTCCAGGTTCAGGGTGTCAGGACTGAGAGGGCAGCCCAGGGTCAGGGGTCAGGACTAAGAGGGCAGCCTAGGGTCAGGGGTCAGCACTGGGAGGGCAGCCCAGGGTCAAGGGGTCAGGACTGAGAGGGCAGCCCAAGCTCAAGGGGTCAGGACTGAGAGGGCAGCCCAGGGTCAGAGGTCAAGCACTGGGAGGGCAGCTCAGGATCAGGGGGTCAGGACTGAGAGGGTAGCCCAAGGTCGGGGGTCAGGACTGAGAGGGCAGCCCACGGTCAGGGGGTCAGGACTGAGGGGGCAGCCAGGTCAGGGGTCAAGACTGAGAGGGCAGCCCAGGGTCAGGAGGTCAGGACTGAGAGGGCAGCCCAGGGTCAGGGGGTCAGCACTGGGAGGGCAGCTCAGGGTCAGGGGGTCAGGACTGAGAGGGGCAGCCCAGGGTCAGGGGTCAGCACTGGGAGGGCAGCCAAGGGTTAGCGGGTCAGGACTCAGAGGGCAGCCCAGGGTCAGGGGTCAGCACTGGGAGGGCAGCCCAGGGTCAGGGGTCAGCACTGGGAGGGCAGCCCAGGGTCAGAGGTCAGCAGTGGGAGGGTAGCCTAGTGGTTAGGGGGGTCAGCACTGGGAGGGCAGCCCAGGGTCAGAGTCAGCAGTGGGAGGGTAGCCTAGTGGTTAGGGGGTCAGGACTGAGAGGGCAGCCCAGGGTCAGGGGTCAGCAGTGGGAGGCAGCCCAGGGGTTAGGGAGGGTGTCAGGACTGAGAGGGCAGCCCAGCATCAGGGGTCAGCACTGGGAGGGCAGCCCAGGGTCAGGGGTCAGCAATGGAAGGGCAGCCCAGGGTCAGGGGTCAGCAGTGGGGAGGGCAGCCCAGGGGTTAGGGAGGGTGTCAGGACTGAGAGGGCAGCCCAGGGTCAGGGGTCAGCACTGGGAGGGCAGCCCAGGGTCAGGGGTCAGCACTGGGAGGACTATCCAGGGGACACGTCAGAGGGATTGGGATCAGGGAACTTAGAGCGGAGATACGGACGGTTCCAGAGGAGAAACAGTTGTGCCTCTGTCCCCACCTCGCCCCATAAAGTGACTTTAAAAACGCTGAACGTGTTTCTCACCCATCAAATGTCCATACCAGCCCACCTCTCTCCCCCCAGTACATTCCCTCCCCCTCGCTCTGCGTCCCAGATCACAACAACTCGCTGTGTAAATAAAAACAAATTCTCCTCATCTCCCCCTCTGGTTCCCTTCCCGATTCTCTTCAATCTGTGTCCCCTCTGGTTACCGACCCTCCTGCCCAGTGGGAACAGTTTCTCCTTATTTACTCTGTCTGAACCCCCTTCCTGATTCCGAACGTCTCGATTCAATCTCCCCCTTAACCTTCTCCGCTCTAAGGAGAACAATCCCAGCTTCTCCAGTCTCTCCACATGAACTGAAGTCCCTCGTCCCTGGTTCCACTCAGGGTAAATCTCCCTCCGCACCCTCTCCGAGGCCCTTGACATCTCTTCCTAAAGTGTTTAAGGAGAGGGGAGCTTTGTAGCAAACTATCCGCAAATAATAGCAGAACATTGACTCTGTATTAAATAATATCCTTTATTGAAATAATATTCTGTCTGATACTTCTAAGTGGCCATTTTGAGAGGCCCAGGCGGCCATTTTCAGACTGTCAGGTGGCCATTTTGTGACCACCAGGCGGCCATTTTGTGTCCACCCAGGCGGCCATCTTTGGGGCCAGGCACCCGCGGTTTTCAGAAGCACTTGTGGTGGATGATGCAGGGCCCCTGCCGGTCGTACTACTGCCGCTGGACCCAGAGAGACCGGGAGGAGTTTGAGGGAGGCCATGATGGAGCCCCCGAGCCAGGCCGAGATCCCCGTGGTGCCGCGCCGCCGTGACCTCCGCCCGGCGGGGCCCCCCTTGTCGCTCAGCTCCTGCAGCTCGGCGCCCAGGCGCGGGGCGAAGTCGCAGACCACCACGCTGTCCACGAACCGGCCCCGGGTACCCCTCGCAGCAGGCCGGCAGGCTCTTGAAGGTCAGGATGTGGAGGCCGGGGTCCCTGAGGCCTACGAGAGGAGGCCTGAACAGAGCCTCGGGGCAGCGGTAGCTCTCGCTCCTCAGGGTAACCAGGCAGCTGTAGGGGAGCCTGTAGAGGGCCGTGTAGTCCCTCTGGTCGCAGAGGGTCTCCTCCTGATAGTCCTGCGCCAAGTAGCAGCGTTCCGCCTTGATGTGCTTCACCAGGAGCGACTCCTTCCACCCAAAGAGGTAGCCGGCCTCCCTCAGGAGCCTCCGTAGGTACATGGTGAGGGGGAGGCACCCAGAGGGGGTAGGTGGCACTCGGCAGCAGGAGGCTGTCGCCGACTAGCAAGAGGGAGGAGTAGGCCTCGCCCGCCTCGGCGACCATCCCCCGAGGTGCAGGGATAGCAGAAGCCAGGGGGGGCCACGTAGAAGGCTGGCACGCCCCGGCCCTCGAGCGGGATCTCGGCGGTGGGCCTTCGGGATCAGCGGGGCCTCGGCCAGCAGCACCCCATGCTCGCGGGGGGTCCACCCGGAGGGCGCGGCACAGCAGGCGGGGCCACAGCCTCTCTCAGGGACACCCCCCAGGGGAGTCCGCCAGGGCCCGGGGGCTCCCCCTCCCCGGTGGAGCCGGCCTTGGTGCAGCTGCTGCCGGTGTCCACCACCAGACCCAGGGTCCAGCCTCCTCATGGCACCTCGAGGGGGCAGAGCAGAGGGGAACGTGGAGGGGGGACGGCTTCAAGCCGGGGAGCCGGACCCCCCCACTTCACAGAGTCAAGTCTAAAGAAAGAAAAGCCTGCCCCCACCCCCACCCCCCTCCCCCACCCTCACCCCCACCCCCTCCCCAACACCCACCCCCTCCCGCACCCCCTCCCCACCCCCACCCCCTCCCCCACCCTCACCCCCTCCCCACCCCCACCCCCTCCCCCACCCTCACCCCCTCCCCCACCCCCCACCCCCTCCCCCACCCTCACCCCCTCCCCCACCCCCACCCCCTCCCCCACCCTCACCCCCTCCCCACACCCACCCCCTCCCCCACCCTCACACCCACCCCCTCCCCAACACCCACCCCCCTCCCACACCCCCTCCCCACCCCCACCCCCCTCCCCCACCCTCACCCCCTCCCCACACCCACCCCCTCCCCCACCCTCACCCCCCTCCCCCTACCCCCCACCCCCTCCCCCACCCTCACCCCCCACCCTCACACCCACCCCCTCCCCAACACCCAACGCCCCTCCCACACCCCCTCCCCACCCCCACCCCCTCCCCCACCCTCACCCCCTCCCCACACCCACCCCCTCCCCCACCCTCACCCCCTCCCCCCACCCCCACCCCCCTCCCCCACCCTCACGCCCTCCCCCACACCCACCCCCCTCCCCCACTCCCTCCCCACCCTCACCCCCCTCCCCCACCCTCCAGATCTCCGTCATGGTGGTGGGGGTGGGGGTGGGGTGGGAGGGGGAAAGGAGGCAGGATTTTCGGGGGCAATTGTTGGCCCCTTCAAAAAGCCCCCCTTACACCCGGGGGCTTGTGCCAAAATTGGGAGAGCAACAGCCTGACATAATCACCCTCACGGAATCATACCTTACAGATAACCTCCCAGACACCACCACTTGGAGGGAGCACTGAGGGTGACAAGGGCACAGAATGTACTCTGGGTGGGGACTTCAATGTCCGTCACCAAGAGAGGGCTCGGTAGCACCACTACTGACCGAGCTGGGCGAGTCCTAAAGGACATAGCTGCTAGACTGGGTCTGCGGCAGGGTGGTGAGGGAACCAACAAGAGGGAAAAACACACTTAACCCCATCCTCACCAACCTGCCTGTCACAGATACATCTGTCCATGACAGTATGGGTAGGAGTGACCACCCCACAGTCATTGTGGAGACAAAGTCCCACCTTCACACTGGGGATACCTCCATCGTGCTGTGTGACACTATCACTGTACTAAATGGGATCGATTTCAAACACATCTAGCAACTCAAGACTGGGCATCCATGAGGTGCTGTGGGCCATCAGCAGCAGCAGAATTGTACTCTGAACATAATCTGTAACCTCATGGCCCCAGCATATCCCCCACTCTACCATTACCATCAAGCCAGGGGATCAGTCCTGGTTCAATGAAGAGTGCAGGAGGGTATGTCAGGAGCAGCACCAGGCATACCTAAAAATGAGGTGTCAACCTGGTGAAGCTATAAACACAGGACTACTTGTGTGTCAAACAGCATAAGCAGCAAGTGATAGACAGAGCTAAGCGATCTCACAACCAATGGATCAGATCTAAGCTCTGCAGTCCTGCCACATCCAGTTGTGAATGGTGGTGGACAATTAAACAGCTCACTGGAGGAGGAGGTTCCACAAATATCCCCATCCTCAATGATGGGGGAGCCCAGCACATCAGTGTAAAAGATAAGGCTGAAGCATTCGCTACAATCTTCAGCCAGAAGTACCGAGTGGATGATCCATCTCAGCCTCCTCCAGAGGTCCCCAGCGTCACACATGCCAGTCTCCAGCCAATTCGATTCACTCCATATGATATCAAGAAACAGCTGAAGGCACTGGATACTGCAAAGACTCTGGGCCCTGACAATATTCCAGCAATAGTACTGAAGACTTGTGCTCCAGAACTTGCCGTGCCCCTAGCCAAGCTGTTCCAGTACAGCGACAACACTGGCATCTACCCGGCTATGTGGAAAATTGCCCAGATATGTCCTGTACACAAAAAGCAGGACAAATCCAACCCGGCCAATTACCCCCCATCAGTCTACTCTCCATCATCAGTAAAGTGCTGGAAGGGGTCATCAACAGTGCTATCAAGCGGCACTTGCTTAGCAATAACCTGCTCACTGATGCCCAGTTTGGGTTCTGCCAGGGCCACTCAGCTCCTGACCCCATTACAGCCTTGGTTCAAACATGGACAAAAGAGCTGAACTCCCGAGGTGAGGTGAGAGTGACTGCCCTTGACATCGAGGCAGCATTTGACCGAGTGTGGCATCAAGGAGCCCCAGCAAAACTGGAGTCACTGGGAATCAGGGGGAAAACTCTCCGCTGGTTAGGGTCATACCCAGCACAAAGGAAGATGGTTGTGGTTGTTGGAGGTCAGTCATCTCAACTCCAGGACATCACTGCAGGAGTTCCTCAGGGTAGTGTCCTCGGCCCAACCATCTTCAGCTGCTTCATCAATGTCCTTCCTTCCATCATAAGGTCAGAAGTGGGGATGTTCGCTGATGATTGCACAATGTTCAGCACCATTCGCAACTCCTCAGATACTGAAGCAGTCCATGTCCAAATGCAGCAAGACCTGGACAATATCCAGGCTTGGGCTGACAAGTGGCAAGTAACATTCACACCACACAAGTGTCAGGCAATGACCATCTCCAACAGGAGAGAATCTAACCATCTCCCCTTGATGTTCAATGGCATTACCATCACTGAATCCCCCACTATCAACATCCTGGGGGTTACCATTGACCAGAAACTGAACTGGACCAGCCATATAAATACTGTGGCTACAAGAGCAGGTCAGAGGCTGGGAATCCTGCGGTGAGTAACTCACCTCCTGACTCCCCAAAGCCTGTCCACCATCTACAAGGCACAAGTCAGGAGTGGGATGGAATACTCCCCACTTGCCTGGATGAGTGCAGCTCCCACAACACTCAAGAAGCTCGACACCATCCAGGACAAAGCAGCCCCGCTTGATGGGCTCCCCATCCACAAACATTCACTCCCTCCGCCACCGACGCACAGTAGCAGCAGTGTGTGTACCATCTACAAGATGCACTGCAGCAACTCACCAAGGCTCCTTAGACAGCACCTTCCAAACCCACGACCTCTACCATCTAGAAGGACAAGGGCAGCAGACACATGGGGAACACCACCACCTGGAAGTTCCCCTCCGAGCCCCTCACCATCCTGACTTGGAAATATATCGGCCGTTCCTTCACTGTCGCTGGGTCCAAATCCTGGAACTCCCTCCCTAACAGCACGGTGGGTGTACCTACACCACAGGGACTGCAGCGGCTCAAGAAGGCAGCTCACCACAACCCTCTAAAGGGGCAATAAGGCGTGGGCAATAAAAGATGCCCCAGCCAGAGACACCCCAAAACAATGAAAGAATAAAAATCCTCAGGAGCAGTTCCACAATGAACCACAGCGAGACAGCAAAACGGAAAGAAATAGACCGAAAGCAGCACGGAAAAGACACAAAAACCAATATCAACATGCAGCAGAGGGACACGGCGAAATCAAAACCTGACTGTAACGCCATGAGATACCAAAACACTCCTCACTGTAACACTGATATACCCCACACCCCTCACTGTAACACTCTGATATACCCCACACCCCTCACTGTAACACTCTGATATACCCCACTCCCCTCACTGTAACACTCTGATATACCCCACTCCCCTCACTGTAACACTCTGATATACCCCACTCCCCTCACTGTAACACTCTGATATACCCCACACCCCTCACTGTAACACTCTGATATACCCCACACCCCTCACTGTAACATTCTCTGACATAACCCACACCCCTCACTGTAACACTCTGATATACCCCACACCCCTCACTGTAACACTCTGATATACCCCACACCCCTCACTGTAACACGCTGATATACCCCACACCCCTCACTATAACACTCTGATATACCCCACACCACTCACTGTAACACTCTAATATACCCCACACCCCTCACTGTAACACTCTGATATACCCCACACCCCTCACTGTAACACTCTGATACACCCCACACCCCTCACTGTAACACGCTGATATACCCCACACCCCTCACTGTAACACTCTGATATACCCCACACCCCTCACTGTAACACTCTGATATACCCCACACCCCTCACTGTAACACTCTGATATACCCCACACCACTCACTGTAACACTCTGATATACCCCACACCACTCACTGTAACACTCTGATATACCCCACACCCCTCACTGTAACACTCTGATATACCCCACACCCCTCACTGTAACACTCTGATACACCCCACACCCCTCACTGTAACACGCTGATATACCCCACACCCCTCACTGTAACACTCTGATACACCCCACACCCCTCACTGTAACACGCTGATATACCCCACACCCCTCACTGTAACACTCTGATATACCCCACACCCCTCAATCTAACACATTGATATACACCACACTCCTCAGTGTAAAACATTGATATACCCCACACCCCTCACTGTAACACTCAGATATATCCCGCAAACTTCACTGTAAAATTCTGATATACCCCACACCCCTCACTGTAACACTCTGATATACCCCACGCCCCTAACTGTAACACTCTGATATACCCCACGCCCCTAACTGTAACAATCTGATATACACCACACCCCTCATTGTAACAATGATATATCCAGCACCCTTCACAGTAACAATCTGATATATCCCACACCCCTGACAGTAACACAATGATATAACCCACACCCTCACTGTAACACTTTGATATACCCCACACCCTCACTGTAACACTCTGATATATCCCACACCCCTCACTGTGACACAATGATATAACCCACACCCTCACTGTAACACTTCGATATACCCCACACACTCACTGTAACACTCTGATATATCCCACACCACTCACTGTAACACTCTGATATACCCCACACCCCTAACTGTAACACTCTGATATAAACCACACCCCTGACAGTAACACAATGATATAACCCACACCCTCACTGTAACACTTTGATATACCCCACACCCTCACTGTAACACTCTGATATATCCCACACCCCTCACTGTGACACAATGATATAACCCACACCCTCACTGTAACACTTTGATATATCCCACACCCCTCACTGTGACACAATGATATAACCCACACCCTCACTGTAACACTCTGATATATCCCACACCACTCACTGTAACACTCTGATATACTCCACACCCCTAACTGTAACACTCTGATATAACCCACACCCCTCACTGTAACACTCTGATATACCACACAGCCCTCACTGTAAAACTCTGATATATCCCAGACCCCTCCCGGTAACAATCTGATATACCCCACACCCCGCACTGTAACACATTGATATACCCCTCACACCTCACTGTAACACACTGATATACCCCACACCCCTTACTGTAACACACTGATATACCCCACACCCCTCACTGTAACACTCTGATATATCCCACACCCCTCACTGTAACACACTGATATACCCCACACACCTCATTGTAACACTCTGATGTACCCCACACCAATCACTGTAATACTCTTATATACCCCACACCCTACTCTGTAACACTCTGATATACCCCACACCCCTCACTGAAACACTCTGATACACCCCACACCCCTCACTGTAACACGCTGATATACCCCACACCACTCACATTAAAACTCTGATATATCCCACACCCCTCACTGTAACATTCTGATATACCCCACACCCCTCACTGTAACACTCTGATATAGCCCACACCCCTCACTGTAACACTCTGATATACCCCACACCACTCACTGTAACACTCAGATATACCCCACACCCCTCACTGTAACACTCTGATACACACCACACCCCTCAATGTAACACACTGATATTCCCCACACCCCTCACTGTAACACTCTGATATACCCCACACCCCTCACTGTAACACTCTGATATACCCCACACCCCTCACTGTAACACTCTGATATACCCCACACCCCTCACTGTAACACTCTGATATACCCCACACCACTCACTGTAACACTCTGATATATCCCACACCCCTCACTGTAACACTGATATTCCCCACACCCCTCACTGTAACACTCTGATATACCCCACACTAATCACTGAAACACTCTGATATATCCCACACCCCTCACTGTAACACTCTGATATACCCCACACCCTCACTGTAACACATTGATATACCCCACACCCCTCACTGTAACATTCTGATATACCCCACACACCTCACTGAAACACATTGATATACCCCCACACCCCTCACTGTAACACTCTGATATATCCCACACCCCTCACTGTAACACTCTGATATAATCCACACCCCGCACTTTAACACTCTGATATACCCCACACCACTCACTGTAACACTCTGATGTATCCCACACCACTCACTGTAACACACTGATATACCTCACATTCCTCACTGTAACACTCTGAGATACCCCAAAACCCTCACATCAACACCTTAATAAATCCAACACACCTCACTGTAACACTCTGAAAAATCATACATTCCTCTCTGTAATGGTCTGATATATCCCGCACCCCTCACTGTAACACACTGATATACCCCACACACCTCACTGTAACACTCTGATATACCCCACACCCCTCACTGTAACACTCTGATATACCCCACACCCCTCACTGTAACACTATGATATACCCCACACGGCTCACTGTAATACTCTGATATATCCCACACCTCTCACTGTAACACTCTGATATACCCCACACCCCTCACTGTAACAATCTGATAAACCCCACACACCTCACTGTAACACTCTGATATACCACACACCCCTCACTGTAACACTCTGATATACCCCACGCCCCTCAATCTAACACATTGATATACACCACACTCCTCAGTGTAAAACATTGATATACCCCACACCCCTCACTGTAACACTCAGATATATCCCGCAAACTTCACTGTAAAATTCTGATAAACCCCACACCCCTCACTGTAACAATCTGATATACACCACACCCCTCATTGTAACAATGATATATCCAGCACCCTTCACAGTAACAATCTGATATATCCCACACCCCTGACAGTAACACAATGATATAACCCACACCCTCACTGTAACACTTTGATATACCCCACACCCTCACTGTAACACTCTGATTTATCCCACACCCCTCACTGTGACACAATGATATAACCCACACCCTCACTGTAACACTTTGATATACCCCACACACTCACTGTAACACTCTGATATATCCCACACCACTCACTGTAACACTCTGATATACCCCACACCCCTAACTGTAACACTCTGATATAACCCACACCCCTCACTGTAACACTCTGATATACCACACAGCCCTCACTGTAAAACTCTGATATATCCCAGACCCCTCCCTGTAACAATCTGATATACCCCACACCCCGCACTGTAACACATTGATATACCCCTCACACCTCACTGTAACACTCTGATATATCCCACACCCCTCACTGTAACACACTGATATACACCACACCCCTTACTGTAACACACTGATATACCCCACACCCCTCACTGTAACACTCTGATATATCCCACACCCCTCACTGTAACACACTGATATACCCCACACACCTCATTGTAACACTCTGATGTACCCCACACCAATCACTGTAATACTCTTATATACCCCACACCCTACTCTGTAACACTCTGATATACCCCACACCCCTCACTGAAACACTCTGATACACCCCACACCCCTCACTGTAACACGCTGATATACCCCACACCACTCACATTAACACTCTGATATATCCCACACCCCTCACTGTAACATTCTGATATACCCCACACCCCTCACTGTAACACTCTGATATACCCCACACCCCTCACTGTAACACTCTGATATACCCCACACCCCTCACTGTAACAATCTGATAAACCCCACACACCTCACTGTAACACTCTGATATACCACACACCCCTCACTGTAACACTCTGATATACCCCACACCCCTCAATCTAACACATTGATATACACCACACTCCTCAGTGTAAAACATTGATATACCCCACACCCCTCACTGTAACACTCAGATATATCCCGCAAACTTCACTGTAAAATTCTGATATACCCCACACCCCTCACTGTAACACTCTGATATACCCTACGCCCCTAACTGTAACAATCTGATATACACCACACCCCTCATTGTAACAATGATATATCCAGCACCCTTCACAGTAACAATCTGATATATCCCACACCCCTGACAGTAACACAATGATATAACCCACACCCTCACTGTAACACTTTGATATACCCCACACCCTCACTGTAACACTCTGATATATCCCACACCCCTCACTGTGACACAATGATATAACCCACACCCTCACTGTAACACTTTGATATACCCCACACACTCACTGTAACACTCTGATATATCCCACACCACTCACTGTAACACTCTGATATACCCCACACCCCTAACTGTAACACTCTGATATAACCCACACCCCTCACTGTAACACTCTGATATACCACACAGCCCTCACTGTAAAACTCTGATATATCCCAGACCCCTCCCTGTAACAATCTGATATACCCCACACCCCGCACTGTAACACATTGATATACCCCTCACACCTCACTGTAACACTCTGATATATCCCACACCCCTCACTGTAACACACTGATATACCCCACACCCCTTACTGTAACACACTGATATACCCCACACCCCTCACTGTAACACTCTGATATATCCCACACCCCTCACTGTAACACACTGATATACCCCACACACCTCATTGTAACACTCTGATGTACCCCACACCAATCACTGTAATACTCTTATATACCCCACACCCTACTCTGTAACACTCTGATATACCCCACACCCCTCACTGAAACACTCTGATACACCCCACACCCCTCACTGTAACACGCTGATATACCCCACACCACTCACATTAACACTCTGATATATCCCACACCCCTCACTGTAACATTCTGATATACCCCACACCCCTCACTGTAAGACTCTGATATAGCCCACACCCCTCACTGTAACACTCTGATATACCCCACACCACTCACTGTAACACTCAGATATACCCCACACCCCTCACTGTAACACTCTGATACACACCACACCCCTCAATGTAACACACTGATATTCCCCACACCCCTCACTGTAACACTCTGATATACCCCACACCCCTCACTGTAACACACTGATATTCCCCACACCCCTCACTGTAACACTCTGATATACCCCACAACCCTCATTGTAACACTCAGATATACCCCACACCCCTCACTGTAACACGCTGATATACCCCACACCCCTCACAGTAACACTCTGATATATCCCACACCCCTCACTGTAACACTCTGATATACCCCACACCCCTCACTGTAACACTCTGATATAGCCCACACCCCTCACTGTAACACTCTGATATACCCCACACCACTCACTGTAACACTCTGATATACCCCACACCCCTCACTGTAACACTCTGATACACACCACACCCCTCAATGTAACACACTGATATTCCCCACACCCCTCACTGTAACACTCTGATATACCCCACACCCCTCACTGTAACACACTGATATTCCCCACACCCCTCACTGTAACACTCTGATATACCCCACAACCCTCATTGTAATACTCAGATATACCCCACACCCCTCACTGTAACACTCTGAGAAACCCCACAAAACTCACTGTAACACTCTGATATTCCCCACACCCCTCACTGTAACACTCTGATATACCCCACACCCCTCACTGTAACACTCTGATATACCCCACACCCCTCACTGTAACACTCTGATATACCCCACACCCCTCACTGTAACACTCTGAAATACCCCACACCGCTCACTGTAACACTCTGATATACCCCACACCCCTCACTGTAACACTCTGATATTCCCCACACCCCTCACTGTAACACTCTGATATACCCCACACCCCTCACTGTAACACTCTGATATACCCCACTCTACTCACTGTAACACTCTGATATACCCCACACCCCTCACTGTAACACTCTGATATACCCCACACCCCTCACTGTAACACTCTGATATTCCCCACACCCCTCAATGTAACACTCTGATATACCCCACACTAATCACTGAAACACTCTGATATATCCCACACCCCTCACTGTAACACTCTGATATACCCCTCACCCTCACTGTAATACACTGATATACCCCACACCCCTCACTGTAACACTCTGATATACCCCACACTAATCACTGAAACACTCTGATATATCCCACACCCCTCACTGTAACACTCTGATATACCCCTCACCCTCACTGTAACACATTGATATACCCCACACCCCTCACTGTAACATTCTGATATACCCCACACACCTCACTGTAACACATTGATATACCCCCACACCCCTCATTGTAACACTCTGATATACTCCACACCCCTCACTTTAACACTCTGATATACCGCACACCACTCACTGTAACACTCTGATGTATCCCACACCACTCACTGTAACACACTGATATACCTCACATTCCTCACTGTAACACTCTGAGATACCCCAAAACCCTCACAAAAACACCCTAATAAATCGAACACACCTCACTGTAACACTCTGAAAAATCCCACATTCCTCTCTGTAATGGTCTGATATATCCCGCACCCCTCACTGTAACAATCTGATATACCCCACACCCCTCACTGTAACACTCTGATATACCCCACACCACTCACTGTAACACTCAGATATACCCCACACCCCTCACTGTAACACTCTGATACACACCACACCCCTCAATGTAACACACTGATATTCCCCACACCCCTCACTGTAACACTCTGATATACCCCACACCCCTCACTGTAACACACTGATATTCCCCACACCCCTCACTGTAACACTCTGATATACCCCACAACCCTCATTGTAACACTCAGATATACCCCACACCCCTCACTGTAACACGCTGATATACCCCACACCCCTCACAGTAACACTCTGATATATCCCACACCCCTCACTGTAACACTCTGATATACCCCACACCCCTCACTGTAACACTCTGATATAGCCCACACCCCTCACTGTAACACTCTGATATACCCCACACCACTCACTGTAACACTCTGATATACCCCACACCCCTCACTGTAACACTCTGATACACACCACACCCCTCAATGTAACACACTGATATTCCCCACACCCCTCACTGTAACACTCTGATATACCCCACACCCCTCACTGTAACACACTGATATTCCCCACACCCCTCACTGTAACACTCTGATATACCCCACAACCCTCATTGTAACACTCAGATATACCCCACACCCCTCACTGTAACACTCTGAGAAACCCCACAAAACTCACTGTAACACTCTGATATTCCCCACACCCCTCACTGTAACACTCTGATATACCCCACACCCCTCACTGTAACACTCTGATATACCCCACACCCCTCACTGTAACACTCTGATATACCCCACACCCCTCACTGTAACACTCTGAAATACCCCACACCCCTCACTGTAACACTCTGATATACCCCACACCCCTCACTGTAACACTCTGATATTCCCCACACCCCTCACTGTAACACTCTGATATACCCCACACCCCTCACTGTAACACTCTGATATACCCCACTCTACTCACTGTAACACTCTGATATACCCCACACCCCTCACTGTAACACTCTGATATACCCCACACCCCTCACTGTAACACTCTGATATTCCCCACACCCCTCAATGTAACACTCTGATATACCCCACACTAATCACTGAAACACTCTGATATATCCCACACCCCTCACTGTACCACTCTGATATACCCCTCACCCTCACTGTAACACATTGATATACCCCACACCCTTCACTGTAACATTCTGATATACCCCACACACCTCACTGTAACACATTGATATACCCCCACACCCCTCACTGTAACACTCTGATATACTCCACACCCCTCACTTTAACACTCTGATATACCCCACACCACTCACTGTAACACTCTGATGTATCCCACACCACTCACTGTAACACACTGATATACCTCACATTCCTCACTGTAACACTCTGAGATACCCCAAAACCCTCACATCAACACCCTAATAAATCGAACACACCTCACTGTAACACTCTGAAAAATCCCACATTCCTCTCTGTAATGGTCTGATATATCCCGCACCCCTCACTGTAACACTCTGATATACCCCACACGCCTCACTGTAATACTCTGATATACCCCACACCCCTCGCTGTAACACTCTGATATATCACACACCCCTCACTGTAACACTCTGATATACCCCACACGGCTCACTGTAATACTCTGATATACCCCACACCTCTCACTGTAACACTCTGATATACCCCACACCCCTCACTGTAACAATCTGATAAACCCCACACACCTCACTGTAACACTCTGATATACCATACACCCCTCACTGTAGCACTCTGATTTACCCCACACCCCTCAATCTAACACATTGATATACACCACACTCCTCAGTGTAAAACATTGATATACCCCACACCCCTCACTGTAACACTCTGATATATCCCGCAAACTTCACTGTAAAATTCTGATATACCCCACACCCCTCACTGTAACACTCTGATATACCCCAGACCCCTCACAGTAAAACTTTGATATACCCCACGCCCCTAACTGTAACAATCTGATATACGCCACACCCCTCATTGTAACAATGATATATCCAGCACCCTTCACAGTAACAATCTGATATATCCCACACCCCTGACAGTAACACAATGATATAAACCACACCCCTCACTGTAACACTTTGATATACCCCACACCCTCACTGTAACACTCTGATATATCCCACACCCCTCACTGTGACACAATGATATAACCCACAACCTCACTGTAACACTTTGATATACCCCACACACTCACTGTAACACTCTGATATATCCCAAACCCCTCACTGTAACACTCTGATATACCCCACACCCCTAACTGTAACACTCTGATATAACCCACACCCCTCACTGTAACACTCTGATATACCCCACACCTCTCACTGTAACACTCTGATATAACCCACACCCCTCACTGTAACACTCTGATATACCACATAGCCCTCACTGTAAAACTCTGATATATCCCAGACCCCTCCCTGTAACAATCTGATATACCCCACACCACTCACTGTTACACTCTGATATATCCCACACCCCTCACTGTAACACTCTGATATACCCCACACCCCTCACTGTAACACACTGATATACCCCACACCCCTCACTGTAACACTCTGATATATCCCACACCCCTCACTGTAACACACTGATATACCCCACACACCTCATTGTAACACTCTGATGTACCCCACACCAATCACTGTAATACTCTTATATACCCCACACCCCTCACTGTAACACTCTGATATACCCCACACCCCTCACTGTAACACTCTGATATATCCCACACCCCTCACTGTAACACTCTGATATACCCCACACCCCTCACTGTAACACTCTGATATAGCCCACACCCCTCACTGTAACACTCTGATATACCCCACACCACTCACTGTAACACTGATACACCCCACACCCCTCAATGTAACACACTGATATTCCCCACACCCCTCACTGTAACACTCTGATATACCCCACACCCCTCACTGTAACACACTGATATTCCCCACACCCCTCACTGTAACACTCTGATATACCACACAACCCTCATTGTAACACTCAGATATGCCCCACAACCCTCACTGTAACACTCTGAGAAACCCCACAAAACTCACTGTAACACTCTGGTATACTCCACACAACTCACTGTAACGCTCTGATATACCCCACACCCCTCACTGTAACACACTGATATTCCCCACACCCCTCACTGTAACACTCTGATATACACCACACCCCTCACTGTAACACACTGATATTCCCCACACCCCTCACAGTAACACTCTGATATACCCCACACCCCTCATTGTAACACTCAGATATACCCCACACCCCTCATTGTAACACTCTGATATACCCCACACCCCTCACTGTAACACTCTGAGAAACCCCACAAAACTGACTGTAACACTCTGATATTCCCCACACCCCTCACTGTAACACTCTGATATACCCCACACCCCTCACTGTAACACTCTGATATACCCCACACCCCTCACTGTAACACTCTGATATACCCCACACCCCTCACTGTAACACTCGGATATACCCCACACCCCTCACTGTAACACTCTGATATACCCCACACCCCTCACTGTAACACTCTGATATAACCCACACTACTCACTGTAACACTCTGATATACCCCACACCCCTCACTGTAACACTCTGATATTCCCCACACCCCTCATTGTAACACTCTGATATACCCCACACCCCTCACTGTAACACTCTGATATACCCCACTCTACTCACTGTAACACTCTGATATACCCCACACCCCTCACTGTAACACTCTGATATTCCCCACACCCCTCACTGTAACACTCTGATATACCCCACACTAATCACTGAAACACTCTGATATATCCCACACCCCTCACTGTAACACTCTGATATACCCCACACCCTCACTGTAACACATTGATATACCCCACACCCCTCACTGTAACATTCTGATATACCCACAAACCTCACTGTAACACATTGATATACCCCCACACCCCTCACTGTAACACTCGGATATACTCCACACCCCTCTCTTTAACACTCTGATAAACCCCACACCACTCACTGTAACACTCTGATGAATCCCACACCACTCACTGTAACACACTGATATACCTCACATTCCTCACTGTAACACTCTGAGATACCCAAAAACCCTCACATCAACACCCTAATAAATCGAACACACCTCACTGTAACACTCTGAAAAATCCCACATTCCTCTCTGTAATGGTCTGATATATCCCGCACCCCTCACTGTAACACTCTGATATACCCCACACGCCTCACTGTAATACTCTGATATACCCCACCCTCTCACTGTAACACTCTGAGATACCCCACACGCCTCACTATAAGACTCTGATATACCCCACCCTCTCACAGTAACACTCCGATATACCCCACACCCCTCACTGTAACAAACTGATAAACCCAACTCCCCTCACTGTAACACTCTGATATACCACACACCCTTCACTGTAACACTCTGATATACCCCAAACCCCTCAGTGTAACACATTGATATACCCCACACCCCTCACTGTAACACTCTGATATAGGTCACACCCCTCACTGTAACACTCTGATATTCCCCACACCCCTCACTGTAACAAACTGATATAACCCACACACCTCACTGTAACACACTGATATACCCCACACCCCTCACTGTAACACTCTGATACACCCCACACCCCTCAATGTAACACACTGATACACCCCACACCCCTCAATGTAACACACTGATATTCCCCACACCACTCACTGTAACACTCTGATATACCTCACACCCCTCATTGTAACACTCAGATATACCCCACACCCCTCACTGTAACACTCTGATATACCCCACACCCCTCACTGTAACACTCTGATATACCCCACACCCCTCACTGTAACACTCTGATATACCCCACACCCCTCACTGTAACACTCTGATATACCCCACACCCCTCACTGTAACACTCTGATATACCCCACACCCCTCACTGTAACACTCTGATATACCCCACACCCCTCATTGTTACAATCTGATAAACCCCACACCCCTCACTGTAACACTCTGATATACCCAACACTCCTCACTGTAACACTCTGTTACATCCCGCAACCCTCGAGGTAAAACACTGATATACCCCACACCCCTCATTGTAACAATCTGATAAACACCCACACCCCTCACTGTAACACTCTGATATACCCCACACCCCTAACTGTAACACTCTGATATACCCCACACGCCTCACTGTAACACTCTCATATACCCCACACCCCTCACTGCAACACCCTGAAATACCACACACCCCTCATTGTAACACTCTGATATACCCCACATCCCTCACTGTAACACTCTGATATACCCCACACCCCTCACTGTAACACGCTGATATACCCCACACCCCTCAATGTAACACCCTGATATACCCCACAACCCTCACTGTAACAAACTGATATACCCAGTCCCCTCACTGTAACACTCTGATATAACCCACACCCCTCACTGTAACACTCTGATATACCACACAGCCCTCACTGTAAAACTCTGATATATCCCAGACCCCTCCCTGTAACTATCTGATATACCCCACACCCCGCACTGTAACACATTGATATACCCCTCACACCTCACTGTAACATTCTGATATATCCCACACCCCTCACTGTAACACACTGATATACCCCACACCCCTCACTGTAACACACTCATATACCCCACACCCCTCACTGTAACACTCTGATATATCCCACACCCCTCACTGTAACACACTGATATACCCCACACCCCTCACTGTAACACTCTGATATACCCCACACCCCTCACTGTAACACTCTGATATACCCCACACCCCTCACTGTATCACTCTGATATATCCCACACCCCTCACTGTAACACACTGATATTCCCCACACCCCTCACTGTAACACTCTGATATACACCACACCCCTCATTGTAACACTCAGATATACCCCACACCCCTCACTGTAACACTCTGATATACCCCACACCCCTCACTGTAACACTCTGATATACCCCACACCCCTCACTGTAACACTCTGATATACCCCACACCCCTCATTGTAACACTCTGATAAACCCCACACCCCTCACTGTAACACTCTGATATACCCAACACCCCTCACTGTAACACTCTGTTACATCCCGCAACCCTCGAGGTAAAACACTGATATACCCCACACCCCTCATTGTAACAATCTGATAAACACCCACAGCCCTCACTGTAACACTCTGATATACCCCACACGCCTCACTGTAACACTCTCATATACCCCACACCCCTCACTGCAACACCCTGATATACCACACACCCCTCATTGTAACACTCTGATATACCCCACATCCCTCACTGTAACACCCTGATATACCCCACAACCCTCACTGTAACAAACTGATATACCCAGTCCCCTCACTGTAACACTCTGATATAACCCACACCCCTCACTGTAACACTCTGATATACCACACAGCCCTCACTGTAAAACTCTGATATATCCCAGACCCCTCCCTGTAACAATCTGATATACCCCACACCCCGCACTGTAACACATTGATATACCCCTCACACCTCACTGTAACATTCTGATATATCCCACACCCCTCACTGTAACACACTGATATACCCCACACCCCTCACTGTAACACACTCATATACCCCACACCCCTCACTGTAACACTCTGATATATCCCACACCCCTCACTGTAACACACTGATATACCCCACACACCTCATTGTAACACTCTGATGTACCCCACACCAATCACTGTAATACTCTTATATACCCCACACCCTACTCTGTAACAATCTGATATACCCAACACCCCTCACTGAAACACTCTGATAAACCCCACACCCCTCACTGTAACACGCTGATATACCCCACACCCCTCACAGTAACACTCTGATATATCCCACACCCCTCACTGTAACACTCTGATATACCCCACACCACTCACTGTAACACTCTGATATACCCCACACCCCTCACTGTAACACTCTGATACACCCCACACCCCTCAATGTAACACACTGATATTCCCCACACCCCTCACTGTAACACTCTGATATACCCCACACCCCTCACTGTAACACACTGATATTCCCCACACCCCTCACTGTAACACTCTGATATACCCCACAACCCTCATTGTAACAGTCAGATATACCCCACACCCCTCACTGTAACACTCTGAGAAACCCCACAAAACTCACTGTAACACTCTGGTATACTCCACACAACTCACTGTAACGCTCTGATATACCCCACACCCCTCACTGTAACACACTGATATTCCCCACACCCCTCACTGTAACACTCTGATATACACCACACCCCTCACTGTAACACACTGATATTCCCCACACCCCTCACAGTAACACTCTGATATACCCCACACCCCTCATTGTAACACTCAGATATACCCCACACCCCTCATTGTAACAATCTGATATACCCCACACCCCTCACTGTAACATTCTGAGAAACCCCACAAAACTGACTGTAACACTCTGATATTCCCCACACCCCTCACTGTAACACTCTGATATACCCCACACCCTTCACTGTAACACTCTGATTTACCCCACACCCCTCACTGTAACACTCTGATATACCCCACACCCCTCACTGTAACACTCTGATATTCCCCACACCCCTCACTGTAACACTCTGATATACCCCACACCCCTCACTGTAACACTCTGATATACCCCACACCCCTCACTGTAACACTCTGATATACCCCAAACCCCTCACTGTAACACTCTGATATTCCCCACACCCCTCACTGTAACACTCTGATATACCCCACACCCCTCACTGTAACACTCTGATATATCCCACACCCCTCACTGTAACACTCTGACATACCCCACACCCCTCACTGTAACACTCTGATATACCCCACTCTACTCACTGTAACACTCTGATAAACCCCACACCCCTCACTGTAACACTCTGATATTCCCCACACCCCTCACTGTAACACTCTGATATACCCCACACTAATCACTGAAACACTCTGATATATCGCACACCCATCACTGTAACACTCTGATATACCCCACACCCTCACTGTAACACATTGATATACCCCACACTCCTCACTGTAACATTCTGATATACCCCACAAACCTCACTGTAACACATTGATATACCCCCACACCCCTCACTGTAACACTCGGATATACTCCACACCCCTCACTTTAACACTCTGATATACCCCACACCACTCACTGTAACACTCTGATGTATCCCACACCACTCACTGTAACACACTGATATACCTCACATTCCTCACTGTAACACTCTGAGATACCCCAAAACCCTCACATCAACACCCTAATAAATCGAACACACCTCACTGTAACACTCTGAAAAATCCCACATTCCTCTCCGTAATGGTCTGATATATCCCGCACCCCTCACTGTAACACTCTGATATACCCCACACGCCTCACTGTAATACACTGATATACCCCACCCTCTCACAGTAACACTCCGATATACCCCACACCCCTCACTGTAACACTCTGATATATCCCACACCCCTCACTGTAACACTCTGATATACCCCACCCTCTCACTGTAACACTCTGATATACCCCACACGCCTCACTATAATACTCTGATATACCCCACCCTCTCACTGTAACACTCCGATATACCCCACACCACTCACTGTAACAAACTGATAAACCCAACACCCCTCACTGTAACACTCTGATATACCACACACCCCTCACTGTAGCACTCTGATATACCCCACACCCCTCAATCTAACACATCGATATACACCACACCCCTCAGTGTAACACATTGATATACCCCACACCCCTCACTGTAACACTCTGATATAGGTCACACCCCTCACTGTAACACTCTGATATACCCCACACCCCTCACTGTAACACTCTGATATTCCCCTCTCACCTCACTGTAGCACTCTGATATAACCCGCACCCCTCACTGTAACAATCTGATATTCCCCACACCCGTCAGTGTAACACTCTGATATTCCCCACACCCCTCACTGTAACACTCTGATATACCCCACACCCCTCACTGTAACACTCTGATATACCCCACACCCCTCATTGTAACACTCTGATAAACCCCACACCCCTCACTGTAACACTCTGATATACCCAACACCCCTCACTGTAACACTCTGTTACATCCCGCAACCCTCGAGGAAAAACACTGATATACCCCACACCCCTAACTGTAACACTCTGATATACCACACACCCCTAACTGTAACACTCTGATATACCCCACACGCCTCACTGTAACACTCTGATATACCCCACACCCCTCACTGCAACACCCTGATATACCACACACCCCTCATTGTAACACTCTGATATACCCCACATCCCTCACTGTAACACTCTGATATACCCCACACCCCTCACTGTAACACGCTGATATACCCCACACCCCTCAATGTAACACCCTGATATACCCCACAACCCTCACTGTAACAAACTGATATACCCAGTCCCCTCACTGTAACACTCTGATATAACCCACACCCCTCACTGTAACACTCTGATATACAACACAGCCCTCACTGTAAATCTCTGATATATCCCAGACCCCTCCCTGTAACAATCTGATATACCCCACACCCCGCACTGTAACACATTGATATACCCCTCACACCTCACTGTAACATTCTGATACATCCCACACCCCTCACTGTAACACACTGATATACCCCACACCCCTCACTGTAACACACTGATATACCCCACACCCCTCAAAGTAACACTCTGATATATCCCACACCACTCACTGTAACACTCTGATATACCCCACACCCCTCACTGTAACACTCTAATATAGCCCACACCCCTCACTGTAACACTCTGATATACCCCACACCACTCACTGTAACACTCTGATATACCCCACACCCCTCAATGTAACACTCTGATACACCCCACACCCCTCACTGTAACACTCTGATATACCCCACACCCCTCACTGTAACACACTGATATTCCCCACACCCCTCACTGTAACACTCTGATATACCCCACAACCCTCATTGTAACACTCAGATATACCCCACACCCCTCACTGTAACACTCTGAGAAACACCACAAAACTCATTGTAACACTCTGGTATACTCCACACAACTCACTGTAACGCTCTGATATACCCCACACCCCTCACTGTAACTCACTGATATTCCCCACACCCCTCACTGTAACACTCTGATATACACCACACCCCTCACTGTAACACACTGATATTCCCCACACCCCTCACAGTAACACTCTGATATACCCCACACCCCTCATTGTAACACTCAGATATACCCCACACCCCTCATTGTAACACTCTGATATACCCCACACCCCTCACTGTAACACTCTGAGAAACCCCACAAAACTGACTGTAACACTCTGATATTCCCCACACCCCTCACTGTAACACTCTGATATACCCCACATCCCTCACTGTAACACTCTGATATACTCCACACCCCTCACTGTAACACTCTGACATACCCCACACCCCTCACTGTAACACTCTGATTTACCCCTCATCCCTCACTGTAACACTCTGATATACCCCACACCCCTCACTGTAACACTCTGATATAACCCACACTACTCACTGTAACACTCTGATATACCCCACACCCCTCACTATAACACTCTGATATTCCCCACACCCCTCACTGTAACACTCTGATATACCCCACACCCCTCACTGTAACACTCTGATATACCCCACTCTACTCACTGTAACACTCTGATATACCCCACACCCCTCACTGCAACACTCTGATATTCCCCACACCACTCACTGTAACACTCTGATATACCCCACACTAATCACTGAAACACTCTGATATATCCCACACCCCTCACTGTAACACTCTGATATACCCCACACCCTCACTGTAACACATTGATATACCCCACACCCTTCACTGTAACATTCTGATATACCCCACACACCTCACTGTAACACATTGATATACCCCACACCCTTCACTGTAACATTCTGATATACCCCACACCCCTCACTGTAACACACTGATATACCCCACACCCCTCACTGTAACACTCTGATATACCCCACACCCCTCACTGTAACACTCTGATATACCCCACACCCCTCACTGTATCACTCTGATATATCCCACACCCCTCACTGTAACACACTGATATTCCCCACACCCCTTACTGTAACACTCTGATATACACCACACCCCTCATTGTAACACTCAGATATACCCCACACCCCTCACTGTAACACTCTGATATACCCCACACCCCTCACTGTAACACTCTGATATACCCCACACCCCTCACTGTAACACTCTGATATACCCCACACCCCTCATTGTAACACTCTGATAAACCCCACACCCCTCACTGTAACACTCTGATATACCCAACACCCCTCACTGTAACACTCTGTTACATCCCGCAACCCTCGAGGTAAAACACTGATATACCCCACACCCCTCATTGTAACAATCTGATAAACACCCACAGCCCTCACTGTAACACTCTGATATACCCCACACGCCTCACTGTAACACTCTCATATACCCCACACCCCTCACTGCAACACCCTGATATACCACACACCCCTCATTGTAACACTCTGATATACCCCACATCCCTCACTGTAACACCCTGATATACCCCACAACCCTCACTGTAACAAACTGATATACCCAGTCCCCTCACTGTAACACTCTGATATAACCCACACCCCTCACTGTAACACTCTGATATACCACACAGCCCTCACTGTAAAACTCTGATATATCCCAGACCCCTCCCTGTAACAATCTGATATACCCCACACCCCGCACTGTAACACATTGATATACCTCTCACACCTCACTGTAACATTCTGATATATCCCACACCCCTCACTGTAACACACTGATATACCCCACACCCCTCACTGTAACACACTCATATACCCCACACCCCTCACTGTAACACTCTGATATATCCCACACCCCTCACTGTAACACACTGATATACCCCACACACCTCATTGTAACACTCTGATGTACCCCACACCAATCACTGTAATACTCTTATATACCCCACACCCTACTCTGTAACAATCTGATATACCCAACACCCCTCACTGAAACACTCTGATAAACCCCACACCCCTCACTGTAACACGCTGATATACCCCACACCCCTCACAGTAACACTCTGATATATCCCACACCCCTCACTGTAACACTCTGATATACCCCACACCACTCACTGTAACACTCTGATATACCCCACACCCCTCACTGTAACACTCTGATACACCCCACACCCCTCAATGTAACACACTGATATTCCCCACACCCCTCACTGTAACACTCTGATATACCCCACACCCCTCACTGTAACACACTGATATTCCCCACACCCCTCACTGTAACACTCTGATATACCCCACAACCCTCATTGTAACAGTCAGATATACCCCACACCCCTCACTGTAACACTCTGAGAAACCCCACAAAACTCACTGTAACACTCTGGTATACTCCACACAACTCACTGTAACGCTCTGATATACCCCACACCCCTCACTGTAACACACTGATATTCCCCACACCCCTCACTGTAACACTCTGATATACACCACACCCCTCACTGTAACACACTGATATTCCCCACACCCCTCACAGTAACACTCTGATATACCCCACACCCCTCATTGTAACACTCAGATATACCCCACACCCCTCATTGTAACAATCTGATATACCCCACACCCCTCACTGTAACATTCTGAGAAACCCCACAAAACTGACTGTAACACTCTGATATTCCCCACACCCCTCACTGTAACACTCTGATATACCCCACACCCTTCACTGTAACACTCTGATTTACCCCACACCCCTCACTGTAACACTCTGATATACCCCACACCCCTCACTGTAACACTCTGATATTCCCCACACCCCTCACTGTAACACTCTGATATACCCCACACCCCTCACTGTAACACTCTGATATACCCCACACCCCTCACTGTAACACTCTGATATACCCCAAACCCCTCACTGTAACACTCTGATATTCCCCACACCCCTCACTGTAACACTCTGATATACCCCACACCCCTCACTGTAACACTCTGATATATCCCACACCCCTCACTGTAACACTCTGACATACCCCACACCCCTCACTGTAACACTCTGATATACCCCACTCTACTCACTGTAACACTCTGATAAACCCCACACCCCTCACTGTAACACTCTGATATTCCCCACACCCCTCACTGTAACACTCTGATATACCCCACACTAATCACTGAAACACTCTGATATATCGCACACCCATCACTGTAACACTCTGATATACCCCACACCCTCACTGTAACACATTGATATACCCCACACTCCTCACTGTAACATTCTGATATACCCCACAAACCTCACTGTAACACATTGATATACCCCCACACCCCTCACTGTAACACTCGGATATACTCCACACCCCTCACTTTAACACTCTGATATACCCCACACCACTCACTGTAACACTCTGATGTATCCCACACCACTCACTGTAACACACTGATATACCTCACATTCCTCACTGTAACACTCTGAGATACCCCAAAACCCTCACATCAACACCCTAATAAATCGAACACACCTCACTGTAACACTCTGAAAAATCCCACATTCCTCTCCGTAATGGTCTGATATATCCCGCACCCCTCACTGTAACACTCTGATATACCCCACACGCCTCACTGTAATACTCTGATATACCCCACCCTCTCACAGTAACACTCCGATATACCCCACACCCCTCACTGTAACACTCTGATATATCCCACACCCCTCACTGTAACACTCTGATATACCCCACCCTCTCACTGTAACACTCTGATATACCCCACACGCCTCACTATAATACTCTGATATACCCCACCCTCTCACTGTAACACTCCGATATACCCCACACCACTCACTGTAACAAACTGATAAACCCAACACCCCTCACTGTAACACTCTGATATACCACACACCCCTCACTGTAGCACTCTGATATACCCCACACCCCTCAATCTAACACATCGATATACACCACACCCCTCAGTGTAACACATTGATATACCCCACACCCCTCACTGTAACACTCTGATATAGGTCACACCCCTCACTGTAACACTCTGATATACCCCACACCCCTCACTGTAACACTCTGATATTCCCCTCTCACCTCACTGTAACACTCTGATATAACCCGCACCCCTCACTGTAACAATCTGATATTCCCCACACCCGTCACTGTAACACTCTGATATTCCCCACACCCCTCACTGTAACACTCTGATATACCCCACACCCCTCACTGTAACACTCTGATATACCCCACACCCCTCATTGTAACACTCTGATAAACCCCACACCCCTCACTGTAACACTCTGATATACCCAACACCCCTCACTGTAACACTCTGTTACATCCCGTAACCCTCGAGGAAAAACACTGATATACCCCACACCCCTAACTGTAACACTCTGATATACCACACACCCCTAACTGTAACACTCTGATATACCCCACACGCCTCACTGTAACACTCTGATATACCCCACACCCCTCACTGCAACACCCTGATATACCACACACCCCTCATTGTAACACTCTGATATACCCCACATCCCTCACTGTAACACTCTGATATACCCCACACCCCTCACTGTAACACGCTGATATACCCCACACCCCTCAATGTAACACCCTGATATACCCCACAACCCTCACTGTAACAAACTGATATACCCAGTCCCCTCACTGTAACACTCTGATATAACCCACACCCCTCACTGTAACACTCTGATATACAACACAGCCCTCACTGTAAATCTCTGATATATCCCAGACCCCTCCCTGTAACAATCTGATATACCCCACACCCCGCACTGTAACACATTGATATACCCCTCACACCTCACTGTAACATTCTGATATATCCCACACCCCTCACTGTAACACACTGATATACCCCACACCCCTCACTGTAACACACTGATATACCCCACACCCCTCAAAGTAACACTCTGATATATCCCACACCACTCACTGTAACACTCTGATATACCCCACACCCCTCACTGTAACACTCTAATATAGCCCACACCCCTCACTGTAACACTCTGATATACCCCACACCACTCACTGTAACACTCTGATATACCCCACACCCCTCAATGTAACACTCTGATACACCCCACACCCCTCACTGTAACACTCTGATATACCCCACACCCCTCACTGTAACACACTGATATTCCCCACACCCCTCACTGTAACACTCTGATATACCCCACAACCCTCATTGTAACACTCAGATATACCCCACACCCCTCACTGTAACACTCTGAGAAACACCACAAAACTCATTGTAACACTCTGGTATACTCCACACAACTCACTGTAACGCTCTGATATACCCCACACCCCTCACTGTAACTCACTGATATTCCCCACACCCCTCACTGTAACACTCTGATATACACCACACCCCTCACTGTAACACACTGATATTCCCCACACCCCTCACAGTAACACTCTGATATACCCCACACCCCTCATTGTAACACTCAGATATACCCCACACCCCTCATTGTAACACTCTGATATACCCCACACCCCTCACTGTAACACTCTGAGAAACCCCACAAAACTGACTGTAACACTCTGATATTCCCCACACCCCTCACTGTAACACTCTGATATACCCCACATCCCTCACTGTAACACTCTGATATACTCCACACCCCTCACTGTAACACTCTGACATACCCCACACCCCTCACTGTAACACTCTGATTTACCCCTCATCCCTCACTGTAACACTCTGATATACCCCACACCCCTCACTGTAACACTCTGATATAACCCACACTACTCACTGTAACACTCTGATATACCCCACACCCCTCACTATAACACTCTGATATTCCCCACACCCCTCACTGTAACACTCTGATATACCCCACACCCCTCACTGTAACACTCTGATATACCCCACTCTACTCACTGTAACACTCTGATATACCCCACACCCCTCACTGCAACACTCTGATATTCCCCACACCACTCACTGTAACACTCTGATATACCCCACACTAATCACTGAAACACTCTGATATATCCCACACCCCTCACTGTAACACTCTGATATACCCCACACCCTCACTGTAACACATTGATATACCCCACACCCTTCACTGTAACATTCTGATATACCCCACACACCTCACTGTAACACATTGATATACCCCCACACCCCTCACTGTAACACTCTGATATACTCCACACCCCTCACTTTAACACTCTGATATACCCCACACCACTCACTGTAACACTCTGATGTATCCCACACCACTCAATGTAACACACTGATATACCTCACATTCCTCACTGTAACACTCTGAGATACCCCAAAACCCTCACATCAACACCGTAATAAATCGAACACACCTCACTGTAACACTCTGAAAAATCCCACATTCCTCTCTGTAATGGTCTGATATATCCGGCACCCCTCACTGTAACCCTCTGATATACCCCACACGCCTCACTGTAATTCTCTGATATACCCCACTCTCTCACTGTAACACTCCCATATACCCCACACCCCTCACTGTAACACTCTGATATATCCCACAACCCTCACTGTAACACTCTGATATACCCCACCCTCTCACTGTAACACACTGATATTCCCCACACCCCTCACTGTAACACACTGATACACCCCACACCCCTCAATGTAACACACTGATATTCCCCACACCCCTCACTGTAACACTCTGATATACCCCACACCCCTCACTGTAACACTCTGATATATCCCACACCCCTCACTGTAACACTCTGATACACCCCACACCCCTCAATGTAACACACTGATATTCCCCACACCCCTCACTGTAACACACTGATATTCCCCACACCCCTCACTGTAACACTCTGATATACACCACACCCCTCATTGTAACACTCAGATATACCCCACACCCCTCACTGTAACACTCTGATATACCCCACACCCCTCAATATAACACACTGATATTCCCCACACCCCTCACTGTAACACTCTGATACACCCCACACCCCTCAATATAACACACTGATATTCCCCACACCCCTCACTGTAACACTCTGATACACCCCACACCCCTCAATATAACACACTGATACACCCCACACCCCTCACTGTAACTCACTGATATTCCCAACACCCCTCAGTGTAACACTCTGATATACCACACACCCCTCACTGTAACACTCTGATATATCCCACACCCCTCACTGTAACACTCTGATACACCCCACACCCCTCAATGTAACACACTGATATTCCCCACACCCCTCACTGTAACACACTGATATTCCCCACACCCCTCACTGTAACACTCTGATATACACCACACCCCTCATTGTAACACTCAGATATACCCCACACCCCTCACTGTAACACTCTGATATACCCCACACCCCTCACTGTAACACTCTGAGAAACACCGCAAAACTCACCGTAAGACTCTGGTATACTCCACACACCTCAATGTAACGCTCTGATATACCACACACCCCTCACTGTAACACACTGATATTCCCCACACCCCTCACTGTAACACTCTGATATACCCCACACCCCTCACAGTAACACACTGATATTCCCCACACCCCTCACTGTAACACTCTGATATACCCCACACCCCTCATTGCAACACTCAGATATACCCCACACGCCTCATTGTAACACACTGATATATCCCACACCCCTCACTGTAACACTATGATATACCCCACATCCCTCATTGTAACACTCTGATATACCCCACACCCGTCACTGTAACACTCTGATATATCCCGCAAACTTCACTGTAAAATTCTGATATACCCCACACCCCTCACTGTAACAACCTGATATACGCCACACCCCTCATTGTAACAATGATATATCCAGCACCCTTCACAGTAACAAGCTGATATATCCCACACCCCTGACAGTAACACAATGATATAACCCACACCCTCACTGTAACACTTTGATATACCCCACACCCTCACTGCAACACTCTGATATATCCCACACCCCTCATTGTAACACTCTGATATACCCCACACCCCTCACTGTAATACTCTGATATACCCCACAACCCTCACTGTAACACTCTCTTATATCCCACTCCCCTCACTGTAACACTCTGATATACCACACACCCCTCACTGTAACACTCTGATATATCCCGCAAACTTCACTGTAAAATTCTGATATACCCCACGCCCCTAACTGTAACAATATGATATACGCCACACCCCTCATTGTAACAATGATATATCCCACACCCCTCACTGTGACACTCTGATATACCACACACCCCTCACTGTAAAACTCTGATATATCCCAGACCCCTCCCTGTAACAATCTGATATACCCCACATCCCGCACTGTAACACATTGATATACCCCTCACGCCTCACTGTAACACTCCGATATATCCCACACCCCTCACAGTAACACACTGATATACCCCACACCCGTCACTGTAACACTCTGATATATCCCACACCCCTCACTGTAACACACTGATATACCCCACACACCTCATTGTAACACTCTGATGTACCCCACACCAGTCACTGTAATACTATTATATACCCCACACCCTACTCTGTAACACTCTGATATACCCCACACCCCTCACTGTAACACTCAGATACACCCCACTCCCCTCACTGTAACACTCTGATATACACCACACCCCTCACTGTAACACTCTGATACATCCCACACCCCTCACTGTAACACTCTGATAAACCCCACACCCCTCACTGTAACACTCTGATATACCCCACACCCCTCACTGTAACACTCTGATATACCCCACACCCCTCACTGTAATGCTTTGATATACCCCACACACCTCACCGTAACACTCTGATATACCCCACACCACTCACTGTAACAGTCTGATGTATCCCACACCACTCACTGTAACACACTGATATACCTCACATTCCTCACTGTAACACTCTGAGATACCCCAAAACCCTCACATCAACATCCTAATAAATCCAACACACCTCACTGTAACACTCCGAAAAATCCCACATTCCTCTCTGTAACGGTGTGATATATCCAACACTCCTCACTGTAACACTCTGATATACCCCACACACCTCACTGTAACACTGATATACCTCACACACCTCACTGTAACACTCTGATATACCCCACACCCCTCACTGTAACACTCTGATACACCCCACACCCCTCAATGTAACACACTGATATTCCCCACACCCCTCACTGTAACACTCTGATATACCCTACTCCCCTCACTGTAACACACTGATATTCCCCACACACCTCACTGTAACACTCTGATATACCCCACACCCCTCATTGTAACACTCAGATATACCCCACACCCCTCACTGTAACAATCTGATATACCCCACACCCCTCACTGTAACACTCTGAGAAACCCCACAAAACTCACTGTAACACTCTGGTATACTCCACACACCTCACTGTAACACACTGATATTCCCCACACCCCTCACTGTAACACTCTGATATATCCCACACCCCTCAATGTAACACTCTGATATACCCCACACGCCTCAAATAACACACTGATATTCCCCACACCCCTCACTGTAACACTCTGATATACCCCACACCCCTCACTGTTACACACTGATATTCCCCACACCCCTCACTGTAACACTCTGATATACCCCACACCCCTCATTGTAACACTCAGATATACCCCACACCACTCACTGTAACACTCTGATATACCCCACACCCCTCACTGTAACACTCTGAGAAACCCCACAAAACTCACTGTAACACCCTGGTACACTCCACACACCTCACTGTAACGCTCTGTTATACCCCACAACCCTACACTAACACTCTGATATACCCCACACCACTCACTGTAATACTTTGATATACACCACACACCTCAGTGTAATACTCTTAAATACCCCACACCCTTCTCTGTAACACTCTGATATACCCCGCACCCCTCACTGTAACACTCTGATATACCACACACACCTCACTGTAACACTCTGATATACCCCACAACCCTCACTGTAACAATCTGATATATCCCTCACCCCTCACTGTAACACTCTGATATATCCCACACCCCTCACTGTAACACTCTGATATATCCCACACCCCTCACTCTAACAGATTGATATACCCCAGACCCCTCATTGTAACAATCTGATAAACCCCTACACCCCTCACTGTAACACACTAATACACCCACACCCCTCACTGTAACGCTATGATATACCCCACACCCCTCACTTTAACACTCTGATATACCCCACACCCCTCACTGTAACACTCTGATATACCCCACGCCCCTAACTGTAACAATCTGATATACGCCACACCCCTCACTGTAACACTCTGATATAACCCACACCCCTCACTGTAACACACTGATATATCCCACACCCCTCAATGCAACACTCTGATATAACCCACACCCCGCTCTGTAAAACTCTGATATACCTCACACCCCTCACTGTAACACTCTGATATACCCCACACCCATCATTGTAAGACATTGATTTCACCAACACCCCTCAGTGTAACACTCTGATATACCCCAAACCCCTCACTGTAACACTCTGATATACCCCACACATCTCACTGTAACACTCTGATATACTCCACACCCCTCACTTTAACACTCTGATATACCCCACACCCCTGACTGTAACACTCTGATATATCCCACACCCCTCACTGTAACACTCTGATATACCCCACACCCCTCACTCTAACACATTGATATACCCCACACCCCTCATTGTAACAATCTGATAAACCCCTACACCCCTCACTGTAACACACTGATATACCCACACCCCTCACTGTAACACACTGATATACCCCTCACCCATCACTGTAACACTCTGATATAGGTCACACCCCTCACTGTAACACTCTGATATAGGTCACACCCCTCACTGTAACACCCTGATATACCACACACCCCTCACTGTAACACTCTGATATACCCCCACACCCCTCACTGCAACACACTGATATACCCCACACCCCTCATTGTAACACTGTGATATACATCACACCCCTCATTGTAACACACTGATATACCCACACCCCTCACTGTAACACTGTGATATACCTCACACCCCTCATTGTAACACACTGATATACCCACACCCCTCACTGTAACACTGTGATATACCTCACACCCCTCATTGTAACACACTGATATATCCCTCACCCCTCACTGTAACACTCTGATATACCCCACAACCCTCATTGTAACACTCTGATATAGGTCACAACCCTCACTGTAACACTCTGATATACCCCACACCCCTCACTGTAACACTCTGATATACCCCACACCCCTCACTTTAACACTCTGTTATACCCCACACCCCTCACTGTAACACATAGATATACCTCACACACCTCACTGTAACACTCTGATATACCCCACACCCCTCATTGTAACACTGATATATACCCCACACCCCTCACTGTAACAATCTGATATACCCCACACCCCTCACTGTAACACTCTGAGAAACCCCACAAAACTCACTGTAACACTCTGGTATACTCCACACACCTCACTGTAACACACTGATATTCCCCACACCCCTCACTGTAACACTCTGATATATCCCACACCCCTCAATGTAACACTCTGATATACCCCACACGCCTCACTGTAACACACTGATATTCCCCACACCCCTCACTGTAACACTCTGATATACCCCACACCCCTCACTGTAACACACTGATATTCCCCACACGCCTCACTGTAACACTCTGATATACCCCACACCCCTCATTGTAACACTCAGATATACCCCACACCACTCACTGTAACACTCTGATATACCCCACACCCCTCACTGTAACACTCTGAGAAACCCCACAAAACTCACTGTAACACCCTGGTACACTCCACACACCTCACTGTAACGCTCTGTTATACCCCACAACCCTACACTAACACTCTGATATACCCCACACCACTCACTGTAATACTTTGATATACACCACACACCTCATTGTAATACTCTTAAATACCCCACACCCTTCTCTGTAACACTCTGATATACCCCGCACCCCTCACTGTAACACTCTGATATACCACACACACCTCACTGTAACACTCTGATATACCCCACACCACTCATTGTAACACTCTGATATAACCCACATCCCTCACTGTAACACTCTGATATACCCCACACCCCTCACTGTAACAATCTGATATATTCCTCACCCCTCACTGTAACACTCTGATATATCCCACACCCCTCACTGTAACACTCTGATATACCCCACAACCCTCACTGTAACAATCTGATATATCCCTCACCCCTCACTGTAACACTCTGATATATCCCACACCCCTCACTGTAACACTCTGATATATCCCACACCCCTCAATCTAACAGATTGATATACCCCAGACCCCTCATTGTAACAATCTGATAAACCCCTACACCCCTCACTGTAACACACTGATACACCCACACCCCTCACTGTAACGCTATGATATACCCCACACCCCTCACTGTAACACTCTGATATACCCCACACCCCTCACTGAAACACTCTGATATACCCCACGCCCCTAACTGTAACAATCTGATATACGCCACACCCCTCACTGTAACACTCTGATATACCCCACACCCCTCACTGTAACACACTGATATATCCCACACCCCTCAATGCAACACTCTGATATAACCCACAACCCGCTCTGTAAAACTCTGATATACCTCACACCCCTCACTGTAACACTCTGATATACCCCACACCCATCATTGTAAGACATTGATTTCACCAACACCCCTCACTGTAACACTCTGATATACCCCACACCCCTCACTGTAACACTCTGATATACCCCACACCCCTCACTGTAACACTCTGATATACTCCACACCCCTCACTGTAACACTCTGATATACCCCACACCCCTCACTGTAACACTCTGATATATCCCACACCCCTCACTGTAACACTCTGATATACCCCACACCCCTCACTCTAACACATTGATATACCCCACTCCCCACATTGTAACAATCTGATATACCCCTCACCCATCACTGTAACACTCTGATATAGGTCACACCCCTCACTGTAACACTCTGATATAGGTCACACCCCTCACTGTAACACCCTGATATACCACACACCCCTCACTGTAACACTCTGATATACCCCCACAACCCTCACTGCAACACACTGATATACCCCACACCCCTCATTGTAACACTGTGATATACATCACACCCCTCATTGTAACACACTGATATACCCACACCCCTCAGTGTAACACTGTGATATACCTCACACCCCTCATTGTAACACACTGATATACCCACACCCCTCACTGTAACACTGTGATATACCTCACACCCCTCATTGTAACAAACTGATATATCCCTCACCCCTCACTGTAACACTCTGATATACCCCACACCCCTCATTGTAACACTCTGATATAGGTCACAACCCTCACTGTAACACTCTGATATACCCCACACCCCTCACTGCAACACCCTGATATACCACACACCCCTCACTGTAACACTCTGATATACCCCACACCCCTCACTTTAACACTCTGTTATACCCCACACCCCTCACTGTAACACATAGATATACCTCACACCCCTCACTGTAACAACCTGATATACCCCACACCCCTCAATGTAACACATAGATATACCTCACACACCTCACTGTAACACTCTGATATACCCCACACCCCTCATTGTAACACTCAGATATACCCCACACCCCTCACTGTAACACTCTGATATACGCCACACCCCTCACTGCAACACACTGATATACCCCACACCCCTCACTATAGCACTCTGATATACCCCACACCCCTCACTGTAACACACTGATATATCCCACACCCCTCACTGTAACACACTGATGTATCCAACACCCCTCACTGTAACACACTGATATATCCCGCAAACTTCACTGCAAAATTCTGATATATCCCGCACAATTCAGCGTAACACTCTGATATACCCCACGCCCCTAACTGTAACAATCTGATATACGCCACACCCCTCATTGTAACCCTCTGATATACACCACACCCCTCAGACTAACACTCTGATATACCCCACACCCCTCACTGTAATATTTGATATACCCCACACACCTCACTGTAATACTCTTATATACCCCACACCCCTCACTGTAACACTCTGATATACCCCACACCCCTCACTGTAACACACTGATATATCCCGCAAACTTCACTGCAAAATTCTGATATATCCCGCACACTTCAGCGTAACACTATGATATACCCCACGCCCCTCACTGTAACACTCTGATATATCCCACAGCCCTCACTGTAACACTCTGATATACCCCACACCCCTCACTGTAACACACTGATATACCCCACACCCCTCACTGTAACACTCTGATATAACCCACACCCCTCTCTGTAACACTCTGATATATCCAACACCCCTCACTGTAACACTCTGATATACCCCACACCACTCACAGTAACACTCTGATATACCCCACAGCCCTCACTGTAACACTCTGATATACGCCACACCCCTCACTGTATCACTCTGATACAGCACACACCCGTCACTGTAATACTCTGATATACCCCACACTCCTCAATGTAATACTCTTATATACCCCACACACCTCACTGTAACACTCTGATATACCCCACACTCCTCACTGTAGTACTCTTATATAACCCACACCCCTCACTGTAACACTCTGATATACCCCACACCCCTTACTGTAACACTCTTATATACCCCAAACCCTTCTCTGTAACAGTCTGATATACCCCACACCCCTCACTGTAACACTCTGACATACCCCACACCCCTCACTGTAACACTCTGATATAGCCCACACCCCACACTGTAATACTTTGATATACCCCACACACCTCACTGTAACACTATGATATACCTCACACCCCTCACTGTAACACTCTGATATACCCCAGATCCCTCACTGTAACACTCTGATATACCCCACAGCCCTCACTGTAACACTATGATATACACCAGACCCCTCACTGTAACACTCTGATATACCCCACACCCCTCAGAGTAACACTCTGATATATCCCACTCCCCTCATTGTAACACTCTGATATACCCCACACCCCTCACTGTAATATTTCAATATACCCCACACACATCAATGTAACACTCTGATATACCCAACACTCCTCACTGTAATACTCTTAGATACCCCACACCCTTCTCTGTAACACTGATATATCCCACACCACTCACTGTAACACACTGATATATCCCGCAAACTTCACTGCAAAATTCTGATATATCCCGCACACTTCAGTGTAACGTTCTGATATACCCCTCACCCCTAACTGTAACAATATGATATACGCCACAGCACTCACTGTAACACTCTGATATACCCCACACCCCTCACTGTAACACTGATATATCCAGCACCCTTCACAGTAACAATCTGATATTTCCCACACACATAAATGTACACTCTGATATACCCCTCACACCTTACTGTAACACTCTGATATATCCCACACCCCTCACTGTAACACTCTGATATACACCACACCCCTCACTGTAACACTCTGATATACCCCACACCCCTCACTGTAACACTCAGATATACCCCACACCCCTCACTGTAACACTCTGATATACCCCACAAGCCTCACTGTAAAACTCTGATATACCCCACACCCCTCACGGTAACACTCTGATATACACCACACCCCTCACTGTAACACTCTGATATACCCCACACCCCTCACTGTAACACTCTGATATATCCCACACCCTTCACTGTAAAACACTGATATACCCCATTCCCTCACTGTAATACTTTGATATACCCCACACACCTCACTGTAACACTCTGATATACGCCACACTCCTCACAGTAACACTCTTATATACCCCACACCCCTCACTGTAACGTTGTGATATACGCCACACCACTCACTGTAACATTCTGATATACACCGCACCCCTCTTTGTAACACTCAGATATACCCCACACCCCTCACTGTAACACTCTGAGAAACACCACAAAACTCACTGTAACAATCTGATATAACCCACACCCCTCACTGGAACACTCTGATATATCCCACACCCCTCACTGTAACACACTGATATACCCCACACCCCTCACTGTAACACTCTGATATATCCCACACCCCTCACTGTAACACTCTGATATATCCCACATCCCTCACTGTAATACTCATATATACCCCACAACCTTCTCTGAAACAGTCTGATATACCCCACACCCCTCACTGTAACACGCTGATATACCCCACACCCCTCACTGTAACACTCTGAGAAACACCACAAAACTCACTGTAACACTCTGATATAACCCACACCCCTCACTGGAACACTCTGATATACCGCACACACCTCACTGTAATACTTTGATACACCCCACACACCTCACTGTAACACTCTGATATACCACACACCCCTCACTGAAATACTCATATATACCCCACACCCTTCCCTGAAACAGTCTGATATACCCCACACCCCTCACTGTAACACTCTGATATACCCCACACCCCCCACTGTAACACTCTGATATACCCCACACCCTTCTCTGTAACATTCTGATATACCCCACACCCCTCACTGTAACACTCTGATATACCCCACACCCTTCACTGTAACACTCTGATATACCCCACACCCCTTACTGTAACACTCTGATATTCCCCACACCCCTCACTGTAACACTCTGGTATAACACAAACCCCTCACTGTAACACACTGATATAACCCACACCCCTCACTGTAACACACTGATATATCCCACACCCCTCACTGTAACACTCTGATATACCCCACACCCCGCACTGTAACACTCTGATATACACCACACCCCTCACTGCAACACTCTGATATACCCCAAACCCCTTACTGTAACACTCTGATATTCACCACAGCCCTCACTGTAACACTCTGGTATATCACACACACCTCACTGTTACAATCTGATATACCCCACACCCCTCACTGTAACACACTGAAATATCCCACACCCCTCACTGTAACACTCTGATATTCCCCACACCCCTCACTGTAACACTCTGATATACCCCACACCCCTCACGGTAACACTCTGATATACCGCACACCCCTCATTGTAACACTCTGATATACCCCACACCCCTCAGTGTAACACTCTGATATATCCCACACCCCTCACTGTAAAACACTGAGAAACCACTCACACCTCACTGTAACACTCTGATATATCCCACACCCCTCACTGTAACACACTGAAAAACCCCACACCCCTCACTGTAACACTCTGATATATCCCACACCCCTCACTGTAACACACAGATATACCCCACACCCCTCACTGTAACACTCTGATATACCCCAGACCCCTCACTGTAACACTCTGATATACCCCACAGCCCTCACTGTAACACTATGATATACCCCAGACCCCTCACTGTAACACTCTGATATACCCCACACCCCTCAGAGTAACACTCTGATATACCGCACACCCCTCGCGGTAATACTTTGATATACCCCACACACCTCACTGTAACAATCTGATATACCCCATACCCCTCACTGATACACTCTGATATACCCCACACCCCTCACTGTAATATTTCAATATACCCCACACACATCAATGTAACACTCTGATATACCCAACACTCCTCACTGTAATACTCTTAGATACCCCACACACTTCTCTGTAACACTATGATATACCCCAGACCCCTCATTGTAACACTCATGTATATCTCACACCCCTCACTGTAACACTCTGATATACCCCAGACCCCTCATTGTAACCCTCTGATATACCCCACACCCCTCAGTCTAACACTCTGATATACCCCACACCCCTCACTGTAATATTTGATATACCCCACACACCTCACTGTAATACTCTTATATACCCCACACCCTTCTCTGTAACAGTCCGATATACCCCACACCCCTCACTGTAACACTCTGATATACCCCACACCCCTCACTGTAACACTCTGATATATCCCACAGCCCTCACTGTAACACTCTGATATACCCCAGACCCCTCACTGTAACACTCTGATATATCCCACAGCCCTCACTGTAACACTCTGATATACCCCAGACCCCTCACTGTAACACTCTGATAAACGCCACAACTCTCACTGTAACACTCAGATATACCCCACATCCCTCACTGTAACACTCTGATATACCCCACATCCCTCACTGTAACACTCTGATATACCCCACAAACCTCACTGTAACAAACCTCTTTACCCAGTACCCTCACTGTAACATTTTGAAATACCCCACACCCCTCACTGTAACTGTCTGATACACCCCACACCCCTCACTGTAACATTTTGATACACCCCACACCCCTCACTGTAACTGTCTGATACACCCCACACCCCTCACTGCAACACTCTGATGTGCCACACACTCCTCAATCTAACACATTGATATACACCACACCCCTCAGCCGAACACACTTATATACCCCACACCCCTCTCTGTAACACTCTGATATAGGTCACACCCCTCACTGTAACACTCTGATATATCCTGCTCCGCTCACGGTAAAAATCTGTTATATCCCAGACCCCACCCTGTAACAATCTGATATACCCCTCACCCCTCAATTTAACACATTGATATATCCCACACCCCTCACTGTAACACACTGATATACCCCACACCCCTCACTGTAACACTCTGATATATCCCACACCCCTCACTGTAACACTCTGATATATCCCACACCCCTTACTGTACACTCTGATATAACCCACACCACTCACTGTAAAACTCTGATATATCCCACAACCCTGACAGTAACACTCTGAATTACCCCACAACCATCAATGTAACACTCTGATATAACCCACACCCTCACCGTAACACTTTGATATACACCCCACACCCCTCACTGTAACACTTTGATATACACCCCACACCCCTTACTGTAACACTTTGATATACCCCACACCCCTCACTGTGACACACTGATATATCCTGCTACCCTCACGGTAAAACTCTGTTATATCCCAGACCCCTCCCTGTAACAATCTGATATACCCCACACCCCTCACTGTAACACTCTGATAGATCCCACACCCCTCACTGTAACAGACTGATATACACCACACCCCTCACTGTAACACTCTGATATACCCCACACCCCTTACTGTAACACTCTGGTATATCACACACCCCTCACTGTAACACTCTGATATTCCCCACACCCCTCACTGTAACACTCTGATATACCCCACAACCCTCAGTGTAACACTCTGATATACCCCACACACCTCACTGTAACACTCTGATATACCCCACACCCCTCACTGTAACACTCTGATATACCCCACACCCCTCACTGTAACACTCTGATATACCCCACACCCCTCAGAGTAACACTCTGATATACCCCACACCCCTCTCGGTAATATGTGATATACCCCACACACCTCACTGTAACAATCTGATATACCCCACACCCATCACTGTAACACTATGATATACCCCAGACCCCTCACTGTAACACTCTGATATACACCACACCCCTCAGAGTAACACTCTGATATACCCCACACCCCTCTCGGTAATATTTGATATACCCCACACACCTCACTGTAACAATCTGATATACCCCACACCCATCACTGATACACTCTGATATACCCCACACCCCTCACTGTAACACTCTGATATACCCCACACCCCTCACTGTAACACTCTGATATACCCCACACCCCTCAGAGTAACACTCTGATATACCCCACACCCCTCTCGGTAATATTTGATATACACCACACACCTCACTGTAACAATCTGATATACCCCACACCCATCACTGATACACTCTGATATACCCCACACCCCTCACTGTAACACTCTGATATACCCCACACCCCTCACTGTATCACTCTGATATATCCCACTCCCCTCACTGTAACACTCTGATATACCCCACACCCCTCACTGTAATATTTCAATATTCCCCACACACATCAATGTAACACTCTGATATACCCCACACTCCTCAGTGTAATACTCTTAGATAGCCCACACCCTTCTCTGTAACACTCTGATATACAACACACCCCTCATTGTAACACTCATGTATATCTCACACCCCTCATTGAAACCCTCTGATATACCCCACACCCCTCAGTCTAACACTCTGATATAACCCACACCCCTCACTGTAATATCTGATATACCCCACACCCCTCACTGTCATACTCTTATATACCCCACACCCTTCTCTATAACACTCTGATATACCCCACACCCCTCACTGTAACACTCTGATATACCCCACACCCCTCACTGTAACACTCTGATATATCCCACACACCTCACTGTAACAAACTGATATACCCCACACCCCTCACTGTAACCCTCTGATATACCCCACACCCCTCACTGTAACACTCTGATATATCCCACACACCTCACTGTAACAAACTGATATATCCCACACCCCTCACTGAAACATTTTGATATACACCACACCCTTCACTGTAACACTCTGATATACCCCACACCCCTCACTGTAACACTCTGATAAACGCCACAACTCTCACTGTAACACTCAGATATACCCCACACCCCTCACTGTAACAATCTGATATACCCCACATCCCTGACTGTAACACCCTGATACACACCACACACCTCACTGTAACAAACTGCTTTACCCAGTCCCCTCACTGTAACATTTTGATACACCCCACACCCCTCACTGTAACTGTCTGATACACCCCACACCCCTCACTGTAACACACTGAAATACCCCTCACCCCTCACTGCAACACTCTGATAAACACCACACCCCTCACTGTAACACACTGATATACCCCACAACCCTCACCGTAACACACTGATATACACCACACCCCTGACTTTAACACCCTGATATATCCCACACCCCTCACTGTAACACTCTGATATATCCCACACCCCTTACTGTACACTCTGATATAACCCACACCACTCACTGTAAAACTCTGATATATCCCACACCCATGACAGTAACACTCTGATATACCCCACACCCCTCACTGTAACACTCTGATGTACCCCACAACCATCAATGTAACACTCTGATATATCCCAAACCCCTTACTGTACACTCTGATATGACCCACAGCACTCACTGTAAAACTCTGATATATCCCACACCCCTGACAGTAACACTCTGAATTACCCCACAACCATCATTGTAACACTCTGATATAACCCACACCCTCACTGTAACATTTTGATATAGCCACACCCCTCACTGTGACACACTGATATATCCTGCTACCCTCACGGTAAAACTCTGTGAAATCCCAGACCCCACCCTGTAACAATCTGATATACCCCTCACACCTCACTGTAACTCATTTATATACACCTCACACCTCACTTTAACATTCTGATAGATCCCACACCCCTCACTGTAACAGACTGAAATATCCCACACCCCTCACTGTAACACTCTGATATTCCACACACCCCTCACAGTAACACTCTGGTATATGATACACCCCTCACTGCAACACTCTGATATACCCCACACCCCTCACTGTAACACACTGATATATCCCACACCCCTCACTGTAACACTCTGATATACCCCACACCCCTCACTGTAACACTCTGATATACCCCACACCCCTCACGGTAACACTCTGATATACCGCACACCCCTCATTGTAACACACTGATATTCCCCACACCCCTCACAGTAACACACTGATATTCCCCACACCCCTCACTGTAACACTCTGATATACCCCACAACCCTCAGTGTAACACTCGGATATACCCCACACCCCTCACTGTAACACACTGAGAAACCCCACACCCCTCACTGTAACACTCTGATATATCCCACACCCCTCACTGTAACACACTGATATACACCACACCCCTCACTGTAACACTCTGATATATCCCACACCCCTCACTGTAACAATCTGATATACCCCACACACATCAATGTAACACTCTGATATACCCCACACTCCTCACTGTAATACTCTTAGATACCCCACACCCTTCTATGTAACACTCTGATACACACCACACCCCTCATTGTAACACTCATGTATATCTCACACCCCTCAATGCAACACTCTGATATACCCCAGACCCCTCATTGTAACCCTCTGATATACCCCACACCCCTCAGTCTAACACTCTGATATACCCCACACCCCTCACTGTAATATTTGATATACCCCACACCCCTCACTGTAATACTCTTATATAACCCACACCCTGCTCTGTAACACTCTGATATACCCCACACCCTTCACTGTAACACTCTGATATACCCCACACCCCTCACTGTAACACTCTGATATATCCCACACACCTCACTGTAACAAACTGATATACCCAGTCCCCTCACTGAAACATTTTGATATACCCCACACCCTTCACTGTAACACTCTGATATACCCCACACCCCTCACTGTAACACTCTGATATATCCCACAGCCCTCACTGTAACACTCTGATATAAACCACACCCCTCACTGTAACACTCTGATATACCCCACACCCCTCACTGTAACACACTGATATACCCCACACCCCTCACTGTAACACTCTGATATACCCCACACCCCTCACTGTAACACACTGATATACCCCACACCCCTCACTGTAACACTCTGATAAACGCCACAACTCTCACTGTAACACTCAGATATACCCCACACCCCTCACTGTAACAATCTGATATACCCCACATCCCTGACTGTAACACCCTGATATACCCCACACACCTCACTGTAACAAACTGCTTTACCCAGTCCCCTCTCTGTAACATTTTGATACACCCCACACCCCTCACTGTAACACACTGAAATACCCCTCACTCCTCACTGCAACACTCTGATATACACCACACCCCTCACTGTAACACACTGATATACCCCACAACCCTCACTGTAACACACTGATATACACCACACCCCTCACTATAAAACCCTGATATATCCCACACCCCTCACTGTAACACTCTGATATATCCCACACGCCTTACTGTACACTCTGATATAACCCATACCACTCACTGTAAAACTCTGATATATCCCACACCCCTGACAGTAACACTCTGATATACCCCACACCCCTCACTGTAACACTCTGATATACCCCACAACCATTATTGTAACACTCTGATATATCCCAAACCCCTTACTGTACACTCTGATATAACCCACAGTACTCACTGTAAAACTCTGATATTTCCCACACCCCTGACAGTAACACTCTGAATTACCCCACAACCATCATTTTAACACTCTGATATAACCCACACCGTCACTGTAACACTTTGATATACCCCACACCCCTCACTGTGACACACTGATATATCCTGCTACCCTCACGGTAAAACTCTGTTATATCCCAGACCCCTCCCTGTAACAATCTGATATACCCCTCACACCTCACTGTAACACATTGATATACACCTCACACCTCACTTTAACACTCTGATAGATCCCACACCCCTCACTGTAACAGACTGAAATATCCCACACCCCTCACTGTAACACTCTGATATACCCCACACCCCTTACTGTAACACTCTGATATTCCACACACCCCTCACAGTAACACTCTGGTATATGATACACCCCTCACTGCAACACACTGATATTCCCCACACCCCTCACTGTAACACACTGATATTCCCCACACCCCTCACTGTAACACTTTGATATACCCCACAAACCTCAGTGTAACACTCGGATATACCCCACACCCCTCACTGTAACACACTGAGAAACCACTCACACCTCACTGTAACACTCTGATATATCCCACACCCCTCACTGTAACACTCTGATATACACCACACCCCTCACTGTAACAATCTGATATACCGCACACACATCAATGTAACACTCTGATATACCCCACACTCCTCACTGTAATACTCTTAGATACCCCACACCCTTCACTGTAACACTCTGATACACCCCACACCACTCATTGTAACACTCATGTATATCTCACACCCCTCACTGTAACACTCTGATATACCCCAGACCCCTCATTGTAACCCTCTGATATACCCCACACCCCTCAGTCTAACACTCTGATATACCCCACACCCCTCACTGTAATATTTGTTATACCCCACACCCCTCACTGTAATACTCTTATATAACCCACACCCTACTCTGTAACACTCTGATATACCCCACACCCCTCACTGAAACACTCTGATATATCCCACACCCCTCACTGTAACACTCTGATATACCCCACACCCCTCACTGTAACACTCTGATATATCCCACACACCTCACTGTAACAAACTGATATACCCTGTCCCCTCACTGAAACATTTTGATATACCCCACACCCTTCACTGTAACACTCTGATATACCCCACACCCCTCACTGTAACACTCTGATATACCCCACACCCCTCACTGTAACACACTAATATACCCCACACCCCTCACTGTAACACTCTGATATACCCCACACCCCTCACTGTAACACACTGATATACCCCACACCCCTCACTGTAACACTCTGATAAACGCCACAACTCTCACTGTAACACTCAGATATACCCCACACACCTCACTGTAACAAACTGCTTTACCCAGTCCCCTCACTGTAACATTTTGATATACCCCACACCCCTAACTGTAACTGTCTGATACACCCCACATCACTCACTGTAACACACTGAAATACCCCTCACACCTCACTGCAACACTCTGATATGCCATACACCCCTCAATCTAACACATTGATATACACCACACCCCTCAGCCTAACACACTTATATACAGCACAACCCTCACTGTAACACTCTGATATAGGTCACACCCCTCATTGTAACACTCTGATATATCCTGCTCCCCTCATGGTAAAAATCTGTTATATCCCAGACGCCACCCTGCAACAATCTGATATACCCCACACCCCTCATTGTAACAATCTGATATACCCCACACTCCTCACTGTAACACACTGATATACCCTACACCCCTCACTGTAACACTCTGATATATCCCACACCCCTCACTGTAACACTCTGATATATGCCACACCCCTTACTGTAACACTCTGATATATCCCACACCACTCACTGTAAAACTCTGATATTTCCCACACCCCTGACAGTAACACTCTGAATTACCCCACAACCATCAATGTAACACTCTGATATACCCCACAACCATCAATGTAACACTCTGATATATCCCACACCGCTCACTGTAACACACTGATATAACCCACACCCTCACTGTAACACTTTGATATACCCCACACCCCTCACTGTGACACACTGATATATCCCACACCCCTCACTGTAACACTCTGTTATATCCCAGACCCCTCCCTGTAACAATCTGATATACCCCACACCCCTCACTGTAACACACTGATATACACCACACCCCTCACTGTAACAATCTGATATACCCCAAACCCCTCACTGCAACACTCTGATATACCCCACACGCCTCACTGTAACAATCTGATATACCCACACACCTCACTGTAACACATTGATATATCCCTCACACCTCACTTTAACACTCTGATAGATCCCACACCCCTCACTGTAACAGACTGATATACACCACACCCCTCACTGTAACACTCTGATATATCCCACACCCCTCACTGTAACACTCTGATATATCCCACACCCCTCACTGTAACAATCTGATATACCCCACACACCTCACTGTAACAAACTGATATACCCCACACCCCTCACTGTAACACTCTGATATACCCCACACCCCTCACTGTAACACTCTGATATACCACACACCCCTCACTATAACACTCTGATATACCCCACACCCCTCACTGTAACACTCTGATATAGGTCACAGCCCTCACTGTAACACTCTGATATACCCCACACCCCTCACTGTAACACACTGATATACCCCACACCCCTCACTGTAACACTCTGATAAACGCCACAACTCACACTGTAACACTCAGATATACCCCACACCCCTCACTGTAACAATCTGATATACCCCACATCCCTGACTGTAACACCCTGATATACCCCACACACCTCACTGTAACAAACTGCTTTACCCAGTCCCCTCTCTGTAACATTTTGATACACCCCACACCCCTCACTGTAACACACTGAAATACCCCTCACTCCTCACTGCAACACTCTGATATACACCACACCCCTCACTGTAACACACTGATATACCCCACAACCCTCACTGTAACACACTGATATACACCACACCCCTCACTATAACACCCTGATATATCCCACACCCCTCACTGTAACACTCTGATATATCCCACACGCCTTACTGTACACTCTGATATAACCCACACCACTCACTGTAAAACGCTGATATATCCCACACCCCTGACAGTAACACTCTGATATACCCCACACCCCTCACTGTAACACTCTGATATACCCCACAACCATTATTGTAACACTCTGATATATCCCAAACCCCTTACTGTACACTCTGATATAACCCACAGCACTCACTGTAAAACTCTGATATTTCCCACACCCCTGACAGTAACACTCTGAATTACCCCACAACCATCATTTTAACACTCTGATATAACCCACACCGTCACTGTAACACTTTGATATACCCCACACCCCTCACTGTGACACACTGATATATCCTGCTACCCTCACGGTAAAACTCTGTTATATACCAGACCCCTCCCTGTAACAATCTGATATACCCCTCACACCTCACTGTAACACATTGATATACACCTCACACCTCACTTTAACACTCTGATAGATCCCACACCCCTCACTGTAACAGACTGAAATATCCCACACCCCTCACTGTAACACTCTGATATACCCCACACCCCTTACTGTAACACTCTGATATTCCACACACCCCTCACAGTAACACTCTGGTATATGATACACCCCTCACTGCAACACACTGATATTCCCCACACCCCTCACTGTAACACACTGATATTCCCCACACCCCTCACTGTAACACTCTGATATACCCCACAAACCTCAGTGTAACACTCGGATATACCCCACACCCCTCACTGTAACACACTGAGAAACCACTCACACCTCACTGTAACACTCTGATATATCCCACACCCCTCACTGTAACACTCTGATATACACCACACCCCTCACTGTAACAATCTGATATACCGCACACACATCAATGTAACACTCTGATATACCCCACACTCCTCACTGTAATACTCTTAGATACCCCACACCCTTCTCTGTAACACTCTGATACACCCCACACCCCTCATTGTAATACTCATGTATATCTCACACCCCTCACTGTAACACTCTGATATACACAAGACCCCTCATTGTAACCCTCTGATATACCCCACACCCCTCAGTCTAACACTCTGATATACCCCACACCCCTCACTGTAATATTTGATATACCCCACACCCCTCACTGTAATACTCTTATATAACCCACGCCCTACTCTGTAACACTCTGATATACCCCACACCCCTCACTGAAACACTCTGATATATCCCACACCCCTCACTGTAACACTCTGATATACCCCACACCCCTCACTGTAACACTCTGATATATCCCACACACCTCACTGTAACAAACTGATATACCCTGTCCCCTCACTGAAACATTTTGATATACCCCACACCCTTCACTGTAACACTCTGATATACCCCACACCCCTCACTGTAACACTCTGATATATCCCACACCCCTCACAGTAACACTCTGTTATATCCCAGACCCCTCCCTGTAACAATCTGATATACCCCACACCCCTCACTGTAACACATTGATATACACCACACCCCTCACTGTAACACTCTGATATACCCCACACCCCTCACTGTAACAATCTGATATACCCACACACCTCACTGTAACACATTGATATATCCCTCACACCTCACTTTAACACTCTGATAGATCCCACACCCCTCACTGTAACAGACTGATATACACCACACCCCTCACGGTAACACTCTGATATATCCCACACCCCTCACTGTAACACTCTGATATATCCCACACCCCTCACTGTAACAATCTGATATACCCCACACACCTCACTGTAACAAACTGATATACCCCACACCCCTCACTGTAACACTCTGATATACCCCACACCCCTCACTGTAACACTCTGATATACCACACACCCCTCACTATAACACTCTGATATACCCCACACCCCTCACTGTAACACTCTGATATAGGTCACAGCCCTCACTGTAACACTCTGATATACCCCACACCCCTCACTGTAATATTTCAATATACCCCACCCCCCTCACTGTAACACTCTGATATATCCCACACCCCTCACTGCAACACTCTGATATACCCCACACCCCTCACTGTAACACACTGATATACTCCACACCCCTCACTGTAACACTCTGCTATACCCCACACCCCTCACTGTAACACTCTGATATACCCAACACCCCTCACAGTAACGCTGTATATACACCACACCACTCACTGTAACACTCTGATATACCCCACACCCCTCACTGTAACGCTGTGATATACACCACACCACTCACTGTCACACCCTGATATACCCCGCAGCCCTCATTGTTACATCCTGATATACCCCACACCCCTCAATGTAACACTCTGATATACCCCACACCCCTCACTGTAACGCTGTGATATACACCACACCAGTCACTGTAACACTCAGATATACCCTCACCTCTCACTGTAACACTCTGTGAAACCCCACAAAACTCACTGTAACACTCTGGTATACTCCACACACCTCACTGTAACACTCTGATATACCCCGCACCCCTACTGTAACGCTCTGATATACCCCACACACCTCACTGTATTCTTTGATATACCCCACACACCTCACTGTAACACTCTGATATACCCCACACCCCTCACTGTAATACTCTTATATACCCCACACCCTTCTCTGTAACACTCTGATATATCCCACACCCATCATTGTTACACTCTGATATACCCCACAACCCTCACTGTAATACTTTGATATACCCCACACACCTCACTGTAACACTCTGATATAACCCACACCCCTCACGGTAATACGTTGATATACCCCACACACCTCACTGTAACAATCTGATATACCCCACACCCCACACTGATACACTCTGATATACCCCACACCCCTCACTGTAACACTCTGATATACCCCACACCCCTCACTGTAAAACTCTGATATATCCCACAGCCCTCACTGTAACACTCTGATATAAACCACACCCCTCACTGTAACACTCTGATATACCCCACACCCCTCACTGTAACACACTAATATACCCCACACCCCTCACTGTAACACTCTGATATACCCCACACCCCTCACTGTAACACACTGATATACCCCACACCCCTCACTGTAACACTCTGATAAATGCCACAACTCTCACTGTAACACTCAGATATACCCCACACACCTCACTGTAACAAACTGCTTTACCCAGTCCCCTCACTGTAACATTTTGATATACCCCACACCCCTAACTGTAACTGTCTGATACACCCCACATCACTCACTGTAACACACTGAAATACCCCTCACACCTCACTGCAACACTCTGATATGCCATACACCCCTCAATCTAACACATTGATATACACCACACCCCTCAGCCTAACACACTTATATACCCCACAACCCTCACTGTAACACTCTGATATAGGTCACACCCCTCATTGTAACACTCTGATATATCCTGCTCCCCTCATGGTAAAAATCTGTTATATCCCAGACCCCACCCTGCAACAATCTGATATACCCCACACCCCTCATTGTAACAATCTGATATACCCCACACCCCTCACTGTAACACACTGATATATCCCACACCCCTCACTGTAAAACTCTGATATTTCCCAAACCCCTGACAGTAACACTCTGAATTACCCCACAACCATCAATGTAACACTCTGATATACCCCACAACCATCAATGTAACACTCTGATATATCCCACACCGCTCACTGTAACACACTGATATAACCCACACCCTCACTGTAACACTTTGATATACCCCACACCCCTCACTGTGACACACTGATATATCCCACACCCCTCACTGTAACACTCTGTTATATCCCAGACCCCTCCCTGTAACAATCTGATATACCCCACACCCCTCACTGTAACACACTGATATACACCACACCCCTCACTGTAACAATCTGATATACCCCAAACCCCTCACTGTAACACTCTGATATACCCCACACCCCTCACTGTAACAATCTGATATACCCACACACCTCACTGTAACACATTGATATATCCCTCACACCTCACTTTAACACTCTGATAGATCCCACACCCCTCACTGTAACAGACTGATATACCCCACACCCCTCACTGTAACACTCTGATATATCCCACACCCCTCACTGTAACAATCTGATATACCCCACACACCTCACTGTAACAAACTGATATACCCCACACCCCTCACTGTAACACTCTGATATACCCCACATCCCTCACTGTAACACTCTGATATACCACACACCCCTCACTATAACACTCTGATATACCCCACACCCCTCACTGTAACACTCTGAAATACCCCACACCCCTCACTGTAACACTCTGATATAGGTCACAGCCCTCACTGTAACACTCTGATATACCTCACACCCCTCACTGTAATATTTCAATATACCCCACCCCCCTCACTGTAACACTCTGATATATCCCACACCCCTCACTGCAACACTCTGATATACCCCACACCCCTCACTGTAACACACTGATATACTCCACACCCCTCACTGTAACACTCTGCTATACCCCACACCCCTCACTGTAACACTCTGATATACCCCACACCCCTCACAGTAACGCTGTATATACACCACACCACTCACTGTAACACTCTGATATACCCCACACCCCTCACTGTAACGCTGTGATATACACCACACCACTCACTGTCACACCCTGATATACACCGCAGCCCTCATTGTTACATCCTGATATACCCCACACCCCTCAATGTAACACTCTGATATACCCCACAACCCTCACTGTAACGCTGTGATATACAGCACACCAGTCACTGTAACACTCAGATATACCCTCACCCCTCACTGTAACACTCTGTGAAACCCCACAAAACTCACTGTAACACTCTGGTATACTCCACACACCTCACTGTAACACTCTGATATACCCCGCACCCCTACTGTAACGCTCTGATATACCCCACACACCTCACTGTATTCTTTGATATACCCCACACACCTCACTGTAACACTCTGATATACCCCACACCCCTCACTGTAATACTCTTATATACCCCACACTCTTCTCTGTAACACTCTGATATATCCCACACCCATCATTGTTACACTCTGATATATCCCACTCCCCTCACTGTAACACTCTGATATACCCCACAACCCTCACTGTAATGTTTCAATATACCCCACACACATCAATGTAACACTCTGATATACCCCACACTCCTCAATGTAATACTCTTAGATACCCCACACCCTTCTCTGTAACACTCTGATATACGCCACACCCCTCATTGTAACACTCATCTATATCTCACATCCCTCATTGTAACACTCTGATATATCCCAGACCCCTCATTGTAACCCTCTGATATACCCCACACCCCTCAGTCTAACACTCTGATATACCTCACACCCCTCACTGTAATATTTGATATACCCCACACCCCTCACTGTAATACTCTTATATACCCCACACCCTTCTCTGTAACACTCTGATATACCCCACACCCCACACTGTAACACTCTGATATACCCCACAAAGCTCACTGTAACACTCTGATATATCCCACACACCTCACTGTAACAAACTGATATACCCAGTCCCCTCACTGAAACATTTTAATATACCCCACACCCTTCACTGTAACACACTGATATACCCCACACCCCTCACTGTAACACTCTGATATACCCCAGACCCCTCACAGTAACACTCTGATATACCCCACACTCCTCACTGTAATACTCTGATATACCCCACACCCCTCACTGTAACGCTCTGATATACACCACACCACTCACTGTCACACCCTGATATACACCGCAGCCCTCATTGTTACATCCTGATATACCCCACACCCCTCAATGTAACACTCTGATATACCCCACAACCCTCACTGTAACGCTGTGATATACAGCACACCAGTCACTGTAACACTCAGATATACCCTCACCCCTCACTGTAACACTCTGTGAAACCCCACAAAACTCACTGTAACACTCTGGTATACTCCACACACCTCACTGTAACACTCTGATATACCCCGCACCCCTACTGTAACGCTCTGATATACCCCACACACCTCACTGTATTCTTTGATATACCCCACACACCTCACTGTAACACTCTGATATTCCCCACAACCCTCACTGTAACACTCTGATATTCCGCACACCCCTCACTGTAACACTCTGATATTCCCCACACCCCTCAATGTAACACTCTGATATTCCCCACACCCCTCACTGTAACACTCTGATATACCTCACACCCCTCACTGTAACACTCTGATATTCCCCACACCCCTCATTGTAACACTCTGATATACCTAGCACCCCTCACAGTAACACTCTGATATACCCCACACCCCTCACTGTAACACACTGATATATCCCACACCCCTCAATGTAATATTCAGAAATACCCAACACCCCTCACTGTAACACTCTGATATACACCACACCACTCATTGTAACACTCTGATAGACCCAACACCCCTCACTGTAACACTCGGATATAAGCCACACCGCTCACTGTAACACTCAAATTTATCCCATAACCATCACTGTTACACAATAATATAACCCACACCCGTCAATGTAAAACACTGATATAGGCCACACCCTTCCCTGTAACACTCTGATATACCCCACACCCCTCACTGTAACACTCTGATATACCTAGCACCCCTCACTGTAACACTCTGATATACCCCACACCATTCACAGTAACACTCTGATATATCCCACACTCCTCACTGTAACACTCTGATATACCCCACACTCCTCACTGTAATACTCTTATATACCACACACCCTTCTCTGTAACACTCTGATATAGCCCACACCCCTCATTGTAACACTCATACATATCTCACACCCCTCACTGAAACACTCTGCTATACCCCACACCCCTTACTGTAACACTCTGATATACCCAACACCCCTCACTGTAACGCTGTATATACACCACACCACTCACTGTAACACTCCGATATACCCCACACCCCTCACTGTAACGCTGTGATATACACCACACCACTCACTGTAACACCCTGATATACCCCGCAGCCCTCATTGTTACATCCTGATATACCCCACACCCCTCAATGAAACACTCTGATATACCCCACAACCCTCACTGTAACGCTGTGATATACACCACACCAGTCACTGTAACACTCAGATATACCCTCACCCCTCACTGCAACACTCTGTGAATCCCCACAAAACTCACTCTAACACTCTGGTATACTCCACACACCTCACTGTAACACTCTGATATACCTCGCACCCCTACTGTAACACTCTGATATACCCCACAAACCTCACTGTATTCTTTGATATACCCCACACACCTCACTGTAACACTCTGATATACCCCACACCCCTCACTGTAATACTCTTATATACCCCACTCCCTTCTCTGTAACACTCTGATATATCCCACACCCATCATTGTTACACTCTGATATACGCCACAACCCTCACTGTAATACTTTGATATACCCCACACACCTCACTGTAACACTCTGATATAACCCACACCCCTCACGGTAATACGTTGATATACCCCACACCCCTCACTGTAACAATCTGATATACCCCACACCCCTCACTGATACACTCTGATATACCCCACACCCCTCACTGTAACACTCTGATATACCCCACACCCCTCACTGTAACACTCTGATATATCCCACTCCCCTCACTGTAACACTCTGATATACCCCACACCCCTCACTGTAATATTTCAATATACCCCACACACATCAATGTAACACTCTGATATACCCCACACTCCTCACTGTAATACTCTTAGATACCCCACACCCTTCTCTGTAACACTCTGATATACGCCACACCCCTCATTGTAACACTCATGTATATCTCACACCCCTCATTGTAACACTCTGATATACCCCAGACCCCTCATTGTAACCCTCTGATATACCCCACACCCCTCAGTCTAACACTCTGATATACCTCACACCCCTCACTGTAATATTTGATATACCCCACACCCCTCACTGTAATGTTCTTATATACCCCACACCCTTCTCTGTAACACTCTGATATACCCCACACCCCACACTGTAACACTCTGATATACCCCACAAAGCTCAGTGTAACACTCTGATATATCCCACACACCTCACTGTAACAAACTGATATACCCAGTCCCCTCACTGAAACATTTTGATATACCCCACACCCTTCACTGTAACACACTGATATACCCCACAACCCTCACTGTAACACTCTGATATACCCCAGACCCCTCACTGTAAAACTTTGATATACCCAACACCCCTCACTGTAACATCCTGATATACCCCGCACCCCTCACTGTAATACTTTGATATACCTCACACACCTCACTGTAACACTCTGATATACCCCACATGCCTCACTGTAATACTCTGATATACCCCACACCCTTCCCTGTAACACTCTGATATATCCCACACCCCTCACTGTAACACTCTGATATACCTAGCACCCCTCACTGTAACACTCTGATATACCCCACACCCCTCACAGTAACACTCTGATATATCCCACACTCCTCACTGTATCATTCTGATATACCCCACACTCCTCACTGTAATACTCTTATATACCACACACCCTTCTCTGTAACACTCTGATATAGCCCACACCCCTCATTGTAACACTCATACATATCTCAAACCCCTCACTGTAACACTCTGCTATACCCCACACCCCTCACTGTAACACTCTGATATACCCCACACCACTCACTGTAACGCTGTATATACACCACACCACTCACTGTAACACTCTGATATACCCCACACCACTCACTGTAACGCTGTATATACACCACACCACTCACTGTAACACACTGATATACACTGCAGCCCTCATTGTTACATCCTGATATACCCCACACCCCTCAATGTGACACTCTGATATACCCCACAACCCTCACTGTAACGCTGTGATATACACCACACCAGTCACTGTAACACTCAGATATACCCTCACCCCTCACTGCAACACTCTGTGAAACCAAACAAAACTCACTGTAACACTCTGGTATACTCCACACACCTCACTGTAACACTCTGATATACCCCGCACCCCTACTGTAACACTCTGATATACCCCACACACCTCACTGTATTCTTTGATATACCCCACACACCTCACTGTAACACTCTGATATACCCCACACCCCTCACTATAATACTCTTATATACCCCACACCCTTCTCTGTAACACTCTGATATATCCCACACCCATCATTGTTACACTCTGATATACCCCACAACCCTCACTGTAATACTTTGATACACCCCACACACCTCACTGTAACACTCTGATATTCCCCACACCCGTCACTGTAACACTCTGATATTCCGCACACCCCTCAATGTAACACTCTGATATTCCCCACACCCCTCACTGTAACACTCTGATATACCTCACACCCCTCACTGTAACACTCTGATATTCCCCACACGCCTCACTGTAACACTCTGATATACCTAGCACCCCTCACAGTAACACTCTGATATACCCCACACCCCTCACTGTAACACACTGATATATCCCACACCCCTCAATGTAATATTCAGAAATACCCAACACCCCTCACTGTAACACTCTGATATACCCCACACCACTCATTGTAACACTCTGATAGACCCAACACCCCTCACTGTAACACTCGGATATAAGCCACACCGCTCACTGTAACACTCAAATTTATCCCATAACCATCACTGTTACACAATAATATAACCCACACCCGTCAATGTAAAACACTGATATAGGCCACACCCTTCCCTGTAACACTCTGATATACCCCACACCCCTCACTGTAACACTCTGATATACCTAGCACCCCTCACTGTAACACTCTGATGTACCCCACACCCCTCACAGTAACACTCTGATATATCCCACACTCCTCACTGTAACACTCTGATATACCCCACACTCCTCACTGTAATACTCTTATATACCACACACCCTTCTCTGTAACACTCTGATATAGCCCACACCCCTCATTGTAACACTCATACATATCTCACACCCCTCACTGAAACACTCTGCTATACCCCACACCCCTTACTGTAACACTCTGATATACCCAACACCCCTCACTGTAACGCTGTATATACACCACACCACTCACTGTAACACTCTGATATACCCCACACCCCTCACTGTAACGCTGTGATATACACCACACCACTCACTGTAACACCCTGATATACCCCGCAGCCCTCATTGTTACATCCTGATATACCCCACACCCCTCAATGAAACACTCTGATATACCCCACAACCCTCACAGTAACGCTGTGATATACACCACACCAGTCACTGTAACACTCAGATATACCCTCACCCCTCACTGCAACACTCTGTGAAACCCCACAAAACTCACTCTAACACTCTGGTATGCTCCACACACCTCACTGTAACACTCTGATATACCTCGCACCCCTACTGTAACACTCTGATATACCCCACACACCTCACTGTATTCTTTGATATACCCCACACACCTCACTGTAACACTCTGATATACCCCACACCCCTCACTGTAATACTCTTATATGCCCCACACCCTTCTCTGTAAGACTCTGATATATCCCACACCCATCATTGTTACACTCTGAAATACCCCACAACCCTCACTGTAATACTTTGATATACCCCACACACCTCACTGTAACACACTGATATACCCCACACACCTCACTGTAACACTCTGATATTCCCCACACCCCTCACTGTAACACTCTGATATTCCCCACACCCCTCACTGTAACACTCTGATATACCCCACACCCCTCACAGTAACACTCTGATACACGCCACACCCCTCACTGTAACACTCTGACATATCCCACACCCCTCACTGTAACACTCTGATATACCCCACACCCTCACGGTAATATTTTGATCTACCCCACACACCTCACTGTAATACTCTTATATACCCCACATCCTTCTCTGTAACACTCTGATATACCCCACACCCCTCACTGTAACACTCATATATATCTCACACCCCTCACTGTAACACTCTGATATACCCCACACCCCTCACTGTAACGCTGTGATATACACCACACCACTCACGTTAACACCCTGATATACCCCGCACCCCTCATTGTTACATCCTGTTATACCCCACACCCCTCTTTGAAACACTCAGATACACCCCACAGCCCTCACTGTAACACTCTGAGAAACCCCACAAAACTCACTGTAACACTCTGATATACTCCACACACCTCACTGTAACACTCTGATCCACCCCGCACCCCTACTGTAACATTCTGATATACCCCACACACCTCACTGTAATGCTTTGATATACCCCACACACCTAAATGTAACACTCTGATATACCCCACACCCCTCACTGTAATACTCGTATATACCCCACACCCTTCTCTGTAACACTCTGATATACCCCACACCCCTCACTGTAACAATCTGATATATCCCACACCCCTCACTGTAACACTCTGATATAGGCCACACCCCTCACTGTAACACTCTGATATACCCCACAACCCTCACTGAAACACTCTGATAAACCTCACACCCCTCACTGTAACACTCTGATATACACCACACGCCTCACAATAACATATTGATATACTCCACACACCTCAGTGTAACACACTGATACACCCAGGCCCCTCACTGTAATACTCTGATATAACCCACACCGCTTACTGTAACACTCTGATATACCCCACACCCCCCACTGTAACACTCTGATATACCCCACACCCCTCACTTTAACACTCCGATATACCCCCCACCCCCCACTGTAACACTCCGATTTACCCCAGACGCCTCACTGTAACACTCTGATATACCCCACACCCCTCACTGTAAAACTCTGATATATCCCACAGCCCTCACTGTAACACTGTGATATACCCCACACCCCTCACTGTAACTCTCTGACATATCCCACACCCCTCACTGTTACACTCTGATTTACCCCACATCTCTCACTGTAACACTCTGATATATCCCACACCTCTCACTGTTACACTCTGAATTACCCCACACCGCTCACTGTAACACTCTAATAAACCCCACATCCCTCACTGTTACACTCTGATATATCCCACACCCCTCACTGTAACACTCTGATATACACCACTCCCCTCACTGTAACACTCTGATATACCCCACACCCCTCACTGTAACACTCTGATATATCCCACAGCCCTCACTGTAACACTCTGATATTCCCCACACCCCTCACTGTAACACTCTGATATACCTAGCACCCCTCACAGTAACACTCTGATACACGCCACACCCCTCACTGTAACACTCTGATATACACCACACGCCTCACAATAACATATTGATATACTCCACACACCTCAGTGTAACACACTGATACACCCAGGCCCCTCACTGTAATACTCTGATATAACCCACACCGCTTACTGTAACACTCTGATATACCCCACACCCCCCACTGTAACACTCTGATATACCCCACACCCCCCACTGTAACACTCTGATATACCCCACACACCTCACAGTAATATTTTGATCTACCCCACACACCTCACTGTAACACTCTGATATACCCCACACCCCTCACTGTAACACTCTGATATACCCCACGCCCCTAACTGTAACACTCTGATATACCCCACATCCTTCTCTGTAACACTCTGATATACCACAGACCCCTCACTGTAACACTCTGATATACCCCACACCCCTCACTGTAACGCTGTGATATACCCCACACCCCTCACTGTAACACTCTGATATACCCCACACCCCTCACTGTAACGCTGTGATATACACCACACCACTCACGTTAACACCCTGATATACCCCACACCCCTCATTGTTACATCCTGTTATATCCCACACCCCTCTTTGAAACACTCAGATACACCCCACAGCCCTCTCTGTAACACTCTGAGAAACCCCACAAAACTCACTGTAACACTCTGATATACTCCACACACCTCACTGTAACACTCTGATCCACCCCGCACCCCTACTGTAACACTCTGATATACCCCACACACCTCACTGTAATGCTTTGATATACCCCACACACCAAAATGTAACACTCTGATATACCCCACACCCCTCACTGTAATACTCGTATATACCCCACACCCTTCTCTGTAACACTCTGATATAACCCACACCCCTCACTGCAACAATCTGATATATCCCACACCCCTCACTGTAACACTCTGATATAGGCCACACTCCTCACTGTAATACTCTTATATACCCCACATCCTTCTCTGTAACACTCTGATATACCACAGACCCCTCACTGTAACACTCATATATATCTAACACCCCTCACTGTAACACTCTGATATACCCCACACCCCTCACTGTAACGCTGTGATATACACCACACCACTCACGTTAACACCCTGATATACCCCACACCCCTCATTGTTACATCCTGTTATATCCCACACCCCTCTTTGAAACACTCAGATACACCCCACAGCCCTCTCTGTAACACTCTGAGAAACCCCACAAAACTCACTGTAACACTCTGATATACTCCACACACCTCACTGTAACACTCTGATCCACCCCGCACCCCTACTGTAACACTCTGATATACCCCACACACCTCACTGTAATGCTTTGATATACCCCACACACCAAAATGTAACACTCTGATATACCCCACACCCCTCACTGTAATACTCGTATATACCCCACACCCTTCTCTGTAACACTCTGATATAACCCACACCCCTCACTGCAACAATCTGATATACACCACACGCCTCACAATAACATATTGATATACTCCACACACCTCAGTGTAACACACTGATACACCCAGGCCCCTCACTGTAATACTCTGATATAACCCACACCGCTTACTGTAACACTCTGATATACCCCACACCCCCCACTGTAACACTCTGATATACCCCACACCCCTCACTGTAACACTCCGATATACCCCACACCCACCACTGTAACACTCCGATTTACCCCAGACGCCTCACTGTAACACTCTGATATACCCCACACCCCTCACTGTAAAACTCTGATATATCCCACAGCCCTCACTGTAACACTGTGATATACCCCACACCCCTCACTGTAACTCTCTGACATATCCAACACCCCTCACTGTTACACTCTGATTTACCCCACATCCCTCACTGTAACACTCTGATATATCCCACACCTCTCACTGTTACACTCTGAATTACCCCACACCGCTCACTGTAACACTCTAATAAACCCCACACCCCTCACTGTAACACTCTGATATACACCACTCCCCTCACTGTAACACTCTGATATTCCCCACACCCCTCACTGTAACACTCTGATATATCCCACAGCCCTCACTGTAACACTCTGATATAACCCACACCCCTCACTGTAACACTCTGATATATCCCACACCTCTCACTGTTACACTCTGATTTACCCCACAACGCTCACTGTAACACTCTGATATACCCCACACCCCTCACTGTAACACTCTGATATACCCCACTCCCCTCACTGTAACACTCTGATATACCCCACACCCCTCACTGTAACACTCTGATATATCCCACAGCCCACACTGTAACACTCTGATATAACCCACACCCCTCACTGTAACACTCTGATATATCCCACACCTCTCACTGTTACACTCTGATTTACCCCACAATGCTCACTGTAACACACTGATATACCCCACACTCCTCACTGTAACACTCTGATATACCCCACTGCCCTCACTGTAACACTCTGATATACCCCACACCCCTCACTGTAACATTCTGATATATCCCACACCTCACACTGTAACACTCTGATATATCCCACAGCCCTCACTGTAACACTCTGATATATCCCACACCACACATTGAAACTCTCTGACATATCCCACACCTCTCACTGTAACACTCTGATTTACCCCACATCCCTCACTGTAACACTCTGATATACCCCACACCCCTCACTGTAACACTCTGATATATCCCACAGCCCTAACTTTAACACTCTGATATATCCCACACCCCTCACTGTAACATTCTGATATACCCCACAACCCTCACTGTAACACTCTGATATACCCCACACCCCTCACTGTAACACACAGATATACCCCACACCCCCCACTGTGACACATCGATATACCCCACACCCCTCACTGTAACATTCTGATATACCCCACAACCCTCACTGTAACACTCTGATATACCCCACACCCCTCACTATAACACTCTGATATACCCCACAAACCTCACTGTAACACTCTGATATACCCCACACACCTCACTGTAACACTCTGATATACCCCACACCCCTCACTGTAACACTCTGATATACCCCACACCCCTCACTGTAACACTCTGATATACCCCACACCCCTCACTGTAACACACTGATATATCCCACATCCCTCAATGTAACATTCAGAAATACCCAACACCCCTCACTGTAACACTCTGATATACCCCACACCACTCATTGTAACACTCTGATAGACCCCATACTCCTCACTGTAACACTCGGATATAAGCCACACCCCTCACTGTAACACTCAAATTTATCCCATAACCATCACTGTTACACAATAATATAACCCACACCCGTCAATGTAACACACTGATATACTCCAGACCCTTCACTGTAACACTCTGATATACCACACACCCCTCATTGTAACACTCTGATATACCACACACCCCTCACTGTAACACTCTGATATACCCCAACCCCTCAGTGTAACACACTGATATAGGCCACACCTCTCACTGTAACAAACTGATATACTCCACACGCCTCACTGTAACACTCTGAAATATCCCACAAACATGACTGTAACACACTGATATACGCCACACCCCTCACTGTAACACTCTGATATATTCCACACCACACATTGTAACACTCTGATATACCCCACACCCGCCACTGCAACACTCTGATATACCCCAGACCCCTCACTGTAACACTCTGATATACCCCACACCCCTCACTGTAAAACTATTATATATCCCACACACCTCACTGTAACACTCTGATATATCCCACACCACAGATTTTAACTCTCTGACATATCCCACAACCCGCACTGTTACACTCTGATTTACCCCACATCCCTCACTGTAACACTCTGATATATCCGACACCTCTCACTGTTACACTCTGATTTACCCCACATCCCTCACTGTAACACTCTGATATATCCCACACCTCTCAATGTAACATTCAGAAATACCCAACACCCCTCACTGTAAGACTCTGATATACACCACACCACTCATTGTAACACTCTGATAGACCCCACACCCCTCACTGTAACACTCGGATATAAGCCACATCCCTCACTGTAACACTCAAATTTATCCCATAACCATCACTGTTACACAATAATATAACCCACTCCCGTCAATGTAACACACTGATATAGGCCACACCCCTCACTGTAACACACTGATATACTCCAGACCCCTCACTGTAACATTCTGATATACCACACACCCCTCACTGTAACACTCTGATATACCACACACCGCTCATTGTATCACTCTGATATACCACACACCCCTCATTGTAACACTCTGATATACCCCAACCCCTCAGTGTAACACATTGATACACCCATACCACTCACTGAAACACCCTGATATATCCCACACCCCTCACTGTAACACTCTGATATACCACACCCCTCACTGTAACACTCTGATATACCCCACACCCCTCACTGTAACACACTGATATATCCCACACCCCTCAATGTAACATTCAGAAATACCCAACACCCCTCACTGTAACACTCTGATATACCGAACACCACTCATTGTAACACTCTGATAGACCGCACACCCCTCACTGTAACACTCGAATATAAGCCACACCCCTCTCTGTAACACTCAAATTTATCCCATAACCATCACATTTACACAATAATATAACCCACACACGTCAATGTAACACTCTGATATACACCACACACCTCACTGTAACACGCTGATATACTCCACATCCCTCACTGTAACACTCAGATATACCACACACCCCTCATTGTAACACTCTGATATACCACACACCCCTCATTGTAACACTCTGATATACCACACACCCCTCATTATAACACTCTGATATACCCCAACTCCTCAGTGTAACACATTGATATATCCCACACCACTCACTGAAACACCCTGATATATACCACACCCCTCACTATAACACTCTGATATATCCCACACCCCTCACAGTTACACTCTGATTTACACCACATCCCTCACTGTAACACTCTGTATAAGCCACACCACACATTGTAACACTCTGATATACCCGACATCCCTCAATGTAACACTCTGATATACACCACACCCCTCACTGTAAACTCTGATATACCCCAACACCCCGCACTGTAACACTCAGTTAGACCCCACACCCCTCACAGTAACACACAAATATATCCCATAAACATCACTGCTACACAATAATATAACCCAAACCCGTCAATGTAACACACTGATATAGGCCACACCTCTCACTGTAACACACTGATATACTCCACACGCCTCACTGTAACACTCTGAAATATCCTATAACCATGACTGTAACACACTGATATATCCCACAACCCTCCCTGTAACACTCTGATATACCCCACAACCCTCACTGTAACACTCTGATATACCCCACACCCCTAACTGTAACACACTGATATATCCCACACCTCTCAATGTAACATTCAGAAATACCCAACACCCCTCACTGTAACACTCTGATATATCCCACACCCCTCACTGTAAGACTCTGATATACCCCACACCACTCATTGTAACACTCTGATAGACCCCACACCCCTCACTGTAACACTCGGATATAAGCCACACCCCTCACTGTAACATTCAAATTTATCCCATAACCATCACTGTTACACAATAATATAACCCATACCCGTCAATGTAACACACTGATATAGGCCACACCCCTCACTGTAACACACTGATATACTCCAGACCCCTCACTGTAACAGTCTGATATACCACACACCCCTCACTGTAACACTCTGATATACCACACACCCCTCATTGTATCACTCTGATATACCACACACCGCTCATTGTATCACTCTGATATACCACACACCCCTCATTGTAACACTCTGATATACCCCAACCCCTCAGTGTAATACATTGATACACCCATACCATTCACTGAAACACCCTGATATATATCACAACCCTCACTGTAACACTCTGATATACCACACCCCTCACTGTAACACTCTGATATACCACACCCCTCACTGTAACACTCTGATATACCCCACACCCCTCACTGTAACACTCTGATATAATCCACACCCCTCACTGTAACACACTGATATATCACACACCCCTCAATGTAACATTCAGAAATACCCAACACCCCTCACTGTAACACTCTGATATACCCCACACCCCTCACTGTAACACTCGGATATAAGCCACCCCCCTCTCTGTAACACTCAAATTTATCCCATAACCATCACTGTTACACAATAATATAACCCACACACGTCAATGTAACACACTGATATAGGCCACACCCCTCACTGTAACACGCTGATATACTCCACACCCCTCACTGTAACACTCTGATATACCCCAACTCCTCACAGTTACACGCTGATTTACACCACATCCCTCACTGTGACACTCTGTATAAGCCACACCACACATTGTAACACTCTGATATACCCGACACCCCTCACTGTAACACTCTGATATACCCCACACCCCTCACTGTAAACTCTGATATACCCCACACCCCGCACTGTAACACTCTGTTAGACCCCACACCCCTCACAGTAACACTCAAAGTTATCCCATAACCATCACTGCTACACAATAATATAACCCAAACCCGTCAATGTAACACACTGATATAGGCCACACTTCTCACTGTAAAACACTGATATACTCCACACGCCTCACTGTAACACTCTGAAATATCCCACAACCATGACTGTAACACACTGATATACCCCACACCCCCCACTGTAACACTCTGATATACCCCAGACACCTCACTGTAAAACTCTGATATATCCCACACCCCGCACTGTTACACTCTGATTTACCCCACATCCCTCACTGTAACACTCTGACATATCCCACACCTCTCACTGTTACACTCTGATTTACCCCACATCCCTCACTGTAACACTCTGATATATCCCACATCTCTCACTGTGACACTCTGACTTACCCCACATCCCTCACTGTAACACTCTGATATACCCCACACCCCTCAAAGTAACACTCTGATATACCCCACACACCTCACTGTAACACTCTGATATACCCCACACCCCTCATTGTAACACTCTGATATACCCCACTTCCCTCACTGTAACACTATGATATAGCCCACACCCCTCACTGTAACACTCTGATATATCCCACAGCCCTCACTGTAACACTCTGACATATCCCACACCTCCCACTGTAACACTCTGATATACCCCACACCCCTCACTGTAACACTCTGATATACCCCACTCCCCTCACTGTAACACTCTGATATACCCCACACCCCTCACTGTAACACTCTGATATATCCCACAGCCCTCACTGTAACACTCTGATATATCCCAGCGCCCTCACTGTAACACTCTGATATATCCCACACCCATCACTGTAACACTCTGATATACCCCACACCCCTCACTGTTACACACTGATATATCCCACACCCCTCAATGTAACATTCAGAAATACCCAACACCCCTCACTGTAACACTCTGATATACCCCACACCACTCATTGTAACACTCTGATAGACCCAAAACCCCTCACTGTAACACACGGATATAAGCCACACCGCTCACTGTAACACTCAAATTTATCCCATAACCATCACTGTTACACAATAATATAACCCACACCCGTCAATGTAACACACTGATATAGGCCACACCCCTCACTGTAACACACTGATATACCACACACCCCTCATTGTAACACTCTGATATACCACATATCCCTCTTTGTAACACTCTGATATACCACACACCCCTCATTGTAACACTCTGATATACCACACACCCCTCATTGTAACACTCTGATATACCCCAACCCCTCAGTGTAACACATTGATACACCCATACCACTCACTGAAACACCCTGATATATACCACACTCCGCACTGTAACAATCTGATATATCCCAAACCCCTCACTGTTCCACTCTGATTTACACCAAACCCCACACAGTTACACTCTGATTGACCCCACATCCCTCACTGTAACACTCTGTATAAGCCACACCACACATTGTAACACTCTGATATACCCCACACCCCTCACTGTAACACTCTGATATACCCCACACCCCTCACTGTAACACTCTGATACACCCCACACCCCTCACAGTAACACTCAATTTTATCCCATAACCATCACTGTTACACAATAATATAACCCAAACCCGTCAATGTAACACACTGATATAGGCCACACCTCTCACTGTAACACGCTGATATGCTCCACACCCCTCACTGTAACACTCTGATATATCCCACACCCCTCACTGTAACACACTGATATACCCCACACTCCTCACTGTAACAAACTGATATACCCCACACCCCTCAATGTAACAGTCTGATATATCCCACAACCATCACTGTAACACACTGATATAACCGACACCCCTCACTGTAACACTCTGATATACACCACAACCGTCACTGTAACACTCTGATATACCTCACACCTCACTGTAACAAACTGATATACCCAGTCCCCTCACTGTAACATTTTGATATATCCCACACCCCTCACTGTAACTCTGTGATATACCACACACCCCTCACTGTAACACTCTGATATTCCCCACACCCCTCACTGCTACACCCTGATATACCACACGCCCCTCACTGTAACACTCTGATATACCCCACACAACTCACAGTAACACTCTGATATACCCCACACTCCTCACTGTAACACGCTGATATATCCCACAAACAACACTGTAACACTCTGATATATCCCACACCCCTCACTGTAACACTCTGATATATCCCACAAACATCACTGTAACACTCTGATATATCCCACACCCCTCACTGTAACACTCTGATATACGTCACAACCCTCACTGTAACACTCTGATATATCCCACACCCCTTACTGTAACACTCTGATATACCCCACACCCCTCACTGTAACACTCTGATATACCCCACACCCCTCACTGTAACACTCTGATATAGTCCACACCCCTCACTGTTACACTCTGATATACCCCACACCCCTCACTGTTACACACTGATATACCCACAACCCTCACTGTAACACTCTGATATATTCCACACCCCTCACTCTTACACTCTGATATACCCCACACTCCTCACTGTAACACACCGATATACCCATACCCCTCACTGTAACACGCTGATATTCCCCACAACCCTCACTGTAACACACTGATATACCCACACCGCTCACTGTAACACTATGAAATATCCCACAACCATGACTGTAACACAGTGATATACCCCACACCCATCACTGTAACACTCTGATATATCCCACACCCCTCACTGTAACAAACTGATATACCCCACAACCCTCACTGTAACTGTCTGATATATCCCACAACCATCATTGTATCAGGCTGATATATCCCACAACCATCACTGTAACAACTGATATAACCGAAACCCCTCACTGTAACACTCTGATATACCCCACAACCCTTACTGTAACACACTGATATACCCACACCGCTCACTGTAACACTCTGATATACCCCACACCCCTCACTGTAACACTGATATACCCCACACCCCTCACTGTAACACACTGATATACCCCACACACCTCACTGTTACACTGTGATATACCCCACACCCCTCACTGCAACACACTGATATACCCCGCACCCCTCACTGTAACACTCTGATTTATCCCACAAACCCTCACTGTAACACTCTGCTATACCCGACACCCCTCACTGTAACACTCTGATATACCCAACACCCCTCACTGTAACACTCTGATATACCCCACACCCCTCACTGCAACACTCTGATATACCCAGTCGCCTCACTGTAACACTCTGATATACCCCAAACCCCTCACTGTAACACACTGATATACCCCACAACCCTCACTGTAACACACTGATATAGCCAGTACCCTCACTGTAACATTTTGATATATCCCACACCCCTCACTGTAACTCTCTGATACATCCCGCAACCCTCGAGTTAAAACACTGATATAGACTACACCCCTCATTGTAACACTCTGATAAACACCCACACCCCTCACTGCAACACCCTGATATACCCCACACCCCTCACTGTAACACTCTGATATACCCCACACCCCTCAATGTAACACTCTGATATACCCCACACCCCTCACTGTAACACTCTGATATACCCCACACCCCTCAATGTAACACTCTGATATACCCCACACCCCTCACTGTAACACTCTGATATACCCCACACCCCTCACTGTAACACACTGATATACCCCACACCCATCATTGTAAGACATTGATTTCACCAACACCCCTCACTGTAACACTCTGATATACCCCACACACCTCACTGTAACACTCTGATATACCCCACACCCCTCACTGTAACACTCTGATATACCCCACACCCCTCACTGCAACACTCTGATATACCCCACACCCCTCAATGTAACACCCTGATATACCCCACACTCCTCACTCTCACACATTGATATACACCACACCATTCAGAGTAACAGACTGATATACCCCACACCCCTCACTGTAACACTCTGATATATCCCACACCCCTCACTGTAACACGCTGACATATATCACACCCCTCACTGTAACACTCTGATATATCCCACACCCCTCACTGTAACACGCTGATATACCCCACACCCCTCAGTGTAACACACTGATATACCCCACACCCCTCACTGTAAGACTCTGATATACCCCACACTCCTCACTCTCACACGTTGATATACACCACTCCATTCAGTGTAACAGACTGATATACCCCACACCCCTCACTGTAACACTCTGATATATCCCACACCCGTCACTGTAAGACTCTGATATATCCCTCACCCATGACTGTAACACTCTGATATACCCCAAACCCGTCACTGTAAGACTCTGATATATCCCACACCCCTCACTGCAACACCCTGATATACCCCAAACCCCTCACTGTAAGACTCTGATATATCCCACACCCCTCACTGTAACACTCTGATATACCCCACACCCCTCACTGTAACACTCTGATATATCCCACAACCCTCACTATAACACATTGATATACCCCTCACACGTCACTTTAACACTCTGATATATCCCACACCCCTCAATGTAACACTCTGATATATCCAACACCCCTCACTGTAACACTCTGATATACCCCACACCCTTCACTGTAACACTCTGATATACCCCACACCCCTCACTGTAACACTCTGATATACTCCACACCCCTCACTGTTACACTCTGATATACCCCACATCCCTCACTGTTACACACTAATATACCAACAACCCTCACTGTAACACTCTGAGAGACACCACACCCCTCACTGTTACACTCTGATATACCCCAAACCCCTCACTGTAACACACTGAAATACCCACACCCCTCACTGTAACACTCTGAAATATCCCACAACCATGACTGTAACACACTGATATACCCGACACCCCTCACTGTAACACTCTGATATATCCCACAACCATCATTGTATCACGCTGATATATCCCACAACCATCACTGTAACACACTGATATAACCGACACCCCTCGCTGTAACACTCTGATATACACACCACACCGCTCACTTTAATACTCTGATACATCCCACAACCGTCACTGTAACACTGTGATATACCCAACAACCCTTACTGAAACACACTGATATACTCACACCGCTCACTGTAACACTCTGATATACCCCACACCCCTCACTGTAACACTCTGATATACTCCACACCTCTCACTGTTACACTGAGATATACCCCACACCCCTCACTGTAACACACTGATATACCCCGCACCCCTCACTGTAACACTCTGATTTATCCCACAACCCCTCACTGTAACACTCTGATAACCCACCTCACTGTAACATTTTGATATATCCCACACCCCTCACTGTAACTCTCTGATACATCCCGCAACCCTCGAGGTAAAACATTGATATAGACTACACTCCTCATTGTAACACTCTGATAAACAACCACACCCCTCACTGCAACACCCTGATATACCCCACAACCCTCATTGTAACAATCTGATATATCCCACACCCCTCACTATAACACTCTGATATATCCCACACCCCTCACTGTAACACTCTGATATACCCCACACCCCTCACTGTAACACTCTGATATACCCCACACCCCTCACTGTAACACTCTGATATACCCCACACCCCTCACCGTAACACTCTGATATACCACACACCCCTCACCGTAACACTCTGATATTCCCCACACCCCTCAATGCTACACCCTGATATACCACAGACCCCTCACTGTAACACTCTGATATACGCCACACACCTCACTGTAACACTCTGATATACCCCACACCCCTCACTGTAACACTCTGATATATCCCACAAACATCACTGTAACACTCTGATATATCCCACACCTCTCACTGTAACACTCTGATATATCCCACAAACATCACTGTAACACTCTGATATATCCCACACCCCTCACTGTAACACTCTGATATACCCCACACCCCTCACTGTAACACTCTGATATACCCCACACCCCTCACTGTAACACTCTGATATAGTCCACACCCCTCACTGTTACACTCTGATATACCCCACACCCCTCACTGTTACACACTGATTACCCACAACCCTCACTGTAACACTCTGATATATTCCATACCCCTCACTCTTACGCTCTGATTTACCCCACACTCCTCACTGTAACACACCGATATACACACACCCCTCACTGTAACACGATGATATTCCCCACAACCCTCAATGTAACACACTGATATACCCACAACGCTCACTGTAACACTCTGAAATATCCCACAACCATGACTGTAACACACTGATATACCCCACACCCCTCACTGTAACACTCTGATATATCCCACACCCCTCACTGTAACAAACTGATATACCCCACACCCCTCACTGTAACACTCTGATATATCCCACAAACATCACTGTAACACTCTGATATATCCCACACCTCTCACTGTAACACTCTGATATGTCCCACAAACATCACTGTAACACTCTGATATATCCCACACCCCTCACTGTAACACTCTGATATACCCCACACCCCTCACTGTAACACTCTGATATACCCCACACCCCTCACTGTAACACTCTGATATAGTCCACACCCCTCACTGTTACACTCTGATATACCCCACACCCCTCACTGTTGCACACTGATTACCCACAACCCTCACTGTAACACTCTGATATATTCCATACCCCTCACTCTTACGCTCTGATTTACCCCACACTCCTCACTGTAACACACCGAAAAACACACATCCCTCACTGTAACACGCTGATATTCCCCACAACCCTCACTGTAACACACTGATATACCCACAACGCTCACTGTAACACTCTGAAATATCCCACAACCATGACTGTAACACACTGATATACCCCACACCCCTCACTGTAACACTCTGATATATCCCACACCCCTCGCTGTAACAAACTGATATACCCCACACCCCTCACTGTAACAGTCTGATATATCCCACAACCATCATTGTATCACGCTGATATATCCCACAACCATCACTGTAACACACTGATATAACCGACACCCCTCACTGTAACACTCTGATATACACACCACACCGCTCACTTTAATACTCTGATACATCCGACAACCGTCACTGTAACACTCTGATATACCCCACAACCCTAACTGTAACACACTGAGAGACCCACACCGCTCACTGTAACACTCTGATATACCCCACACCCCTCACTGTAAAACTGAAATACCCCACACCCCTCAGTGTAACACACTGATATACCCCACACCCCTCACTGTTACATTGTGATATACCCCACACCCCTCACTGTAACACACTGATATACCCCGCACCCCTCACTGTAACACTCTGATTTATCCCACAACCCCTCACTGTAACGCTCTGATATACCCGACACCCCTCACTGTAACACTCTGATCTACCCCACATCCCTCACTTTAACAAACTGATATACCCAGTACCCTCACTGTAACACTCTGATATACCCCACACCCTTCACTGTAACACACTGATATACCCCACACCCCTCACTGTAACACACTGATATACCCAGTCCCCTCACTGTAACACTCTGATATACCCCACATCCCTCACTGTAACACACTGATAGACCCCATAACCCTCACTGTAACACACTGATATACCCAGTCCCCTCACTGTAACATTTTGATATATCCCACACCCTTCACTGTAACTCTCTGATACATCCCGCAACCCTCGAGGTAAAACACTGATATAGACTACACCCCTCATTGTAACACTCTGATAAACACCCACACCCCTCACTGCAACACCCTGATATACCCCACACCCCTCACTGTAACACTCTGATATACCCCACACCCCTCACTGTAACAAACTGATATACCCCACACCCCTCACTGTAACACTCTGATATATCCCACACCCCTCACTGTAACACGCTGATATACCCCACACCCCTCAGTGTAACACACTTATATACCCCACACCCCTCACTGTAAGACTCTGATATACCCCACACTCCTCACTCTCACACGTTGATATACACCACACCCCTCAGTGTAAGACTCTGATATATCCAACACCCGTCACTGTAAGACTCTGATATATCCCACACCCCTCACTGTAACACTCTGATATACCCCACACCCCTCACTGTAACGCTCTGATATATCCCACACCCCTCACTGTAACACATTGATATACCCCTCACACCTCACATTAACACTCTGATATATCCCACACCCCTCAATGTAACACTCTGATATATCCCAAACCCCTCACTGTAACACTCCGATATACCCCACACCCTTCACTGTAACACTCTGATATACCCCACACCCCTCACTGTAACACTCTGATATAGTCCACACCCCTCACTGTTACACTCTGATATACCCCACACCCCTCACTGTTACACACTGATATACCAACAACCCTCACTGTAACACTCTGATATACTCCACACCCCTCACTGTTACACTCTGATATACCCCAAACCCCTCACTGTAACACACTGATATTCCCCACAATCCTCACTGTAACACACTGATATACCCACACCGCTCACTGTAACACTCCGAAATATCCCACAACCATGACTGTAACACACTGATATACCCGACACCCCTCACTGTAACACTCTGATATATCCCACACCCCTCACTGTAACAAACTGATATACCCCACACCCCTCACTGTAACAGTCTGATATATCCCACAACCATCATTGTATCACGCTGATATATCCTACAACCATCACTGTAACACACTGATATACACACCACACCGCTCACTTTAATACTCTGATACATCCCACAACCGTCACTGTAACACTCTGATAAAACCCACAACCCTTAATGTAACACACTGAAATACCCACACCCCTCACTGTAACACTCTGATATACCCCACACCCCTCACTGTAACACTCTGATATACTCCACACCTCTCACTGATACACTCTGATATACCCCACATCCCTCACTGTTACACACTAATATAACAACAACCCTCACTGTAACACTCTGAGAGACACCACACCCCTCACTGTTACACTCTGATATACCCCAAACCCCTCACTGTAACACACTGAAATACCCACACCCCTCACTGTAACACTCTGATATACCCCACACCCCTCACTGTAACACTCTGATATACCCCACACCCCTCACTGTAACACTCTGATATAGTCCACACCCCTCACTGTTACACTCTGATATACCCCACACCCCTCACTGTTACACACTGATTACCCACAACCCTCACTGTAACACTCTGATATATTCCATACCCCTCACTCTTACGCTCTGATTTACCCCACACTCCTCACTGTAACACACCGATATACACACACCCCTCACTGTAACACGCTGATATTCCCCACAACCCTCACTGTAACACACTGATATACCCACAACGCTCACTGTAACACTCTGAAATATCCCACAACCATGACTGTAACACTCTGATATATCCCACACCCCTCACTGTAACAAACTGATATACCCCACACCCCTCACTGTAACACTCTGATATATCCCACAAACATCACTGTAACACTCTGATATATCCCACACCTCTCACTGTAACACTCTGATATGTCCCACAAACATCACTGTAACACTCTGATATATCCCACACCCCTCACTGTAACACTCTGATATACCCCACAACCCTCACTGTAACACTCTGATATACCCCACACCCCTCACTGTAACACTCTGATATAGTCCACACCCCTCACTGTTACACTCTGATATACCCCACACCCCTCACTGTTACACACTGATTACCCACAACCCTCACAGTAACACTCTGATATATTCCATACCCCTCACTCTTACGCTCTGATTTACCCCACACTCCTCACTGTAACACACCGAAAAACACACATCCCTCACTGTAACACGCTGATATTCCCCACAACCCTCACTGTAACACACTGATATACCCACAACGCTCACTGTAACACTCTGAAATATCCCACAACCATGACTGTAACACACTGATATACCCCACACCCCTCACTGTAACACTCTGATATATCCCACACCCCTCGCTGTAACAAACTGATATACCCCACACCCCTCACTGTAACAGTCTGATATATCCCACAACCATCATTGTATCACGCTGATATATCCCACAACCATCACTGTAACACACTGATATAACCGACACCCCTCACTGTAACACTCTGATATACACACCACACCGCTCACTTTAATACTCTGATACATCCGACAACCGTCACTGTAACACTCTGATATACCCCACAACCCTAACTGTAACACACTGATATACCCACACCGCTCACTGTAACACTCTGATATACCCCACACCCCTCACTGTAAAACTGATATACCCCACACCCCTCAGTGTAACACACTGATATACCCCACACCCCTCACTGTTACATTGTGATATACCCCACACCCCTCACTGTAACACACTGATATACCCCGCACTCCTCACTGTAACACTCTGATTAATCCCACAACCCCTCACTGTAAAGCTCTGATATACCCGACACCCCTCACTGTAACACTCTGATCTACCCCACATCCCTCACTTTAACAAACTGATATACCCAGTACCCTCACTGTAACACTCTGATATACCCCACACCCTTCACTGTAACACACTGATATACCCCACACCCCTCACTGTAACACACTGATATACCCAGTCCCCTCACTGTAACACTCTGATATACCCCACACCCCTCACTGTAACACACTGATAGACCCCATAACCCTCACTGTAACACACTGATATACCCAGTCCCCTCACTGTAACATTTTGATATATCCCACACCCTTCACTGTAACTCTCTGATACATCCCGCAACCCTCGAGGTAAAACACTGATATAGACTACACCCCTCATTGTAACACTCTGATAAACACCCACACCCCTCACTGCAACACCCTGATATACCCCACACCCCTCACTGTAACACTCTGATATACCCCACACCCCTCACTGTAACACTCTGATATACCCCACACCCCTCACTGTAACACTCTGATATATCCCACACCCCTCACTGTAACACGCTGACATACCTCACACCCCTCACTGTAACACTCTGATATATCCCACACCCCTCACTGTAACACGCTGATATACCCGACACCCCTCAGTGTAACACACTTATATACCCCACACCCCTCACTGTAAGACTCTGATATACCCCACACTCCTCACTCTCACACGTTGATATACACCACACCCCTCAGTGTAAGACTCTGATATATCCAACACCCGTCACTGTAAGACTCTGATATATCCCACACCCCTCACTGTAACACTCTGATATACCCCACACCCCTCACTGTAACGCTCTGATATATCCCACACCCCTCACTGTAACACATTGATAGACCCCTCACACCTCACATTAACACCCTGATATATCCCACACCCCTCAATGTAACACTCTGATATATCCCAAACCCCTCACTGTAACACTCTGATATACCCCACACCCTTCACTGTAACACTCTGATATACCCCACACCCTTCACTGTAACACTCTGATATACCCCACACCCCTCACTGTAACACTCTGATATAGTCCAAACCCCTCACTGTTACACTCTGATATACCCCACACCCCTCACTGTTACACACTGATATACCAACAACCCTCACTGTAACACTCTGATATACTCCACACCCCTCACTGTTACACTCTGATATACCCCAAACCCCTCACTGTAACACACTGATATTCCCCACAATCCTCACTGTAACACACTGATATACCCACACCGCTCACTGTAACACTCCGAAATATCCCACAACCATGACTGTAACACACTGATATACCCGACACCCCTCACTGTAACACTCTGATATATCCCACACCCCTCACTGTAACAAACTGATATACCCCACACCCCTCACTGTAACAGTCTGATATATCCCACAAACATCATTGTATCACGCTGATATATCCTACAACCATCACTGTAACACACTGATATACACACCACACCGCTCACTTTAATACTCTGATACATCCCACAACCGTCACTGTAACACTCTGATATAACCCACAACCCTTACTGTAACACACTGAAATACCCACACCCCTCACTGTAACACTCTGATATACCCCACACCCCTCACTGTAACACTCTGATATACTCCACACCCCTCACTGATACACTCTGATATACCCCACATCCCTCACTGTTACACACTAATATACCAACAACCCTCACTGTAACACTCTGGGAGACACCACACCCCTCACTGTTACACTCTGATATACCCCAAACCCCTCACTGTAACACACTGAAATACCCACACCCCTCACTGTAACACTCTGAAATATCCCACAACCATGACTGTAACACACTGATATACCCGACACCCCTCACTGTAACACTCTGATATATCCCACAACCATCATTGTATCACGCTGATATATCCCACAACCATCACTGTAACACACTGATATAACCGACACCCCTCGCTGTAACACTCTGATATACACACCACACCGCTCACTTTAATACTCTGATACATCCCACAACCGTCCCTGTAACACTGTGATATACCCAACAACCCTTACTGAAACACACTGATATACTAACACCGCTCACTGTAACACTCTGATATACCCCACACCCCTCACTGTAACACTCTGATATACTCCACACCCCTCACTGTTACACTGAGATATACCCCACACCCCTCACTGTAACACACTGATATACCCCGCACCCCTCACTGTAACACTCTGATTTATCCCACAACCCCTCACTGTAACACTCTGATAACCCACCTCACTGTAACATTTTGATATATTCCACACCCCTCACTGTAACTCTCTGATACATCCCGCAACCCTCGAGGTAAAACATTGATATAGACTACACCCCTCATTGAAACACTCTGATAAACAACCACACCCCTCACTGCAACACCTTGATATACCCCACACCCCTCATTGTAACAATCTGATATATCCCACACCCCTCACTATAACACTCTGATATATCCCACACCCCTCACTGTAACACTCTGATATACCCCACACCCCTCACTGTAACACTCTGATATACCCCACACCCCTCACTGTAACACTCTGATATACCCCACACCCCTCACCGTAACACTCTGATATACCACACACCCCTCACCGTAACACTCTGATATTCCCCACACCCCTCACTGCTACACCCTGATATACCACAGACCCCTCACTGTAACACTCTGATATACCCCACACCCCTCACTGTAACACTCTGATATATCCCACAAACATCACTGTAACACTCTGATATATCCCACACCTCTCACTGTAACACTCTGATATATCCCACAAACATCACTGTAACACTCTGATATATCCCACACCCCTCACTGTAACACTCTGATATACCCCACACCCCTCACTGTAACACTCTGATATACCCCACACCCCTCACTGTAACACTCTGATATAGTCCACACCCCTCACTGTTACACTCTGATATACCCCACACCCCTCACTGTTACACACTGATTACCCACAACCCTCACTGTAACACTCTGATATATTCCATACCCCTCACTCTTACGCTCTGATTTACCCCACACTCCTCACTGTAACACACCGATATACACACACCCCTCACTGTAACACGCTGATATTCCCCACAACCCTCACTGTAACACACTGATATACCCACAACGCTCACTGTAACACTCTGAAATATCCCACAACCATGACTGTAACACACTGATATACCCCACACCCCTCACTGTAACACTCTGATATATCCCACACCCCTCACTGTAACAAACTGATATACCCCACACCCCTCACTGTAACACTCTGATATATCCCAAAAACATCACTGTAACACTCTGATATATCCCACACCTCTCAATGTAACACTCTGATATATCCCACAAACATCACTGTAACACTCTGATATACCCCACACCCCTCACTGTAACACTCTGATATACCCCACACCCCTCACTGTAACACTCTGATATAGTCCACACCCCTCACTGTTACACTCTGATATACCCCACACCCCTCACTGTTGCACACTGATTACCCACAACCCTCACTGTAACACTCTGATATATTCCATACCCCTCACTCTTACGCTCTGATTTACCCCACACTCCTCACTGTAACACACCGATATACACACACCCCTCACTGTAACACGCTGATATTCCCCACAACCCTCACTGTAACACACTGATATACCCACAACGCTCACTGTAACACTCTGAAATATCCCATAACCATGACTGTAACACACTGATATACCCCACACCCCTCACTGTAACAGTCTGATATATCCCACACCCCTCACTGTAACAAACTGATATACCCCACACCCCTCACTGTAACAGTCTGATATATCCCACAACCATCATTGTATCACGCTGATATATCCCACAACCATCACTGTAACACACTGATATAACCGACACCCCTCACTGTAACACTCTGATATACACACCACACCGCTCACTTTAATACTCTGATACATCCGACAACCGTCACTGTAACACTCTGATATACCCCACAACCCTAACTGTAACACACTGATATACCCACACCGCTCACTGTAACACTCTGATATACCCCACACCCCTCACTGTAAAACTGATATACCCCACACCCCTCAGTGTAACACACTGATATTCCCCACACCCCTCACTGTTACACACTAATATACCAACAACCCTCACTGTAACACTCTGGGAGACACCACACCCCTCACTGTTACACTCTGATATACCCCAAACCCCTCACTGTAACACACTGAAATACCCACACCCCTCACTGTAACACTCTGAAATATCCCACAACCATGACTGTAACACACTGATATACCCGACACCCCTCACTGTAACACTCTGATATATCCCACAACCATCATTGTATCACGCTGATATATCCCACAACCATCACTGTAACACACTGATATAACCGACACCCCTCGCTGTAACACTCTGATATACACACCACACCGCTCACTTTAATAATCTGATACATCCCACAACCGTCCCTGTAACACTGTGATATACCCAACAACCCTTACTGAAACACACTGATATAATAACACCGCTCACTGTAACACTCTGATATACCCCACACCCCTCACTGTAACACTCTGATATACTCCACACCCCTCACTGTTACACTGAGATATACCCCACACCCCTCACTGTAACACACTGATATACCCCGCACCCCTCACTGTAACACTCTGATTTATCCCACAACCCTCACTGTAACACTCTGATATATCCCACACCCCTCACTGTAACACTCTGATATATCCCACAACCCTCATTGTAACACTCTGATATAGGTCACACCCCTCACTGTAACACTCTGATATAGGCCACAACCCCTCACTGTAACACTCTGATAACCCACCTCACTGTAACATTTTGATATATTCCACACCCCTCACTGTAACTCTCTGATACATCCCGCAACCCTCGAGGTAAAACATTGATATAGACTACACCCCTCATTGAAACACTCTGATAAACAACCACACCCCTCACTGCAACACCCTGATATACCCCACACCCCTCATTGTAACAATCTGATATATCCCACACCCCTCACTATAACACTCTGATATATCCCACACCCCTCACTGTAACACTCTGATATACCCCACACCCCTCACTGTAACACTCTGATATACCCCACACCCCTCACTGTAACACTCTGATATACCCCACACCCCTCACCGTAACACTCTGATATACCACACACCCCTCACCGTAACACTCTGATATTCCCCACACCCCTCACTGCTACACCCTGATATACCACAGACCCCTCACTGTAACACTCTGATATACCCCACACCCCTCACTGTAACACTCTGATATATCCCACAAACATCACTGTAACACTCTGATATATCCCACACCTCTCACTGTAACACTCTGATATATCCCACAAACATCACTGTAACACTCTGATATATCCCACACCCCTCACTGTAACACTCTGATATACCCCACACCCCTCACTGTAACACTCTGATATACCCCACACCCCTCAATGTAACACTCTGATATAGTCCACACCCCTCACTGTTACACTCTGATATACCCCACACCCCTCACTGTTACACACTGATTACCCACAACCCTCACTGTAACACTCTGATATATTCCATACCCCTCACTCTTACGCTCTGATTTACCCCACACTCCTCACTGTAACACACCGATATACACACACCCCTCACTGTAACACGCTGATATTCCCCACAACCCTCACTGTAACACACTGATATACCCACAACGCTCACTGTAACACTCTGAAATATCCCACAACCATGACTGTAACACACTGATATACCCCACACCCCTCACTGTAACACTCTGATATATCCCACACCCCTCACTGTAACAAACTGATATACCCCACACCCCTCACTGTAACACTCTGATATATCCCAAAAACATCACTGTAACACTCTGATATATCCCACACCTCTCAATGTAACACTCTGATATATACCACAAACATCACTGTAACACTCTGATATACCCCACACCCCTCACTGTAACACTCTGATATACCCCACACCCCTCACTGTAACACTCTGATATAGTCCACACCCCTCACTGTTACACTCTGATATACCCCACACCCCTCACTGTTGCACACTGATTACCCACAACCCTCACTGAAACACTCTGATATATTCCATACCCCTCACTCTTACGCTCTGATTTACCCCACACTCCTCACTGTAACACACCGATATACACACACCCCTCACTGTAACACGCTGATATTCCCCACAACCCTCACTGTAACACACTGATATACCCACAACGCTCACTGTAACACTCTGAAATATCCCATAACCATGACTGTAACACACTGATATACCCCACACCCCTCACTGTAACACTCTGATATATCCCACACCCCTCACTGTAACAAACTGATATACCCCACACCCCTCACTGTAACAGTCTGATATATCCCACAACCATCATTGTATCACGCTGATATATCCCACAACCATCACTGTAACACACTGATATAACCGACACCCCTCACTGTAACACTCTGATATACACACCACACCGCTCACTTTAATACTCTGATACATCCGACAACCGTCACTGTAACACTCTGATATACCCCACAACCCTAACTGTAACACACTGATATACCCACACCGCTCACTGTAACACTCTGATATACCCCACACCCCTCACTGTAAAACTGATATACCCCACACCCCTCAGTGTAACACACTGATATTCCCCACACCCCTCACTGTTACATTGTGATATACCCCACACCCCTCACTGTAACACACTGATATACCCCGCACCCCTCACTGTAACACTCTGATTTATCCCACAACCCCTCACTGTAACGCTCTGATATACCCGACACCCCTCACTGTAACACTCTGATCTACCCCACATCCCTCACTTTAACAAACTGATATACCCAGTACCCTCACTGTAACACTCTGATATACCCCACACCCTTCACTGTAACACACTGATATACCCCACACCCCTCACTGTAACACACTGATATACCCAGTCCCCTCACTGTAACACTCTGATATACCGCACACCCCTCACTGTAACACACTGATAGACCCCATAACCCTCATTGTAACACACTGATATACCCAGTCCCCTCACTGTAACATTTTGATATATCCCACACCCTTCACTGTAACTCTCTGATACATCTGGCAACCCTCGAGGTAAAACACTGATATAGACTACACCCCTCATTGTAACACTCTGATAAACACCCACACCCCTCACTGCAACACCCTGATATACCCCACACCCCTCACTGTAACACTCTGATATACCCCACACCCCTCACTGTAACACTCTGATATACCCCACACCCCTCACTGTAACACTCTGATATATCCCACACCCCTCACTGTAACACGCTGACATACCTCACACCCCTCACTGTAACACTCTGATATATCCCACACCCCTCACTGTAACACGCTGATATACCCCACACCCCTCAGTGTAACACACTTATATACCCCACACCCCTCACTGTAAGGCTCTGATATACCCCACACTCCTCACTCTCACACGTTGATATACACCACACCCCTCAGTGTAAGACTCTGATATATCCAACACCCGTCACTGTAAGACTCTGATATATCCCACGCCCCTCACTGTAACACTCTGATATACCCCACACCCCTCACTGTAACGCTCTGATATATCCCACACCCCTCACTGCAACACATTGATATACCCCTCACACCTCACATTAACACTCTGATATATCCCACACCCCTCAATGTAACACTCTGATATATCCCAAACCCCTCACTGTAACACTCTGATATACCCCACACCTTTCACTGTAACACTCTGATATACCCCACACCCCTTACTGTAACACTCTGATATAGTCCACACCCCTCACTGTAACACACTGATATACCCCACACCCCTCACTGTAACACACTGATATACCCAGTCCCCTCACTGTAACACTCTGATATACCCCACACCCCTCACTGTAACACACTGATAGACCCCATAACCCTCATTGTAACACACTGATATACCCAGTCCCCTCACTGTAACATTTTGATATATCCCACACCCTTCACTGTAACTCTCTGATACATCTGGCAACCCTCGAGGTAAAACACTGATATAGACTACACCCCTCATTGTAACACTCTGATAAACACCCACACCCCTCACTGCAACACCCTGATATACCCCACACCCCTCACTGTAACACTCTGATATACCCCACACCCCTCACTGTAACACTCTGATATACCCCACACCCCTCACTGTAACACTCTGATATATCCCACACCCCTCACTGTAACACGCTGACATACCTCACACCCCTCACTGTAACACTCTGATATATCCCACACCCCTCACTGTAACACGCTGATATACCCCACACCCCTCAGTGTAACACACTTATATACCCCACACCCCTCACTGTAAGGCTCTGATATACCCCACACTCCTCACTCTCACACGTTGATATACACCACACCCCTCAGTGTAAGACTCTGATATATCCAACACCCGTCACTGTAAGACTCTGATATATCCCACGCCCCTCACTGTAACACTCTGATATACCCCACACCCCTCACTGTAACGCTCTGATATATCCCACACCCCTCACTGCAACACATTGATATACCCCTCACACCTCACATTAACACTCTGATATATCCCACACCCCTCAATGTAACACTCTGATATATCCCAAACCCCTCACTGTAACACTCTGATATACCCCACACCCTTCACTGTAACACTCTGATATACCCCACACCCCTCACTGTAACACTCTGATATAGTCCACACCCCTCACTGTAACACTCTGATATACTCCACACCCCTCACTGTTACATTCTGATATACCCCAAACCCCTCACTGTAACACACTGATATTCCCCACAATCCTCACTGTAACACACTGATATACCCACACCGCTCACTGTAACACTCCGAAATATCCCACAACCATGACTGTAACACACTGATATACCCGACACCCCTCACTGTAACACTCTGATATATCCCACACCCCTCACTGTAACAAACTGATATACCCCACACCCCTCACTGTAACAGTCTGATATATCCCACAACCATCATTGTATCACGCTGATATATCCTACAACCATCACTGTAACACACTGATATACACACCACACCGCTCACTTTAATACTCTGATACATCCCACAACCGTCACTGTAACACTCTGATATAACCCACAACCCTTACTGTAACACACTGAAATACCCACACCCCTCACTGTAACACTCTGATATACCCCACACCCCTCACTGTAACACTGATATACCCCACACCCCTCACTGTAACACTCTGATATACTCCACACCCCTCACTGTAACACTGAGATATACCCCACACCCCTCACTGTAACACACTGATATACCCCGCACCCCTCACTGCAACACTCTGATTTATCCCACAACCCCTCACTGTAACACTCTGATATACCCGACACCCCTCACTGTAACACTCTGATATACCCCACACCCCTCACTGTAACACTCTGATAAAACACCTCACTGTAACATTTTGATATATCCCAACCCCTCACTGTAACGCTCTAATACATCCCGCAACCCTCGAGGTAAAACACTGATATAGACTACACCCCTCATTGTAACACTCTGATAAACACCCACACCCCTCACTGCAACACCCTGATATACCCCACACCCCTCATTGTAACAATCTGATATATCCCACACCCCTCACTGTAACACCCTGATATACCCCACACCCCTCACTGTAACACTCTGATATACCCCATACCCCTCACTGTAACAATCTGATATACCCCACACCCCACACTGTAACACCCTGATATACCCCACACTCCTCACTCTCACACATTGATATACACCACACCATTCAGAGTAACAGACTGATATACCCCACACCCCTCACTGTAACACTCTGATATATCCCACACCCCTCACTGAAACACGCTGACATACCCCACTCCCCTCACTGTAACACTCTGATATATCCCACACCCCTCAAAGTAACACGCTGATATACCCCACACCCCTCAGTGTAACACTCTGATATACCCCACACCCCTCACTGTAACACTCTGATATAGTCCACACCCCTCACTGTTACACTCTGATATACCCCACACCCCTCACTGTTACACACTGATATACCCACAACCCTCACTGTAACACTCTGATATATTCCATACCCCTCACTCTTACACTCTGATATACCCCACACTCCTCACTGTAACACACCGATATACCCACACCCCTCACGGTAACACGCTGATATTCCCCACAACCCTCACTGTAACACACTGATATACCCACACCGCTCACTGTAACACTCTAAATTATCCCACAACCATGACTGTAACACACTGATATACCCCACCCCCCTCACTGTAACACTCTGATATATCCCACAACCATCATTGTATCACGCTGATATATCCCACAACCATCACTGTAACACACTGATATAACCGACACCCCTCACTGTAACACTCTGATATACACACCACACCGCTCACTTTAATACTCTGATACATCCCACAACCGTCACTGTAACACTCTGATATACCCCACAACCCTTACTGTAACACACTGATATACCCACACCGCTCACTGTAACACTCTGATATACCCCACACCCCTCACTGTAAAACTGATATACCCCACACCCCTCAGTGTAACACACTGATATACCCCACACCCCTCACTGTTACATTGTGATATACCCCACACCCCTCACTGTAACACACTGATATACCCCGCACCCCTCACTGTAACACTCTGATCTACCCCACAACCCTCACTGTAACAAACTGATATACCCAGTACCCTCACTGTAACACTCTGATATACCCCACACCCCTCACTGTAACACACTGATAGACCCCATAACCCTCACTGTAACACACTGATATACCCAGTTCCCTCACTGTAACATTTTGATATATCCCACACCCTTCACTGTAACTCTCTGATACATCCCGCAACCCTCGAGGTAAAACACTGATATAGACTACACCCCTCATTGTAACACTCTGATAAACACCCACACCCCTCACTGCAACACCCTGATATACCCCAAACCCCTCACTGTAACACTCTGATATACCACACACCCCTCACTGTAACACTATGATATACCCCACACCCCTCACTGTAACACTCTGATATATCCCACACCCCTCACTGCAACACGCTGACATACCTCACACCCCTCACTGTAACACTCTGATATATCCCACACCCCTCACTGTAACACGCTGATATACCCCACACCCCTCAGTGTAACACACTTATATACCCCACACCCCTCACTGTAAGACTCTGATATACCCCACACTCCTCACTCTCACACGTTGATATACACCACACCCCTCAGTGTAAGACTCTGATATATCCAACACCCGTCACTGTAAGACTCTGATATATCCCACACCCCTCACTGTAACACTCTGATATATCCCACACCCCTCACTGTAAGACTCTGATATATCCCACACCCCTCACTGCAACACCCTGATATACCCCAAACCCCTCACTGTAAGACTCTGATATATCCCACACCCCTCACTGTAACACTCTGATATACCCCAGACCCCTCACTGTAACTCTCTGATATACCCCACACCCCTCATTGTAACGCTCTGATATATCCCACACCCCTCACTGTAACACATTGATATACCCCTCACACCTCACATTAACACTCTGATATATCCCGCACCCCTCAATGTAACACTCCGATATATCCCACACCCCTCACTGTAACACTCTGATATACCCCACACCCTTCACTGTAACACTCTGATATACCCCACACCCCTCACTGTAACACTCTGATATAGTCCACACCCCTCACTGTTACACTCTGATATACTCCACACCCCTCACTGTTACACTCTGATATAACCCAAACCCCTCACTGTAACACACTGATATTCCCCACAATCCTCACTGTAACACACTGATATACCCACACCGCTCACTGTAACACTCCGAAATATCCCACAACCATGACTGTAACACACTGATATAAACGACACCCCTCACTGTAACACTCTGATATATCCCACATCCCTCACTGTAACAAACTGATATACCCCACACCCCTCACTGTAACAGTCTGATATATCCCACAACCATCATTGTATCACGCTGATATATCCTACAACCATCACTGTAACACACTGATAGAACCGACACCCCTCGCTGTAACACTCTGATATACACACCACACCGCTCACTTTAATACTCTGATACATCCCACAACCGTCACTGTAACACTCTGATATAACCCACAACCCTTACTGTAACACACTGATATACCCACACCGCTCACTGTAACACTCTGATATACCCCACACCCCTCACTGTAACACTGATATACCCCACACCACTCACTGTAACACTCTGATATACTCCACACCCCTCACTGTTACACTGAGATATACCCCACATCCCTCACTGTAACACACTGATATACCCCGCACCCCTCTCTGTAACACTCTGATTTATCCCACAACCCCTCACTGTAACACTCTGATATACCCGACACCCCTCACTGTAACACTCTGATATACCCCACACCCCTCACTGTAACACTCTGATAACCCACCTCACTGTAACATTTTGATATATCCCAACCCCTCATTGTAACGCTCTAATACATCCCGCAACCCTCGAGGTAAAAAACTGATATAGACTACACCCCTCATTGTAACACTCTGATAAACACCCACACCCCTCACTGCAACACCCTGATATACCCCACACCCCTCATTGTAACAATCTGATATATCCCACACCCCACACTGTAACACCCTGATATACCCCACACCCCTCACTGTAACACTCTGATATACCCCATACCCCTCACTGTAACAATCTGATATACCCCACACCCCTCACTGTAACACTCTGATATACCCCACACCCCTCACTGTAACACTCTGATATACCCTACACCCCTCACTGTAACACTCTGATATACCCCACACCCCTCACTGCACCACTCTGATACACCCCACACCCCTCACTGTAACACCCTGATATACCCCACACTCCTCACTCTCACACATTGATATACACCACACCATTCAGAGTAACAGACTGATATACCCCACACCCCTCACTGTAACACTCTGATATATCCCACACCCCTCACTGTAACACGCTGACATACGCCACTCCCCTCACTGTAACACTCTGATATATCCAACACCACTCAAAGTAACACGTTGATATACCCCACACCCCTCAGTGTAACACACTGATATACCCCACACCCCTCACTGTAAGACTCTGATATACCCCACACTCCTCACTCTCACACATTAATATACACCACATCATTCTGTGTAACAGACTGATATACCCCACGTCCCTCAATGTAAGACTCTGATATACCCCAAACCCCTCACTGTAATACTCTGATATATCCCACACCCCTCACTGTAAAACATTGATATACCCCTCACACCTCACTTTAACACTCTGATATATCCCACACCCCTCACTGTAACACTCTGATATATCCCACAACCATCACTGTAACACACTGATATACCCAACACCGCTCACTGTAACACTCTGATATATCCCACGACCATCACTGTAACACACTGATATAACCGACACCCCCTCACTGTAACACTCTGATATACCCCACACCCCTCACTGTAACACTCTGATATATTCCACAACAATCACTGTAACACTCTGATATAACCGACACACCTCATTGTAACAATCTGATATGTCCCACACCCCTAATTATAACACACTGATGTACCCCACACCTATCACTGCAACACTCTGATATACCCCACGCACCTCACTGTAACAAACTGACATACCCAGTCCCCTCACTGTAACACTCTGATATACCCCACACACCTCACTGTAACTCTCTGATATATCCCACACCCCTCACTGTAACATTTTGATATATCCCACACCCCTCACTGTAACAAACTGATATACCCCACACCCCTCATTGTAACAATCTGATAAACACCCACACCACTCACTGTAACACCCTGATATACCCCACACCCCTCATTGTAACACTCTGATATACCCCACACCCCTCACTGTAACACTCTGATATACCCCACATCCCTCACTGTAATACTCTGATACACCCCACACCCCTCATTGTAACACACTGATATACCCCACACCCCTCATTGTAACACTCTGATATACCCCACACACCTCACTGCAACACTCTGATATACGCCACACCCCTCATTGTAACACTCTGATATACCCCACACCCCTCACTGCAACACCCTGATATACCACACACCCCTCATTGTAACACTCTGATATACCCCACACCCCTCACTGTAACACCCTGATATACCCCACACTCATCACTGTAACACTCTGATATACCCCACACCCCTCACTGTAACAGTCTGATATATCCCACACCCCTCACTGTAACACTCTGATATACCCCACACCCCTCACTGCAACACCCTGATATACCCCACACCCCTCACTGTAACACCATGATGTACGCCACACCCCTCACTGTAACACATTGATATACACCAAACCCCTCACTGTAACACTCTGATATACCCCACACCCCTCACTGTAACACTCTGATATACCCGACACCCCTCACTGTAACAGTCTGATATATCCCACACCCCTCACTGTAACACTCTGATATACCCCACAGCCCTCACTGTAACACACTGATATATCGCACAACCCACACTGTAACACAGTGATAAACCCCACACCCCTCACTGTAAGACTCTGATATATCCCACAACCCACACTGTAACACAGTGATATACCCCACACCCCGCACTGTAACAACCTGATATACCCCACACCCCTCACTGTAACACTATGTTATATCCTACAGCCCACAAAGTAACACACTGATATACCACACACCCCTCATTGTAACACTCGATATATCCCACACCAATCAATGTAACACACTGATACACCCACACCCCCTCACTGTGACACACTGATACACCCCACACCTCTCACTGTGGCACTTTTATATATCCCACACCCCTCACTGTAACACTCTGATATATCCTACACCTCTCACTGTAACACTCTGATATAACCCACACCACTCACTGTAACATTCTGATATACCCCACACCCCTCACTGTAACACTCTGATATATCAAACACCCCTCACTGTAACACTCTGATATACCCCACACCCCTCAGTGTAACACTCTGATATGTCCCACACCCCTCACTGTAACACTCTGATATACCCCACACCCCTACTGTGACACTCAAATTTATCCCATAACCATCACTGTTACACACTAATATAGCCCACACTCGTCAAAGTAACACACTGATATAGGCCACACCCCTCACTATAACACACTGATATATCCCACACCCCTCACTGTAACACACTGATATACACCACACCCCTCACTGTAACACTCTGATATACCGCACACCCCTCTCTGTAACACTGTGATATACCCTACACCCCTCACTGTAACAGTCTGATATACCCCACACCCCACACTGCAACACTCTGATATACCCCACACCCCTCACTGTAACACCCTGATATACCCCACACTCCTCACTCTCACACATTGATATACACCACACCATTCAGAGTAACAGACTGATATACCCCACACCCCTCACTGTAACACTCTGATATATCCCACACCCCTCACTGTAACACGCTGACATACCCCACTCCCCTCACTGTAACACTCTGATATATCCCACAACCCTCAAAGTAACACGCTGATATACCCCACAGCTCTCAGTGTAACACACTGATATACCCCACACCCCTCACTGTAAGACTCTGATATACCCACACCCCTCACTGTAACACTCTGATATACCCCAAACCCCTCACTGTAAGATTCTGATATACCCACACTCCTCACTCTCACACATTGATATACACCACATCATTCAGTGTAACAGACTGATATACCCCACATCCCTCACTGTAAGACTCTGATATATCCCACACCCCTCACTGTTAGACTCTGATATATCCCACACCCCTCACTGTAACACTCTGATATACCCCAAACCCCTCACTGTAAGACTCTGATATATCCCACACCCCTCACTGCAACACCCTGATATACGCCAAACCCCTCACTGTATGACTCTGATATATCCCACACCCCTCACTGCAACACCCTGATATACGCCAAACCCCTCACTGTAACACTCTGATATATCCCACACCCCTCACTCTAACACTCTGATATATCCCACACCCCTCACTGTAACACATTGATATACCCCTCACACCTCAGTGTAACACTCTGATATATCCCACAACCATCACTGAAACACACTGATATACCCAACACCGCTCACTGTAACACTCTGATATATCCCACAACCATCAATGTAACACACTGATATAACCGACACCCCTCACTGTAACACTCTGATATAACCCACACACCTCATTGTAACAATCTGATATATCCCACACCCCTAATTGTAACACACTGATGTACCCCACACCTATCACTGCAACACTCTGATATACTGCACACACCTCACTGTAACAAACTGACATACCCAGTCCCCCCACTGTAACACTCTGATATACTCCACACACCTCACTGTAACTCTCTGATATATCCCACACCCCTCACTGTAACATTTTGATATATCCCACACCCCTCAATGTAACAATCTGATATTCCCCACAACCCTCGCTGTAACACTCTGATATATCCCAAGCCCCTCACTGTAACACTCTGATATACCCCAGACCCCACACTGTAACACTCTGATATACCCCAGACACCTCACTGTAACACTCTGATATACCCCACACCTCTCACTGTAACAATCTGATATTCCCCACAACCCTCGCTGTAACACTCTGATATACCCCACAACCCCCACTGCAACACATTGTTATACCCCACACCCCTCACTGTAACACTCAGATATATCACACACCACTCACTGTAACACTCTGATATATCCCATACCCCTCACTGTAACACTCTGATATATCCCACACACCTCACTGTAACACTCAGATATATCCCACACCCCTCAATGTAACACTCTGATATATTCCAAACCCCTCAATGTAACACTCTGATATACCCCACACCCCTCACTGTAACACTCTGATATACCCCACACCCCTCACTGTAACACACTGATATTCCCCACACACCTCACTGTAACACTCTGACATACCCCACACCCCTCACTGTAACACACTGATATACCCCACACACCTCACTGTAACACTCTGATATATCCCACACCCCTCAATGTAACACACTGATATATCCCACACCCCTCACTGTAACACTCTAATATATCCCACACCCCTCACTGTAACACACTGATATATCCAACACCCCTCAATGTAACACTCTGATATATCCCACACCCCTCACTGTAACACTCTGATATACCCCACACCGCTCACTGTAACACTCTGATATATTCCACACCCCTCACTGTAACACTCTGATATACCCATCAACCCTCATTGTAAAATTCTGATACGCCGCACAACCCTCAGTGTAACACACTGATAGTCTCCACAAACCTCACTGTATCACACTGATATACCCCACACCCCTCATTGTAACACTCTGATAGACTCCACAAACCTCACTGTATCACACTGATATACCCCACACCCTTCACGGTAACACTCTGATATACCCCACACCCCTCACTGTAACACTCTGATATACACCCCACACCCCTCAATGTAACATTATGATATACCCCACAACCCTCACTGTAACACTCTGATATACCCCACACCCCTCACTGTAACACACTGATATACCCCACACCCCTCACTGTAATACTCTGATATACCCCACACCCCTCACTGTAACACTCTGATATACCCCACACACCTCACTGTAACACTCTGACATACCCCACACCCCTCACTGTAACACACTGATATACCCCACACACCTCACTGTAACACTCTGATATATCCCACACCCCTCAATGTAACACACTGATATATCCCACACCCCTCACTGTAACACTCTAATATATCCCACACCCCTCACTGTAACACACTGATATATCCCACACCCCTCAATGTAACACTCTGATATATCCCACACCCCTCACTGTAACACTCTGATATACCCCACACCGCTCACTGTAACACTCTGATATATTCCACACCCCTCACTGTAACACTCTGATATACCCATCAACCCTCATTGTAAAATTCTGATACGCCGCACAACCCTCAGTGTAACACACTGATAGTCTCCACAAACCTCACTGTATCACACTGATATACCCCACACCCCTCATTGTAACACTCTGATAGACTCCACAAACCTCACTGTATCACACTGATATACCCCACACCCTTCACGGTAACACTCTGATATACCCCACACCCCTCACTGTAACACTCTGATATACACCCCACACCCCTCAATGTAACATTATGATATACCCCACAACCCTCACTGTAACACAATTATATACACCACACCCCTCATTGAAACACTCTGATATAACGCACACTCCTCACTGTAACACTCTAATATATCCTGCTACCCTCACGGTAAAATTCTGCTATATCCCAGACCCATCCCTGTAACAATCTGATATAACCCACACACCTCACTGTAACAAACTGATATACCCCACACCCCTCACTGTAACATTCTGATATACCCCACACCCCTCATTGTAACACACTGATATACCCCACACCTCTCACTGTAACACTCTGATATACCCCACACACCTCACTGTAACAAACTGATATACCCAGTCCCCTCACTGTAACATTTTGATATACCCCACACCCCTCACTGTAACACTCTCATATACCCCACACTCCTCACTGTAACACTCTGATATACCCCACACCCCTCACTGTAACACTCTGATATACCCCACACCCCTCACTGTAAAATTCTGATACGCCGCACAACCCTCAGTGTAACACACTGATATACCCCGCACCCCTCACTGTAACACACTGATTTACCCCACACCCCTCACTTTAACACTATGATATACCCAACACCTCTCATTGAAACACTCTGATATAACGCACACTCCTCACTGTAACACTCTGATATATCCTGCTACCCTCACGGTAAAATTCTGCTATATCCCAGACCCCACGCTGTAACAATCTGATATACCCCACACCTCTCACTGTAACACATTGATATACCCCTCACACCTCACTGTAATACTCTGATATAGCCCACCACCATCATTGTATCACGCTGATATATCCCACAACCATCACTGGAACACACGGATATACCCCACACCGCTCACTGTAACACTCTGATATATCCCACACCCCTCACTGTAACACTCTGATATACCCCACACCCCTCACTGTAACACACTGATATACCCCACACCCCTCACTGTAACACTCTGATATACCCCACAACCCACACTGTAACACTCGGATATATACTACACACCCCTCACTGTAACACTCTGATATATCCCACAACCATCATTGTATCAAGCTGATATATTCCATAACCATCACTGTAACACACTGATATACCCCACACCCCTCACTGTAACACTCTGATATACCCCACACCGCTCACTGTAACACTCTGATATTTCCCACACCCCTCACTGTAACACTCTGATATACCCCACACCCCTCACTGTAACACACAGATATACCCCACAACCCTCACTGTAACACACTGATATAACCGACACCCCGCACTGTAACACTCTGATATACCCCACACCCCTCACTGTAACACACTGATTTACCCCACACCCCTCACTGTCACACAATTATATACACCACACCCCTCATTGAAAAATTCTGATATAACGCACACTCCTCACTGTAACACTCTGATATATCCTGCTACCCTCACGGTAAAACTCTGTTATATCCCAGAACCCACGTTGTAACAATCTGATATACCCCACACCCCTCACTGTAACACATTGATATACCCCTCACACCTCACTGCAACAGTCTGATATATCCCACAACCATCATTGTATCACGCTGATATATCCCACAACCATCACTGTAACACACTGATATACCCCACACCGCTCACTGTAACACGCTGATATATCCCACACCCCTCACTGTACCACTCTGGCAAAACCAACACCCCTCACTGTAACATTCTGATATATCCTGATCCCCTCACGGTAAAACACTGTTATATCCCAGACCCTTTACTGTAACACTCTGATATATCCCAAGCCCCTCACTGTAACACTCTGATATACCCCAGACCCCACACTGTAACACTCTGATATACCCCAGACACCTCACTGTAACACTCTGATATACCCCACACCCCTCGCTGTAACACTCTGATATTCCCCACAACCCCCACTGCAACACATTGTTATACCCCACACCCCTCACTGTAACACTCAGATATATCCCACACCCCTCACTGTAACACTCTGATATATCCCAACACCCCTCACTGTAACACTCTGATATATCCCATACCCCTCACTGTAACACTCTGATATATCCCACACACCTCACTGTAACACTCAGATATATCCCACACCCCTCACTGTAACACTCCGATATATTCCAAACCCCTCAATGTAACACTCTGATATACCCCACACCCCTCACTGTAACACTCTGATATACCCCACACCCCTCACTGTAACACTCTGACATACACCACACCCCTCACTGTAACACACTGATATACCCCACACACCTCACTGTAACACTCTGATATATCCCACACCCCTCAATGTAACACACTGATATATCCCACACCCCTCACTGTAACACTCTAATATATCCCACACCCCTCACTGTAACACACTGATATATCCCACACCCCTCAATGTAACACTCTGATATATCCCACACCCCTCACTGTAACACTCTGATATACCCCACACCGCTCACTGTAACACTCTGATATATTCCACACCCCTCACTGTAACACTCTGATATACCCATCAACCCTCATTGTAAAATTCTGATACGCCGCACAACCCTCAGTGTAACACACTGATAGACTCCACAAACCTCACTGTATCACACTGATATACCCCACACCCCTCATTGTAACACTCTGATAGACTCCACAAACCTCACTGTATCACACTGATATACGCCACACCCTTCACAGTAACACTCTGATATACCCCACACCCCTCACTGTAACACTCTGATATACACCCCACACCCCTCAATGTAACATTATGATATACCCCACACCCCTCATTGTAACACAATTATATACCCCACACCCCTCATTGAAACACTCTGATATAACGCACACTCCTCACTGTAACACTCTAATATATCCTACTACCCTCACGGTAAAATTCTGCTATATCCCAGACCCATCCCTGTAACAATCTGATATAACCCACACCTCTCACTGTAACACATTGATATACCCCTCACACCTCACTGTAATACTCTGATACATCCCACAACCATCACTGTAACGCACTGATATAACCGACACCTCTCACAGTAACACTCTGATATACCCCACACCTCTCACAGTAACACTCTGATATACCCCTCACACCTCACTGTAACACTGATATACCCCACACACCTCACTGTAACACTCTGATATATCCCACACCCCTCAATGTAACACACTGATATACCTCACACCCCTCACTGTAACACACTGATATACCCCACACCCCTCACTGCAACACCCTGATATATCCCACACCCCTCACTGTAACACTCTGATATACCCCACACCCCTCACTGCAACACCCTGATATACCCCACACCCCTCACTGTAACACCCTGATATACCCCACACCCCTCACTGTAACACTCTGATATACCCCACATCCCTCACTGCAACACCCTGATATACCCCACACCCCTCACTGTAACACTCTGATATATCGCACACCCCTCATTGTAACACTCTGATATACCCCACACCCCTCATTGTAACACTCAGATATACCCCACACTTCCCACTGTAACACTCAGATATACCCCAGACCCCTCACTGTAATAATCTGATATACCCCACACCACTCACTGTAACACTGTGATATATCTGACACCCCTCACTGTAACACTCTGATATATCCCACAGCCCTCACTGTAACACTCTTATATATCCCACACCACACATTGTAACACTCTGATATATCCCATACCCCACACAGTAACACTCAAATTTATCCCATAACCATCACCGATACACAATAATATAACCCACAACCGTCAATGTAACACACTGATATAGGCCACAACCCTCACTGTAACACACCGATATACCCCACATCCCTCACTGTAACACTCTGATATACCCCACACCCCTCACTGTAACACTCTGATATACCCCACACCCCTCACTGTAACACTCTGATGTACCACACATTCCTCATTGTAACACTCTGATATACCCCACACCCCTCAGTGTAACACACTGATACACCCACACCACTCACTGAAACACTCTGATATATCCCACACCCCTCACTGTAACACTCTGATATATCCCACACCCCTCACTGTAACACTCTGATATATCCCACACCCCTCACTGTAACACTCTGATATATCCCACACCCCTCACTTTAACACTCTGATATATCCCACACCCCTCATTGTAACACTCTGATATACCCCACACCCCTCACAGTAACACTCTGATAATCCCACACCCCTCAGTTTAATACTCTGTATAAGCCACACCACACATTGTAACACTCTGATATACCCCACACCCCTCACTGTTACACTCTGATTTACCCCACACCCCTCACTTTAAGACTCTGATGTATCCCACAAACATCACAGTAACACTCTGATATATCCCACACCCCTCATTGTAACAATCTGATAAACCCCCACACCCCTCACTGCAACACCCTGATATACCCCACACCCCTCACTGCAACACCCTGATATACCCCACACCCCTCACTGCAACACCCTTATATACCCCACACCCCTCACTGTAACACTCTGGTATAGGTCACAACCCTCACTGTAACACTCTGATATATCCCACACCCCTCCCTGTAACACTCTGATATACCCCACACCCCTCACTGTAACACTCTGATAAACCCCACACCCCTCACTGTAACACTCTGATATACCCCACACCCCTCACTGTAACACTGATATATCCCACACCCCTCACTGTAACACTCTGATATACCCCACAGACCTCACTGTAACACTCTGATATACCCCACACCCCTCACTGTAACACTCTGATATACCCCACACCCCTCACTGTAACACTCTGATATACCCCACAACACTCACTGTAAAACTCTTATATACCCCACACCCCTCACTCTAACACATTGATATACACCACACCATTCAGTGTAACACACTGATATATCCCACACCCCTCACTGTAACACACTGATATACAACACACCCCTCACTGTAACACTCTGATATACCCCACACCCCTCACTGTAACACTCTGATATACCCCACACCACTCACTGTAAAACTCTTATATACCCCACACCCCTCACTCTAACACATTGATATACACCACACCATTCAGTGTAACACTCTGATATATCCCACACCCCTCACTGTAACACTCTGGCAAAACCAACACCCCTCACTGTAACATTCTGATATATCCTGATCCCCTCACGGTAAAACACTGTTATATCCCAGACCCTTTACTGTAACACTCTGATATATCCCAAGCCCCTCACTGTAACACTCTGATATACCCCAGACCCCACACAGTAACACTCTGATATACCCCAGACCCCGCACTGTAACACTCTGATATACCCCACACCTCTCACTGTAACAATCTGAGATACCCCACAACCCTCGCTGTAACACTCGGATATTCCCCACAACCCTCAATGAAACACATTGTTATACCCAACACCTCTCACTGTAACACACTGTTATAGGTCACACCCCTCACTGTAACACACTGATATATCCCACACCCCTCACTCTAAGACTCTGATATATCCCACACCCCTCACTGTAACACATTGAAATACACCACACCCCCCAGTGTAAGACTCTGATATATCCCACACCCCTCACTGTAACACTCTGATATACCCCACATCCCTCACTGAAACACTCTGATATACCCCACACCCCTCACTGTAACACTCAGATATACCCCACACACCTCACTGTAACACTCTGATATACCCAACACCTCTCACTGTAACACACTGATATACCCCACACCCCTCAGTGTAACACACTGATATACCCCACACCCCTCATTGTATCACACTGATATACCCTACACCCTTCATGTTAACACACTGAAATACCCCACACCCCTCACTGTAACACACTGATTTACCCCACACCCCTCACTTTAACACAATGATATACCCCACACCCCTCACTGTTACACAATTATATTCCCAACACCCCTCATTGAAACACTCTGATATAACGCACACTCCTCACTGTAACACTCTGATATATCCTGCTACTCTCACGGTAAAATTCTGCTATATCCCAGACCCCTCCCTGTAACAATCTGATATACCCCACACCTCTCACTGTAACACATTGATATACCCCTCACACCTCACTGTAATACTCTGATATATCCCACCACCATTATTGTATCACGCTGATATATCCCACAACCATCACTGTAACACAAGGATATACCCCATACCGCTCACTGTAACACTCTGATATACCCCACAACCCACACTGTAAAACTCTGATATATACCACACACCTCACAGTAACACTCTGATATATCCCACATACCTCACTGTAACACACTGATATATCCCACAACCCACACTGTAACACAGTGATATACCCCACACCCCGCACTGTAACAACCTGATATACCCCACACCCCTCACTGTAAAACTCTGTTATATCCCACACCCCACAAAGTAACACACTGATATACCACACACCCCTCATTGTAACACTCGGATATATCCCACACCAATCAATCTAACACACTGATACACCCACACCCCCTCACTGTAACACACTGATATACCCCACACCTCTCACTGTGGCACTCTTATATATCCCAAACCCCTCACAGTAACTGTCTTTTATACCCCTCACCCCTCACTGTAACACTCTGTATACCCCACACCCCTACTGTGACACTCAAATTTATCCCATAACCATCACTGTTACACACTAATATAACCCACACTCGTCAAAGTAACACACTGATATAGGCCACACCCCTCACTGTAACACACTGATATACTCCACACCCCTCAATGTTACACTCTGATATAGGCCACACCCCTCACTGTAACACACTGATATACTCCACACCCCTCAATGTAACACTCTGATATAGGCCACACCCCTCAGTGTAACACACTGATATACACCACACCCTTCACTGTAACACTCTGATATAACCCACAACCCTCACTGTAACACTCTGATATAGGCCACACCCCTCACTATAACACACTGATATATCCCACACCCCTCACTGTAACACTCTGATATACACCACACCCCTCACTGTAACACTCTGATATACTCCACACCCCTCATTGTAACAATCTGATATACCCCACACCCCTCACTGTAACACTCTGATATACCCCACAACCCTCACTGTAACACTCTGATATACACCACACCCCTCACTGTAACACACTTATATACCCCACACCCCTCATTGTAACAATCTGATATACCCCACACCCCTCACTGTAACACTCTGATATACCCCACACCCCTCACTGTAACACTCTGTATACCCCACACCCCTCACTGTAACACTCTGATATATCGCACACCTCTCACTGTAACACACTGATATATCCCAAACCCCTCGCTGTAACACTCTGATATACCCCACACCCTCACTGTAACACTCTGATATACACCACACCCTTCACTGTAACACTCTGATATAACACACAACCCTCCCTGTAACAATCTGATATAGGCCACACCCCTCACTATAACACACTGATATACACCACACCCCTCACTGTAACACTCTGATATACCCCACACCCCTCATTGTAACAATCTGATATACCCCATACCCCTCACAGAAACACTCTGATATACCCCACACTCCCTCACTGTAACTCTCTGATATATCGCACACCCCTCATTGTAACACTCTGATATACCCCACAAACCTCACTGTAACACTCTGATATACCCCACACCCCTCACTGTAACACTCTGATATACACCAAACCCCTCATTGTAACACTCTGATATACCCCACACCCCCCACTGTAACACTCAGATATACCCCACACCACTCACTGTAACACTCTGATATATACCACACCACACATTGTAACACTCTGATATACACCACACCCCCCACTGTAACACTCTGATATACCCCAGGCCCCTCACTGTAACACTCTGATATACCCCACACCACTCACTGTAACACTATGATGTATCCGACACCACTCACTGTAACACTCTGAATTATCCCACAGCCCTCATTGTAACACTCTGATATATCCCACACCACACATTGTAACACTCTGATATATCCCACTCCCCTCACTGTTACAGTCTGATTTACCCCACATCCCTCACTGTAAGAATCTGATTTACCCCACACCCCTCACAGTAACACTCAAATTTATCCCATAACCATCACCGATACACAATAATCTAACCCACAACCATCAAAGTAACACACTGATATAGGCCACACCCCTCACTGTAACACACTGATAAACCCCACACCCCTCACTGTAACTCTCTGATATACCCCACACCCCTCACTGTAACACTCTGATATACCCCACACCCCTCACTGATACACTCTGATATACCCCACACCCCTCACTGTAACTCTCTGATATACCCCACACCCCTCACTGATACACTCTGATATACCCCACACCCCTCACTGTAACACACTGATATACCACACACCCCTCACTGTAACACTCTGATATACCCCACACCCCTCACTGTAACACTCTGATATACCCCACCCCCCTCACTGTAACACTCTGATATACCACACATTCCTCATTGTAACACTCTGATATACCCCACAGCCCTTAGTGTAACACACTGATATATCCCACACCACTCACTGAAACACTCTGATACATCCCACACCCCTCACTGTAACACTCTGATATATCGCACACCTCTCACTGTAACACACTGATATACACCACACCCCTCACTGTAACACTCTGATATATCCCACACCCCTCACTGTAACACTCTGATATATCCCACACCCCTCATTGTAACACTCTGATATACCCCTCACCCCTCACTGTAACACTCTGATATATCCCACACCCCTCACTGTAACACTCTGATATATCCCACACCCCTCACTGTAACACTCTGAAATATCCCACACCCCTCATTGTAACACTCTGATATATCCCACACCCCTCACTGTAACACTCTGATATATCCCACACTCCTCACTGTAACACTCTGATATATCCCACAACCCTCATTGTAACACTCTGATAATCCCACACCCCTCACTTTAATACTCTGTATAAGCCACACCACACATTGTAACACTCTGATATACCCCTCACCCCTCACTGTTACAGTCTGATTTACCCCACACCCCTCACTTTAAGACTCTGATATATCCCACAAACATCACTGTAACACTCTGATATACCCCACACCCCTCACTGTAACACTCTGATATACCCCACAACTCACACTGTAACACTCTGATATATCCCACACCCCTCAGTGTAACACTCTGATATATCCCACACTCCTCACTGTAACACTCTGATATATCCCACACCCCTCATTGTAACACTCTGATATATCCCAAACCCCTCACTGTAACATTCTGATATATCCCACACTCCTCACTGTAACACTCTGATATATCCCACACCCCTCATTGTAACACTCTGATATACCCCACACCCCTCACTGTAACACTCTGATAATCCCACACCCCTCACTGTAATACTCTGTATAAGCCACACCACACATTGTAACACTCTGATATACCCCATACCCCTCACTGTAACACTCTGATATATCCAACAAACATCACTGTAACTCTCTGATATACCCCACACCCCACACTGCAACACCCTGATATACCACACACCCCTCACTCTAACACATTGATATACACCACACCATTCAGTGTAACACACTGATATACTCCAGACCCCTCACTGTAAGACTCTGATATATCCCACACCCCTCAGTGTAACACACTGATATACCCCACACCCCTCATGTGTAAGACTCTGATATATCCCACACCCCTCACTGTAACACTCTGATATAGGTCACAACCCTCACTGTAACACTCTGATATACCCCACACCCCTCACTGTAACACTCTGATATACCCCACACCCCTCACTGTAACACTCTGATAATCCCACACCCCTCACTGTAATACTCTGTATAAGCCACACCACACATTGTAACACTCTGATATACCCCACACCCCTCACTGTAACACTCTGATATATCCCACAAACATCACTGTAACTCTCTGATATACCCCACACCCCACACTGCAACACCCTGATATACCACACACCCCTCACTCTAACACATTGATATACACCACACCATTCAGTGTAGCACACTGATATACTCCAAACCCCTCACTGTAACACTCTGATAATCCCACACCCCTCACTTTAATACTCTGTATATCCACACCACACATTGTAACACTCTGATATACCCCACACCCCTCACTGTTACACTCTGATTTACCCCACACCCCTCACTTTAAGACTCTGAAATATCCCACAAACATCACAGTAACACTCTGATATATCCCACACCCCTCATTGTAACAATCTGATAAACCCCCACACCCCTCACTGCAACACCCTGATATACCCCACACCCCTCACTGCAACACCCTGATATACCCCACACCCCTCACTGCAACACCCTGATATACCCCACACCCCTCACTGTAACACTCTGGTATAGGTCACAACCCTCACTGTAACACTCTGATATATCCCACACCCCTCCCTGTAACACTCTGATATACCCCACACCCCTCACTGTAACACTCTGATAAACCCCACACCCCTCACTGTAACACTCTGATATACCCCACACCCCTCACTGTAACACTGATATATCCCACACCCCTCACTGCAACACTCTGATATACCCCACAGCCCTCACTGTAACACTCTGATATACCCCACACCCCTCACTGTAACACTCTGATATACCCCACACCCCTCACTGTAACACTCTGATATAACCCACACCACTCACTGTAAAACTCTTATATACCCCACACCCCTCACTCTAACACATTGATATACACCACACCATTCAGTGTAACACACTGATATATCCCACACCCCTCAATGTAACACACTGATATACAACACACCCCTCACTGAAATACTCTGATATACCCCACACGCCTCAGTGTAACACTCTGATATATCCCACACCCCTCACTGTAACACTCTGGCAAACCCAACACCCCTCACTGTAACATTCTGATATATCCTGATCCCCTCACGGTAAAACACTGTTATATCCCAGACCCTTTACTGTAACACTCTGATATATCCCAAGCCCCTCACTGTAACACTCTGATATACCCCAGACCCCACACAGTAACACTCTGATATACCCCAGACCCCGCACTGTAACACTCTGAAATACCCCACACCTCTCACTGTAACAATCTGATATACCCCACAACCCTCGCTGTAACACTCGGATATTCCCCACAACCCTCAATGAAACACATTGTTATACCCAACACCTCTCACTGTAACACACTGTTATAGGTCACACCCCTCACTGTAACACACTGATATATCCCACACCCCTCACTCTAAGACTCTGATATATCCCACTCCCCTCACTGTAACACATTGAAATACACCACACCCCCCAGTGTAAGACTCTGATATATCCCACACCCCTCACTGTAACACTCTGATATACCCCACATCCCTCACTGTAACACTCTGATATACCCCACACCCCTCACTGTAACACACTGATATACTCCACACCCCTCAATGTAACACTCTGATATAGGCCACACCCCTCAGTGTAACACTCTGATATACACCACACCCTTCACTGTAACACTCTGATATAACCCACAACCCTCACTGTAACACTCTGATATACCCCACACCCCTCACTGTAACACTCAGATATACCCCACACACCTCACTGTAACACTCTGATATACCCAACACCTCTCACTGTAACACACTGATATACCCCACACCCCTCAGTGTAACACACTGATATACCCCACACCCCTCATTGTATCACACTGATATACCCCACACCCTTCATGTTAACACACTGATATACCCCACACCCCTCACTGTAACACACTGATTTACCCCACACCCCTCACTTTAACACAATGATATACCCCACACCCCTCACTGTTACACAATTATATTACCAACACCCCTCATTGAAACACTCTGATATAACGCACACTCCTCACTGTAACACTCTGATATATCCTGCTACTCTCACGGTAAAATTCTGCTATATCCCAGACCCCTCCCTGTAACAATCTGATATACCCCACACCTCTCACTGTAACACATTGATATACCCCTCACACCTCACTGTAATACTCTGATATATTCCACCACCATTATTGTATCACGCTGATATATCCCACAACCATCACTGTAACACAAGGATATACCCCATAACGCTCACTGTAACACTCTGATATACCCCACAACCCACACTGTAAAACTCTGATATATACCACACACCTCACAGTAACACTCTGATATATCCCACATACCTCACTGTAACACACTGATATATCCCACAACCCACACTGTAACACAGTGATAAACCCCACACCCCTCACTGTAAGACTCTGATATATCCCACAACCCACACTGTAACACAGTGATATACCCCACACCCCGCACTGTAACAACCTGATATACCCCACTCCCCTCACTGTAAAACTCTGTTATATCCCACACCCCACAAAGTAACACACTGATATACCACACACCCCTCATTGTAACACTCGGATATATCCCACACCAATCAATCTAACACACTGATACACCCATACCCCCTCACTGTAACACACTGATATACCCCACACCTCTCACTGTGGCACTCTTATATATCCCAAACCCCTCACTGTAACTGTCTTTTATACCCCTCACCCCTCACTGTAACACTCTGTATACCCCACACCCCTACTGTGACACTCAAATTTATCCCATAACCATCACTGTTACACACTAATATAACCCACACTCGTCAAAGTAACACACTGATATAGGCCACACCCCTCACTGTAACACACTGATATACTCCACACCCCTCAATGTTACACTCTGATATAGGCCACACCCCTCACTGTAACACACTGATATACTCCACACCCCTCAATGTAACACTCTGATATAGGCCACACCCCTCAGTGTAACACTCTGATATACACCACACCCTTCACTGTAACACTCTGATATAACCCACAACCCTCACTGTAACACTCTGATATAGGCCACACCCCTCACGATAACACACTGATATATCCCACACCCCTCACTGTAACACTCTGATATACACCACACCCCTCACTGTAACACTCTGATATACTCCACACCCCTCATTGTAACAATCTGATATACCCCACACCCCTCATTGTATCACACTGATATACCCCACACCCTTCATGTTAACACACTGATATACCCCACACCCCTCACTGTAACACACTGATTTACCCCACACCCCTCACTTTAACACAATGATATACCCCACACCCCTCACTGTTACACAATTATATTCCCAACACCCCTCATTGAAACACTCTGATATAACGCACACTCCTTACTGTAACACTCTGATATATCCTGCTACTCTCACGGTAAAATTCTGCTATATCCCAGACCCCTCCCTGTAACAATCTGATATACCCCACACCTCTCACTGTAACACATTGATATACCCCTCACACCTCACTGTAATACTCTGATATATCCCACCACCATTATTGTATCACGCTGATATATCCCACAACCATCACTGTAACACAAGGATATACCCCATACCGCTCACTGTAACACTCTGATATACCCCACAACCCACACTGTAAAACTCTGATATATACCACACACCTCACAGTAACACTCTGATATATCCCACATACCTCACTGTAACACACTGATATATCACTCAACCCACACTGTAACACAGTGATAAACCCCACACCCCTCACTGTAAGACTCTGATATATCCCACAACCCACACTGTAACACAGTGATATACCCCACACCCCGCACTGTAACAACCTGATATACCCCACACCCCTCACTGTAAAACTCTGTTATATCCCACACCCCACAAAGTAACACACTGATATACCACACACCCCTCATTGTAACACTCGGATATATCCCACACCAATCAATCTAACACACTGATACACCCACACCCCCTCACTGTAACACACTGATATACCCCACACCTCTCACTGTGGCACTCTTATATATCCCAAACCCCTCACAGTAACTGTCTTTTATACCCCTCACCCCTCACTGTAACACTCTGTATACCCCACACCCCTACTGTGACACTCAAATTTATCCCATAACCATCACTGTTACACACTAATATAACCCACACTCGTCAAAGTAACACACTGATATAGGCCACACCCCTCACTGTAACACACTGATATACTCCACACCCCTCAATGTTACACTCTGATATAGGCCACACCCCTCACTGTAACACACTGATATACTCCACACCCCTCAATGTTACACTCTGATATAGGCCACACCCCTCACTGTAACACACTGATATACTCCACACCCCTCAATGTAACACTCTGATATAGGCCACACCCCTCAGTGTAACACTCTGATATACACCACACCCTTCACTGTAACACTCTGATATAACCCACAACCCTCACTGTAACACTCTGATATAGGCCACACCCCTCACTATAACACACTGATATATCCCACACCCCTCACTGTAACACTCTGATATACACCACACCCCTCACTGTAACACTCTGATATACTCCACACCCCTCATTGTAACAATCTGATATACCCCACACCCCTCACTGTAACACTCTGATATACCCCACAACCCTCACTGTAACACTCTGATATACACCACACCCCTCACTGTAACACTCTGATATACCCCACACCCCTCATTGTAACAATCTGATATACCCCACACCCCTCACTGTAACACTCTGATATACCCCACACCCCTCACTGTAACACTCTGTATACCCCACACCCCTCACTGCAACACTCTGATATATCGCACACCTCTCACTGTAACACACTGATATATCCCAAACCCCTCACTGTAACACTCTGATATACCCCACACCCTCACTGAAACACTCTGATATACACCACACCCTTCACTGTAACACTCTGATATAACCCACAACCCTCATTGTAACAATCTGATATACCCCATACCCCTCACAGAAACACTCTGATATACCCCACACTCCCTCACTGTAACTCTCTGATATATCGCACACCCCTCATTGTAACACTCTGATATACCCCACAAACCTCACTGTAACACTCTGATATACACCAAACCCCTCATTGTAACACTCTGATATACCCCACACCCCCCACTGTAACACTCAGATATACCCCACACCACTCACTGTAACACTCTGATATATACCACACCACACATTGTAAAACTCTGATATACACCACACCCCCCACTGTAACACTCTGATATACCCCAGACCCCTCACTGTAATAATCTGATATACCCCACACCACTCAGTGTAACACTATGATATATCCGACACCACTCACTGTAACACTCTGAATTATCCCACTGCCCTCATTGTAACACTCTGATATATCCCACACCACACATTGTAACACTCTGATATATCCCACTCCCCTCACTGTTACAATCTGATTTACACCACATCCCTCACTGTAAGAATCTGATTTACCCCACACCCCTCACAGTAACACTCAAATTTATCCCATAACCATCACCGATACACAATAATCTAACCCACAACCATCAAAGAGACACACTGATATAGGCCACACCCCTCACTGTAACACACTGATATCCCCCACACCCCTCACTGTAACTCTCTGATATACCCCACACCCCTCACTGTAACACTCTGATATACCCCACACCCCTCACTGATACACTCTGATATACCCCACACCCCTCACTGTAACTCTCTGATATACCCCACACCCCTCACTGATACACTCTGATATACCCCACACCCCTCACTGTAACACACTGATATACCACACACCCCTCACTGTAACACTCTGATATACCCCACACCCCTCACTGTAACACTCTGATATACCCCACCCCCCTCACTGTAACACTCTGATATACCACACATTCCTCATTGTAACACTCTGATATACCCCACAGCCCTCAGTGTAACACACTGATACACCCACACCACTCACTGAAACACTCTGATATATCACACACCCCTCACTGTAACACTCTGATATATCGCACACCTCTCACTGTAACACACTGATATACACCACACCCCTCACTGTAACACTCTGATATATCCCACACCCCTCACTGTAACACTCTGATATATCCCACACCCCTCACTGTAACACTCTGATATATCCCACACCCCTCACTGTAACACTCTGATATATCCCACACTCCTCACTGTAACACTCTGATATATCCCACACCCCTCATTGTAACAATCTGATATACCCCTCACCCCTCACTGTAACACTCTGATATATCCCACACCCCTCACTGTAACACTCTGATATATCCCACACCCCTCACTGTAACACTCTGATATATCCCACACCCCTCACTGTAACACTCTGATATATCCCACACCCCTCATTGTAACACTCTGATATACCCCACACCCCTCACTGTAACACTCTGATAATCCCACACCCCTCACTGTAATACTCTGTATAAGCCACACCACACATTGTAACACTCTGATATACCCCATACCCCTCACTGTAACACTCTGATATGTCCCACAAACATCACTGCAACTCTCTGATATACCCCACACCCCACACTGCAACACCCTGATATACCACACACCCCTCACTCTAACACATTGATATACACCACACCATTCAGTGTAACACACTGATATACTCCAAACCCCTCACTGTAAGACTCTGATATATCCCACACCCCTCAGTGTAACACACTGATATACCCCACACCCCTCAAGTGTAAGACTCTGATATATCCCACACCCCTCACTGTAACACTCTGATATAGGTCACAACCCTCACTGTAACACTCTGATATACCCCACACCCCTCACTGTAACACTCTGATATACCCCACACCCCTCACTGTAACACTCTGATAATCCCACACCCCTCACTGTAATACTCTGTATAAGCCACACCACACATTGTAACACTCTGATATATCCCACAAACATCACTGTAACTCTCTGATATACCCCACACCCCACACTGCAACACCCTGATATACCACACACCCCTCACTCTAACACATTGATATACACCACACCATTCAGTGTAGCACACTGATATACTCCAAACCCCTCACTGTAAGACTCTGATATATCCCACAACCCTCAGTGTAACACACTGATATACCCCACACCCCTCATGTGTAAGACTCTGATATATCCCACACACCTCACTGTAACACTCTGATATACCCCACAAACCTCACTGTAACACTATGATATACCCCACACCCCTCACTGTAACACTCTGATATATCCCACACCCCTCACTGTAACACTCTGATATACCCCACACACCTCACTGTAACACACTGATATATCCCACGCCCCTCACTGTAACACTCTGATATACCCAACACCTCTCACTGTAACACACTGTTATAGGACACACCCCTCACTGTAACACACTGATATATCTCACACCCCTCACACTAAGACTCTGATATATCCCACACCCCTCACTGTAACACATTGAAATACACCACACCCCCCAGTGTAAGACTCTGATATATCCCACACCCCTCACTGTAACACTCTGATATACCCCACATCCCTCACTGTAACACTCTGATATACCCCACACCCCTCACTGTAACACTCAGATATACCCCACACACCTCACTGTAACACTCTGATATACCCAACACCTCTCACTGTAACACACTGATATACCCCACACCCCTCAGTGTAACACACTGATATACCCCACACCCCTCATTGTATCACACTGATACACCCCACATCCCTCATGTTAACACACTGATATACCCCACACCCCTCACTGTAACACACTGATTTACCCCACACCCCTCACTTTAACACAATGATATACCCACACCCCTCACTGTTACACAATTATATTCCCAACACCCCTCATTGAAACACTCTGATATAACGCACACTCCTCACTGTAACACTCTGATATATCCTGCTACTCTCACGGTAAAATTCTGCTATATCCCAGACCCCTCCCTGTAACAATCTGATATACCCCACACCTCTCACTGTAACACATTGATATACCCCTCACACCTCACTGTAATACTCTGATATATCCCACCACCATTATTGTACCACGCTGATATATCCCACAACCATCACTGTAACACAAGGATATACCCCATACCGCTCATTGTAACACTCTGATATACCCCACAACCCACACGGTAAAACTCTGATATATACCACACACCTCACAGTAACACTCTGATATATCCCACATACCTCACTGTAACACACTGATATATCCCACAACCCACACTGTAACACAGTGATATACCCCACACCCCACACTGTAACAACCTGATATACCCCACACCCCTCACTGTAAAACTCTGTTATATCCCACACCCCACAAAGTAACACAATGATATACCACACACCCCTCATTGTAACACTCGGATATATCCCACACCAATCAATCTAACACACTGATACACCCACACCCCCTCACTGTAACACTCTGATATAGGTCACAACCCTCACTGTAACACTCTGATATACCCCACACCCCTCACTGTAACACTCTGATATACCCCACACCCCTCACTGTAACACTCTGATAATCCCACACCCCTCACTGTAATACTCTGTATAAGCCACACCACACATTGTAACACTCTGATATATCCCACAAACATCACTGTAACTCTCTGATATACCCCACACCCCACACTGCAACACCCTGATATACCACACACCCCTCACTCTAACACATTGATATACACCACACCATTCAGTGTAGCACACTGATATACTCCAAACCCCTCACTGTAAGACTCTGATATATCCCACACCCCTCAGTGTAACACACTGATATACCCCACACCCCTCATGTGTAAGACTCTGATATATCCCACACACCTCACTGTAACACTCTGATATACCCCACAAACCTCACTGTAACACTATGATATACCCCACACCCCTCACTGTAACACTCTGATATATCCCACACCCCTCACTGTAACACTCTGATATACCCCACACACCTCACTGTAACACACTGATATATCCCACGCCCCTCACTGTAACACTCTGATATACCCAACACCTCTCACTGTAACACAATGTTATAGGTCACACCCCTCACTGTAACACACTGATATATCCCACACCCCTCACTCTAAGACTCTGATATATCCCACACCCCTCACTGTAACACTCTGATATACCCCACACCCCTCACTGATACAGTCTGATATACCCCACACCCCTCACTGTAACTCTCTGATATACCCCACACCCCTCACTGATACACTCTGATATACCCCACACCCCTCACTGTAACACACTGATATACCACACACCCCTCACTGTAACACTCTGATATACCCCACACCCCTCACTGTAACACTCTGATATACCCCACCCCCCTCACTGTAACACTCTGATATACCACACATTCCTCATTGTAACACTCTGATATACCCCACAGCCCTCAGTGTAACACACTGATACACCCACACCACTCACTGAAACACTCTGATATATCACACACCCCTCACTGTAACACTCTGATATATCGCACACCTCTCACTGTAACACACTGATATACACCACACCCCTCACTGTAACACTCTGATATATCCCACACCCCTCACTGTAACACTCTGATATATCCCACACCCCTCACTGTAACACTCTGATATATCCCACACCCCTCACTGTAACACTCTGATATATCCCACACTCCTCACTGTAACACTCTGATATATCCCACACCCCTCATTGTAACAATCTGATATACCCCTCACCCCTCACTGTAACACTCTGATATATCCCACACCCCTCACTGTAACACTCTGATATATCCCACACCCCTCACTGTAACACTCTGATATATCCCACACCCCTCACTGTAACACTCTGATATATCCCACACCCCTCATTGTAACACTCTGATATACCCCACACCCCTCACTGTAACACTCTGATAATCCCACACCCCTCACTGTAATACTCTGTATAAGCCACACCACACATTGTAACACTCTGATATACCCCATACCCCTCACTGTAACACTCTGATATGTCCCACAAACATCACTGCAACTCTCTGATATACCCCACACCCCACACTGCAACACCCTGATATACCACACACCCCTCACTCTAACACATTGATATACACCACACCATTCAGTGTAACACACTGATATACTCCAAACCCCTCACTGTAAGACTCTGATATATCCCACACCCCTCAGTGTAACACACTGATATACCCCACACCCCTCAAGTGTAAGACTCTGATATATCCCACACCCCTCACTGTAACACTCTGATATAGGTCACAACCCTCACTGTAACACTCTGATATACCCCACACCCCTCACTGTAACACTCTGATATACCCCACACCCCTCACTGTAACACTCTGATAATCCCACACCCCTCACTGTAATACTCTGTATAAGCCACACCACACATTGTAACACTCTGATATATCCCACAAACATCACTGTAACTCTCTGATATACCCCACACCCCACACTGCAACACCCTGATATACCACACACCCCTCACTCTAACACATTGATATACACCACACCATTCAGTGTAGCACACTGATATACTCCAAACCCCTCACTGTAAGACTCTGATATATCCCACAACCCTCAGTGTAACACACTGATATACCCCACACCCCTCATGTGTAAGACTCTGATATATCCCACACACCTCACTGTAACACTCTGATATACCCCACAAACCTCACTGTAACACTATGATATACCCCACACCCCTCACTGTAACACTCTGATATATCGCACACCCCTCACTGTAACACTCTGATATACCCCACACACCTCACTGTAACACACTGATATATCCCACGCCCCTCACTGTAACACTCTGATATACCCAACACCTCTCACTGTAACACACTGTTATAGGACACACCCCTCACTGTAACACACTGATATATCTCACACCCCTCACACTAAGACTCTGATATATCCCACACCCCTCACTGTAACACATTGAAATACACCACACCCCCCAGTGTAAGACTCTGATATATCCCACACCCCTCACTGTAACACTCTGATATACCCCACATCCCTCACTGTAACACTCTGATATACCCCACACCCCTCACTGTAACACTCAGATATACCCCACACACCTCACTGTAACACTCTGATATACCCAACACCTCTCACTGTAACACACTGATATACCCCACACCCCTCAGTGTAACACACTGATATACCCCACACCCCTCATTGTATCACACTGATACACCCCACATCCCTCATGTTAACACACTGATATACCCCACACCCCTCACTGTAACACACTGATTTACCCCACACCCCTCACTTTAACACAATGATATACCCACACCCCTCACTGTTACACAATTATATTCCCAACACCCCTCATTGAAACACTCTGATATAACGCACACTCCTCACTGTAACACTCTGATATATCCTGCTACTCTCACGGTAAAATTCTGCTATATCCCAGACCCCTCCCTGTAACAATCTGATATACCCCACACCTCTCACTGTAACACATTGATATACCCCTCACACCTCACTGTAATACTCTGATATATCCCACCACCATTATTGTACCACGCTGATATATCCCACAACCATCACTGTAACACAAGGATATACCCCATACCGCTCATTGTAACACTCTGATATACCCCACAACCCACACGGTAAAACTCTGATATATACCACACACCTCACAGTAACACTCTGATATATCCCACATACCTCACTGTAACACACTGATATATCCCACAACCCACACTGTAACACAGTGATATACCCCACACCCCGCACTGTAACAACCTGATATACCCCACACCCCTCACTGTAAAACTCTGTTATATCCCACACCCCACAAAGTAACACAATGATATACCACACACCCCTCATTGTAACACTCGGATATATCCCACACCAATCAATCTAACACACTGATACACCCACACCCCCTCACTGTAACACTCTGATATAGGTCACAACCCTCACTGTAACACTCTGATATACCCCACACCCCTCACTGTAACACTCTGATATACCCCACACCCCTCACTGTAACACTCTGATAATCCCACACCCCTCACTGTAATACTCTGTATAAGCCACACCACACATTGTAACACTCTGATATATCCCACAAACATCACTGTAACTCTCTGATATACCCCACACCCCACACTGCAACACCCTGATATACCACACACCCCTCACTCTAACACATTGATATACACCACACCATTCAGTGTAGCACACTGATATACTCCAAACCCCTCACTGTAAGACTCTGATATATCCCACACCCCTCAGTGTAACACACTGATATACCCCACACCCCTCATGTGTAAGACTCTGATATATCCCACACACCTCACTGTAACACTCTGATATACCCCACAAACCTCACTGTAACACTATGATATACCCCACACCCCTCACTGTAACACTCTGATATATCCCACACCCCTCACTGTAACACTCTGATATACCCCACACACCTCACTGTAACACACTGATATATCCCACGCCCCTCACTGTAACACTCTGATATACCCAACACCTCTCACTGTAACACAATGTTATAGGTCACACCCCTCACTGTAACACACTGATATATCCCACACCCCTCACTCTAAGACTCTGATATATCCCACACCCCTCACTGTAACACTCTGATATACCCCACACCCCTCACTGATACAGTCTGATATACCCCACACCCCTCACTGTAACTCTCTGATATACCCCACACCCCTCACTGATACACTCTGATATACCCCACACCCCTCACTGTAACACACTGATATACCACACACCCCTCACTGTAACACTCTGATATACCCCACACCCCTCACTGTAACACTCTGATATACCCCACCCCCCTCACTGTAACACTCTGATATACCACACATTCCTCATTGTAACACTCTGATATACCCCACAGCCCTCAGTGTAACACACTGATACACCCACACCACTCACTGAAACACTCTGATATATCACACACCCCTCACTGTAACACTCTGATATATCGCACACCTCTCACTGTAACACACTGATATACACCACACCCCTCACTGTAACACTCTGATATATCCCACACCCCTCACTGTAACACTCTGATATATCCCACACCCCTCACTGTAACACTCTGATATATCCCACACCCCTCACTGTAACACTCTGATATATCCCACACTCCTCACTGTAACACTCTGATATATCCCACACCCCTCATTGTAACAATCTGATATACCCCTCACCCCTCACTGTAACACTCTGATATATCCCACACCCCTCACTGTAACACTCTGATATATCCCACACCCCTCACTGTAACACTCTGATATATCCCACACCCCTCACTGTAACACTCTGATATATCCCACACCCCTCATTGTAACACTCTGATATACCCCACACCCCTCACTGTAACACTCTGATAATCCCACACCCCTCACTGTAATACTCTGTATAAGCCACACCACACATTGTAACACTCTGATATACCCCATACCCCTCACTGTAACACTCTGATATGTCCCACAAACATCACTGCAACTCTCTGATATACCCCACACCCCACACTGCAACACCCTGATATACCACACACCCCTCACTCTAACACATTGATATACACCACACCATTCAGTGTAACACACTGATATACTCCAAACCCCTCACTGTAAGACTCTGATATATCCCACACCCCTCAGTGTAACACACTGATATACCCCACACCCCTCAAGTGTAAGACTCTGATATATCCCACACCCCTCACTGTAACACTCTGATATAGGTCACAACCCTCACTGTAACACTCTGATATACCCCACACCCCTCACTGTAACACTCTGATATACCCCACACCCCTCACTGTAACACTCTGATAATCCCACACCCCTCACTGTAATACTCTGTATAAGCCACACCACACATTGTAACACTCTGATATATCCCACAAACATCACTGTAACTCTCTGATATACCCCACACCCCACACTGCAACACCCTGATATACCACACACCCCTCACTCTAACACATTGATATACACCACACCATTCAGTGTAGCACACTGATATACTCCAAACCCCTCACTGTAAGACTCTGATATATCCCACAACCCTCAGTGTAACACACTGATATACCCCACACCCCTCATGTGTAAGACTCTGATATATCCCACACACCTCACTGTAACACTCTGATATACCCCACAAACCTCACTGTAACACTATGATATACCCCACACCCCTCACTGTAACACTCTGATATATCCCACACCCCTCACTGTAACACTCTGATATACCCCACACACCTCACTGTAACACACTGATATATCCCACGCCCCTCACTGTAACACTCTGATATACCCAACACCTCTCACTGTAACACACTGTTATAGGACACACCCCTCACTGTAACACACTGATATATCTCACACCCCTCACTCTAAGACTCTGATATATCCCACACCCCTCACTGTAACACATTGAAATACACCACACCCCCCAGTGTAAGACTCTGATATATCCCACACCCCTCACTGTAACACTCTGATATACCCCACATCCCTCACTGTAACACTCTGATATACCCCACACCCCTCACTGTAACACTCAGATATACCCCACACACCTCACTGTAACACTCTGATATACCCAACACCTCTCACTGTAACACACTGATATACCCCACACCCCTCAGTGTAACACACTGATATACCCCACACCCCTCATTGTATCACACTGATACACCCCACATCCCTCATGTTAACACACTGATATACCCCACACCCCTCACTGTAACACACTGATTTACCCCACACCCCTCACTTTAACACAATGATATACCCACACCCCTCACTGTTACACAATTATATTCCCAACACCCCTCATTGAAACACTCTGATATAACGCACACTCCTCACTGTAACACTCTGATATATCCTGCTACTCTCACGGTAAAATTCTGCTATATCCCAGACCCCTCCCTGTAACAATCTGATATACCCCACACCTCTCACTGTAACACATTGATATACCCCTCACACCTCACTGTAATACTCTGATATATCCCACCACCATTATTGTACCACGCTGATATATCCCACAACCATCACTGTAACACAAGGATATACCCCATACCGCTCATTGTAACACTCTGATATACCCCACAACCCACACGGTAAAACTCTGATATATACCACACACCTCACAGTAACACTCTGATATATCCCACATACCTCACTGTAACACACTGATATATCCCACAACCCACACTGTAACACAGTGATATACCCCACACCCCGCACTGTAACAACCTGATATACCCCACACCCCTCACTGTAAAACTCTGTTATATCCCACACCCCACAAAGTAACACAATGATATACCACACACCCCTCATTGTAACACTCGGATATATCCCACACCAATCAATCTAACACACTGATACACCCACACCCCCTCACTGTAACACTCTGATATAGGTCACAACCCTCACTGTAACACTCTGATATACCCCACACCCCTCACTGTAACACTCTGATATACCCCACACCCCTCACTGTAACACTCTGATAATCCCACACCCCTCACTGTAATACTCTGTATAAGCCACACCACACATTGTAACACTCTGATATATCCCACAAACATCACTGTAACTCTCTGATATACCCCACACCCCACACTGCAACACCCTGATATACCACACACCCCTCACTCTAACACATTGATATACACCACACCATTCAGTGTAGCACACTGATATACTCCAAACCCCTCACTGTAAGACTCTGATATATCCCACAACCCTCAGTGTAACACACTGATATACCCCACACCCCTCATGTGTAAGACTCTGATATATCCCACACACCTCACTGTAACACTCTGATATACCCCACAAACCTCACTGTAACACTATGATATACCCCACACCCCTCACTGTAACACTCTGATATATCCCACACCCCTCACTGTAACACTCTGATATACCCCACACACCTCACTGTAACACACTGATATATCCCACGCCCCTCACTGTAACACTCTGATATACCCAACACCTCTCACTGTAACACACTGTTATAGGTCACACCCCTCACTGTAACACACTGATATATCCCACACCCCTCACTCTAAGACTCTGATATATCCCACACCCCTCACTCTAACACATTGAAATACACCACACCCCCCAGTGTAAGACTCTGATATATCCCACACCCCTCACTGTAACACTCTGATATACCCCACATCCCTCACTGTAACACTCTGATATACCCCACACCCCTCACTGTAACACTCAGATATACCCCACACACCTCACTGTAACACTCTGATATACCCAACACCTCTCACTGTAACACACTGATATACCCCACACCCCTCAGTGTAACACACTGATATACCCCACACCCCTCATTGTATCACACTGATACACCCCACATCCCTCATGTTAACACACTGATATACCCCACACCCCTCACTGTAACACACTGATTTACCCCACACCCCTCACTTTAACACAATGATATACCCACACCCCTCACTGTTACACAATTATATTCCCAACACCCCTCATTGAAACACTCTGATATAACGCACACTCCTCACTGTAACACTCTGATATATCCTGCTACTCTCACGGTAAAATTCTGCTATATCCCAGACCCCTCCCTGTAACAATCTGATATACCCCACACCTCTCACTGTAACACATTGATATACCCCTCACACCTCACTGTAATACTCTGATATATCCCACCACCATTATTGTATCACGCTGATATATCCCACAACCATCACTGTAACACAAGGATATACCCCATACCGCTCATTGTAACACTCTGATATACCCCACAACCCACACTGTAAAACTCTGATATATACCACACACCTCACAGTAACACTCTGATATATCCCACATACCTCACTGTAACACACTGATATATCCCACAACCCACACTGTAACACAGTGATATACCCCACACCCCGCACTGTAACAACCTGATATACCCCACACCCCTCACTGTAAAACTCTGTTATATCCCACACCCCACAAAGTAACACACTGATATACCACACACCCCTCATTGTAACACTCGGATATATCCCACACCAATCAATCTAACACACTGATACACCCACACCCCCTCACTGTAACACACTGATATACCCCACACCTCTCACTGTGGCACTCTTATATATCCCAAACCCCTCACTGTAACTGTCTTTTATACCCCTCACCCCTCACTGTAACACTCTGTATACCCCATTCCCCTACTGTGACACTCAAATTTATCCCATAACCATCACTGTTACACACTAATATAACCCACACTCGTCAAAGTAACACACTGATATAGGCCACACCCCTCACTGTAACACACTGATATACTCCACACCCCTCAATGTTACACTCTGATATAGGCCACACCCCTCACTGTAACACACTGATATACTCCACACCCCTCAATGTAACACTCTGATATAGGCCACACCCCTCAGTGTAACACTCTGATATACACCACACCCTTCACTGTAACACTCTGATATAACCCACAACCCTCACTGTAACACTCTGATATAGGCCACACCCCTCACTATAACACACTGATATACACCACACCCCTCAGTGTAACACTCTGATATACTCCACACCCCTCATTGTAACAATCTGATATACACCACACCCCTCACTGTAACACTCTGATATACCCCACAACCCTCACTGTAACACTCTGATATACACCACACCCCTCACTGTAACACTCTGATATACCCCACACCCCTCATTGTAACAATCTGATATACCCCACACCCCTCACTGTAACACTCTGATATACCCCACACCCCTCACTGTAACACTCTGTATACCCCACACCTCTCACTGTAACACTCTGATATATCGCACACCTCTCACTGTAACACACTGATATATCCCAAACACCTCACTGTAACACTCTGATATACCCCACACCCCTCACTATAACACACTGATATACACCACACCCCTCACTGTAACACTCTGATATACCCCACACCCCTCATTGTAACAATCTGATATACCCCATACCCCTCACAGAAACACTCTGATATACCCCACACTCCCTCACTGTAACTCTCTGATATATCGTACACCCCTCATTGTAACACTCTGATATACCCCACAAACCTCACTGTAACACTCTGATATACCCCACACCCCTCACTGTAACACTCTGATATACACCAAACCCCTCATTGTCACACTCTGATATACCCCACACCCCCCACTGTAACACTCAGATATACCCCACACCACTCACTGTAACACTCTGATATATACCACACCACACATTGTAACACTCTGATATACACCACACCCCCCACTGTAACACTCTGATATACCCCAGACCCCTCACTGTAATAATCTGATATACCCCACACCACTCAGTGTAACACTATGATATATCCGACACCACTCACTGTAACACTCTGAATTATCCCACAGCCCTCATTGTAACACTCTGATATATCCCAACCCACACATTGTAACACTCTGATATATCCCACTCCCCTCACTGTTACAATCTGATTTACCCCACATCCCTCACTGTAAGAATCTGATTTACCCCACACCCCTCACAGTAACACTCAAATTTATCCCATAACCATCACCGATACACAATAATCTAACCCACAACCATCAAAGTAACACACTGATATAGGCCACACCCCTCACTGTAACACACTGATATACCCCACACCCCTCACTGTAACTCTCTGATATACCCCACACCCCTCACTGTAACACACTGATATACCACACACCCCTCACTGTAACACTCTGATATACCCCGCACCCCTCACTGTAACACTCTGATATACCCCACCCCCCTCACTGTAACACTCTGATATACCACACATTCCTCATTGTAACGCTCTGATATACCCCACAGCCCTCAGTGTAACACACTGATACACCCACACCACTCACTGAAACACTCTGATATATCACACAGCCCTCACTGTAACACTCTGATATATCGCACACCTCTCACTGTAACACACTGATATACACCACACCCCTCACTGTAACACTCTGATATATCCCACACCCCTCACTGTAACACTCTGATATATCCCACACCCCTCACTGTAACACTCTGATATATCCCACACCCCTCACTGTAACACTCTGATATATCCCACACTCCTCACTGTAACACTCTGATATATCCCACACCCCTCATTGTAACAATCTGATATACCCCTCACCCCTCACTGTAACACTCTGATATATCCCACACCCCTCACTGTAACACTCTGATATATCCCACACCCCTCACTGTAACACTCTGATATATCCCACACCCCTCACTGTAACACTCTGATATATCCCACACTCCTCACTGTAACACTCTGATATATCCCACACCCCTCACTGTAACACTCTGATAATCCCACACCCCTCACTTTAATACTCTGTATAAGCCACACCACACATTGTAACACTCTGATATACCCCTCACCCCTCACTGTTACACTCTGATTTACCCCACACCCCTCACTTTAAGACTCTGATATATCCCACAAACATCACTGTAACACTCTGATATACCCCACAACTGACACTGTAACACTCTGATATATCCCACACCCCTCAGTGTAACACTCTGATATATCCCACACTCCTCACTGTAACACTCTGATATATCCCACACCCCTCATTGTAACAATCTGATATATCCCTCACCCCTCACTGTAACACTCTGATATACCCCAAACCCCTCACTGTAACATTCTGATATATCCCACACTCCTCACTGTAACACTCTGATATATCCCACACCCCTCATTGTAACACTCTGATATACCCCACACCCCTCACTGTAACACTCTGATAATCCCACACCCCTCACTGTAATACTCTGTATAAGCCACACCACACATTGTAACACTCTGATATACCCCACACCCCTCACTGTAACACTCTGATATATCCCACAAACATCACTGTAACTCTCTGATATACCCCACACCCCACACTGCAACACCCTGATATACCACACACCCCTCACTCTAACACATTGATATACACCACACCATTCAGTGTAACACACTGATATACTCCAAACCCCTCACTGTAAGACTCTGATATATCCCACACCCCTCAGTGTAACACACTGATATACCCCACACCCCTCAAGTGTAAGACTCTGATATATCCCACACCCCTCACTGTAACACTCTGATATAGGTCACAACCCTCACTGTAACACTCTGATATACCCCACACCCCTCACTGTAACACTCTGATATACCCCACACCCCTCACTGTAACACTCTGATAATCCCACACCCCTCACTGTAATACTCTGTATAAGCCACACCACACATTGTAACACTCTGATATATCCCACAAACATCACTGTAACTCTCTGATATACCCCACACCCCCACACTGCAACACCCTGATATACCACACACCCCTCACTCTAACACATTGATATACACCACACCATTCAGTGTAGCACACTGATATACTCCAAACCCCTCACTGTAAGACTCTGATATATCCCACACCCCTCAGTGTAACACACTGATATACCCCACACCCCTCATGTGTAAGACTCTGATATATCCCACACACCTCACTGTAACACTCTGATATACCCCACAAACCTCACTGTAACACTATGATATACCCCACACCCCTCACTGTAACACTCTGATATATCCCACACCCCTCACTGTAACACTCTGATATACCCCACACACCTCACTGTAACACACTGATATATCCCACGCCCCTCACTGTAACACTCTGATATACCCAACACCTCTCACTGTAACACACTGTTATAGGTCACACCCCTCACTGTAACACACTGATATATCCCACACCCCTCACTCTAAGACTCTGATATATCCCACACCCCTCACTGTAACACATTGAAATACACCACACCCCCCAGTGTAAGACTCTGATATATCCCACACCCCTCACTGTAACACTCTGATATACCCCACATCCCTCACTGTAACACTCTGATATACCCCACACCCCTCACTGTAACACTCAGATATACCCCACACACCTCACTGTAACACTCTGATATACCCAACACCTCTCACTGTAACACACTGATATACCCCACACCCCTCAGTGTAACACACTGATATACCCCACACCCCTCATTGTATCACACTGATACACCCCACATCCCTCATGTTAACACACTGATATACCCCACACCCCTCACTGTAACACACTGATTTACCCCACACCCCTCACTTTAACACAATGATATACCCACACCCCTCACTGTTACACAACTATATTCCCAACACCCCTCATTGAAACACTCTGATATAACGCACACTCCTCACTGTAACACTCTGATATATCCTGCTACTCTCACGGTAAAATTCTGCTATATCCCAGACCCCTCCCTGTAACAATCTGATATACCCCACACCTCTCACTGTAACACATTGATATACCCCTCACACCTCACTGTAATACTCTGATATATCCCACCACCATTATTGTATCACGCTGATATATCCCACAACCATCACTGTAACACAAGGATATACCCCATACCGCTCATTGTAACACTCTGATATACCCCACAACCCACACTGTAAAACTCTGATATATACCACACACCTCACAGTAACACTCTGATATATCCCACATACCTCACTGTAACACACTGATATATCCCACAACCCACACTGTAACACAGTGATATACCCCACACCCCGCACTGTAACAACCTGATATACCCCACACCCCTCACTGTAAAACTCTGTTATATCCCACACCCCACAAAGTAACACACTGATATACCACACACCCCTCATTGTAACACTCGGATATATCCCACACCAATCAATCTAACACACTGATACACCCACACCCCCTCACTGTAACACACTGATATACCCCACACCTCTCACTGTGGCACTCTTATATATCCCAAACCCCTCACTGTAACTGTCTTTTATACCCCTCACCCCTCACTGTAACACTCTGTATACCCCACACCCCTACTGTGACACTCAAATTTATCCCATAACCATCACTGTTACACACTAATATAACCCACACTCGTCAAAGTAACACACTGATATAGGCCACACCCCTCACTGTAACACACTGATATACTCCACACCCCTCAATGTTACACTCTGATATAGGCCACACCCCTCACTGTAACACACTGATATACTCCACACCCCTCAATGTAACACTCTGATATAGGCCACACCCCTCAGTATAACACTCTGATATACACCACACCCTTCACTGTAACACTCTGATATAACCCACAACCCTCACTGTAACACTCTGATATAGGCCACACCCCTCACTATAACACACTGATATATCCCACACCCCTCACTGTAACACTCTGATATACACCACACCCCTCACTGTAACACTCTGATATACTCCACACCCCTCATTGTAACAATCTGATATACCCCACACACCTCAATGTAACACTCTGATATACCCCACAACCCTCACTGTAACACTCTGATATACACCACACCCCTCACTGTAACACTCTGATATACCCCACACCCCTCATTGTAACAATCTGATATACCCCACACCCCTCACTGTAACACTCTGATATACCCCACACCCCTCACTGTAACACTCTGTATACCCCACACCTCTCACTGTAACACTCTGATATATCGCACACCTCTCACTGTAACACACTGATATATCCCAAACACCTCACTGTAACACTCTGATATACCCCACACCCCTCACTATAACACACTGATATACACCACACCCCTCACTGTAACACTCTGATATACCCCACACCCCTCATTGTAACAATCTGATATACCCCATACCCCTCACAGAAACACTCTGATATACCCCACACTCCCTCACTGTAACTCTCTGATATATCGTACACCCCTCATTGTAACACTCTGATATACCCCACAAACCTCACTGTAACACTCTGATATACCCCACACCCCTCACTGTAACACTCTGATATACACCAAACCCCTCATTGTAACACTCTGATATACCCCACACCCCCCACTGTAACACTCAGATATACCCCACACCACTCACTGTAACACTCTGATATATACCACACCACACATTGTAACACTCTGATATACACCACACCCCCCACTGTAACACTCTGATATACCCCAGACCCCTCACTGTAATAATCTGATATACCCCACACCACTCAGTGTAACACTATGATATATCCGACACCACTCACTGTAACACTCTGAATTATCCCACAGCCCTCATTGTAACACTCTGATATATCCCACACCACACATTGTAACACTCTGATATATCCCACTCCCCTCACTGTTACAATCTGATTTACCCCACATCCCTCACTGTAAGAATCTGATTTACCCCACACCCCTCACAGTAACGCTCAAATTTATCCCATAACCATCACCGATACACAATAATCTAACCCACAACCATCAAAGTAACACACTGATATAGGCCACACCCCTCACTGTAACACACTGATATACCCCACACCCCTCACTGTAACTCTCTGATATACCCCACACCCCTCACTGTAACACTCTGATATACCCCACACCCCTCACTGATACACTCTGATATACCCCACACCCCTCACTGTAACTCTCTGATATACCCCACACCCCTCACTGATAAACTCTGATATACCCCACACCCCTCACTGTAACACACTGATATACCACACACCCCTCACTGTAACACACTGATATACCCCACACCCCTCACTGTAACACTCTGATATACCCCACCCCCCTCACTGTAAAACTCTGATATACCACACATTCCTCATTGTAACACTCTGATATACCCCACAGCCCTCAGTGTAACACACTGATACACCCACACCACTCACTGAAACACTCTGATATATCGCACACCTCTCACTGTAACACACTGATATACACCACACCCCTCACTGTAACACTCTGATATATCCCACACCCCTCACTGTAACACTCTGATATATCCCACACCCCTCACTGTAACACTCTGATATATCCCACACCCCTCACTCTAACACTCTGATATATCCCACACTCCTCACTGTAACACTCTGATATATCCCACACCCCCCATTGTAACACTCTGATATACCCCTCACCCCTCACTGTAACACTCTGATATATCCCACACCCCTCACTGTAACACTCTGATACATCCCACACCCCTCACTGTAACACTCTGATATATCCCACACCCCTCACTGTAACACTCTGATATATCCCACACCCCTCACTGTAACACTCTGATAATCCCACACCCCTCACTTTAATACTCTGTATAAGCCACACCACACATTATAACACTCTGATATACCCCTCACCCCTCAGTGTTACACTCTGATTTACCCCACACCCCTCACTTTAAGACTCTGATATATCCCACAAACATCACTGTAACACTCTGATATACCCCACACCCCTCACTGTAACACTCTGATATACCCCACAACTCACACTGTAACACTCTGATATATCCCACAGCCCTCAGTGTAACACTCTGATATATCCCACACTCCTCACTGTAACACTCTGATATATCCCACACCCCTCATTGTAACACTCTGATATATCCCAAACCCCTCACTGTAACATTCTGATATATCCCACACTCCTCACTGTAACACTCTGATATATCCCAACCCCTCATTGTAACACTCTGATATACCCCACACCCCTCACTGTAACACTCTGATAATCCCACACCCCTCACTGTAATACTCTGTATAAGCCACACCACACATTGTAACACTCTGATATACCCCACACCCCTCACTGTAACACTCTGATATATCCCACAAACATCACTGTAACTCTCTGATATACCCCACACCCCACACTGCAACACCCTGATATACCACACACCCCTCACTCTAACACATTGATATACACCACACCATTCAGTGTAGCACACTGATATACTCCAAACCCCTCACTGTAAGACTCTGATATATCCCACACCCCTCAGTGTAACACACTGATATACCCCACACCCCTCATGTGTAAGACTCTGATATATCCCACACACCTCACTGTAACACTCTGATATACCCCACAACCCTCACTGTAACACTATGATATACCCCACACCCCTCACTGTAACACTCTGATATACCCCACAACCCTCACTGTAACACTATGATAGACCCCACAAACCTCACTGTATCACACTGATATACCCCACACCCCATAATTTAACACAATTTTCTACCTCACACCCCTCATTGAATCACTCTGATATAACGCACACTCCTCACTGCAACACTCTGATATATCCTGCTACCCTCACGGTAAAACTCTGTTATATCCCAGACCCCTCCCTGTAACAATCTGATATACACCACACGCCTCACTGTAACACATTGATAGACCCTTCAAACCTCACTGTAACACACTGATATAGCCCTCACACCTCACTGTAACACTCTGATATAGCCCACACGCCTCAATGTAACACTCTGATACACCCCACACCCCTCACTGTAACACTCTGACATATGCCTCAACCATCACTGTAACACACTGATATACCCCACACCGCTCACTGTAACACTCTGATATACCGCACACCCCTCACTGTAACACTCTGATACACCCCACACCCCTCACTGTAACACTCTGACATATGCCACAACCATCACTGTAACACACTGATATAGCCCACACCGCTCACTGTAACACTCTGATATACCCCAAACCCCTCCCTGTAACACTCTGATATATCCCACAACCATCACTGTAACACTCTGATATAACCGACAACCCTCACTGTAACACTCTGATATACCCCACACCCCTCACTGTAACACACTGATATACCCCACACCCCTCATTGTAACAATCTGATATACCCCACACACCTCACTGTAACAATCTGATATACCCCACACCCCTCACTGTAACATTTTGATATACCCCACACCCCTCACTGTAACACTCTCCTATACCCCACACTCCTCACTGTAACACTCTGATATACCCCACACCCCTCACTGTAACACTCTGATATCCCCCACACCCCTCACTGTAAAATTCTGATACGCCGCACAACACTCAGTGTAACACACTGATATACCCCACACCCCTCACTGTAACACACTGATTTACCCCACACCCCTCACTTTAACACTATGATATACCCAACACCCCTCATTGAAACACTCTGATATAACGCACACTCCTCACTGTAACACTCTGATATATCCTGCTACCCTCACGGTAAAATTCTGCTATATCCCAGACCCCTCCCTGTTACAATCTGATATACCCCACACCCCTCACTGTAAAACTCTGATATATCCCACACCCCTCACTGTAACACACCGAAATATCCCAAACCCCTCAATGTAACACTCTGATATACCCCACACCCCTCACTGTAACACTCTGATATACCCCACATACCTCACTGTAACACATTGATATATCCCACGCCCCTCACTGTAACACTCTGATATACCCAACACCTCTCACTGTAACACACTGTTATAGGTCACACCCCTCACTGTAACACACTGATATATCCCACACCCCTCACTCTAAGACTCTGATATATCCCACACCCCTCACTGTAACACATTGAAATACACCACACCCCCCAGTGTAAGACTCTGATATATCCCACACCCCTCACTGTAACACTCTGATATACCCCACATCCCTCACTGAAACACTCTGATATACCCCACACCCCTCACTGTAACACTCAGATATACCCCACACACCTCACTGTAACACTCTGATATACCCAACACCTCTCACTGTAACACACTGATATACCCCACACCCCTCACTGTAACACACTGATATACCCCACACCCTTCACTGTAACACTCAGATATACCCCACACACCTCACTGTAACACTCTGATATACCCAACACCTCTCACTGTAACACACTGATATACCCCACACCCCTCAGTGTAACACACTGATATACCCCACACCCCTCATTGTATCACACTGATATACCCCACACCCTTCATGTTAACACACTGATATACCCCACACCCCTCACTGTAACACACTGATTTACCCCACACCCCTCACTTTAACACAATGATATACCCACACCCCTCACTGTTACACAATTATATTCCCAACACCCCTCATTGAAACACTCTGATATAACGCACACTCCTCACTGTAACACTCTGATATATCCTGCTACTCTCACGGTAAAATTCTGCTATATCCCAGACCCCTCCCTGTAACAATCTGATATACCCCCACACCTCTCACTGTAACACATTGATATACCCCTCACACCTCACTGTAATACTCTGATATATCCCACCACCATTATTGTATCACGCTGATATATCCCACAACCATCACTGTAACCAAGGATATACCCCATACCGCTCACTGTAACACTCTGATATACCCCACAACCCACACTGTAAAACTCTGATATATACCACACACCTCACAGTAACACTCTGATATATCCCACATACCTCACTGTAACACACTGATATATCCCACAACCCACATTGTAACACAGTGATAAACCCCACACCCCTCACTGTAAGACTCTGATATATCCCACAACCCACACTGTAACACAGTGATATACCCCACACCCCGCACTGTAACAACCTGATATACCCCACACCCCTCACTGTAAAACTCTGATATATCCCACACCCCACAAAGTAACACACTGATATACCACACACCCCTCATTGTAACACTCGGATATATCCCACACCAATCAATCTAACACACTGATACACCCACATCCCCTCACTGTAACACACTGATATACCCCACACCTCTCACTGTGGCACTCTTATATATACCAAACCCCTCACTGTAACTGTCTTTTATACCCCTCACCCCTCACTGTAACACTCTGTATACCCCATTCCCCTACTGTGACACTCAAATTTATCCCATAACCATCACTGTTACACACTAATATAACCCACACTCGTCAAAGTAACACACTGATATAGGCCACACCCCTCACTGTAACACACTGATATACTCCACACCCCTCAATGTTACACTCTGATATAGGCCACACCCCTCACTGTAACACACTGATAGACTCCACACCCCTCAATGTAACACTCTGATATAGGCCACACCCCTCAGTGTAACACTCTGATATACACCACACCCATCACTGTAACACTCTGATATAACCCACAACCCTCACTGTAACACTCTGATATAGGCCACACCCCTCACTATAACACACTGATATATCCCACACCCCTCACTGTAACACACTGATATACACCACACCCCTCACTGTAACACTCTGATATACTCCACACCCCTCATTGTAACAATCTGATATACCCCACACCCCTCACTGTAACACTCTGATATACCCCACAACCCTCACTGTAACACTCTGATATACACCACACCCCTCACTGTAACACTCTGTTTTACCCCACACCCCTCATTGTAACAATCTGATATACCCCACACCCCTCACTGTAACACTCTGATATACCCCACACCCCTCACTGTAACACTCTGTATACACCACACCCCTCACTGTAACACTCTGATATATCGCACACCTCTCACGGTAACACACTGATATATCCCAAACCCCTCACTGTAACACTCTGATATACCCCACACCCTCACTGTAACACTCTGATATACACCACACCCTTCACTGTAACACTCTGATATAACCCACAACCCTCCCTGTAACACTCTGATATAGGCCACACCCCTCACTATAACACACTGATATACACCACACCCCTCACTGTAACACTCTGATATACCCCACACCCCTCATTGTAACAATCTGATATACCCCATACCCCTCACAGAAACACTCTGATATACCCCACACTCCCTCACTGTAACTCTCTGATATATCGCACACCCCTCATTGTAACACTCTGATATACCCCACAAACCTCACTGTAACACTCTGATGTACCCCACACCCCTCACTGTAACACTCTGATATACACCAAACACCTCATTGTAACACTCTGATATACCCCACACCCCCCACTGTAACACTCAGATATACCCCACACCACTCACTGTAACACTCTGATATATACCACACCACACATTGTAACACTCTGATATACACCACACCCCCCACTGTAACACTCTGATATACCCCAGACCCCTCACTGTAATAATCTGTTATACCCCACACCACTCACTGTAACACTATGATATATCCGACACCACTCACTGTAACACTCTGATATATCCCACAGCCCTCATTGTAACACTCTGATATATCCCACACCACACATTGTAACACTCTGATATATCCCACTCCCCTCACTGTTACAATCTGATTTACCCCACATCCCTCACTGTAAGAATCTAATTTACCCCACACCCCTCACAGTAACACTCAAATTTATCCCATAACCATCACCGATACACAATAATATAACCCACAACCATCAAAGTAACACACTGATATAGGCCACACCCCTCACTGTAACACACTGATATACCCCACACCCCTCACTGTAACTCTCTGATATACCCCACACCCCTCACTGTAACACTCTGATATAGGCCACACCCCTCACTGTAACACACTGATATACCACACACCCCTCACTGTAACACTCTGATATACCCCACACCCCTCACTGTAACACTCTGATATACCCCACCCCCCTCACTGTAACACTCTGATATACCACACATTCCTCATTGTAACACTCTGATATACCCCACAGCCCTCAGTGTAACACACTGATACACCCACACCACTCACTGAAACACTCTGATATATCCCACACCCCTCACTGTAACACTCTGATATATCGCACACCCCTCACTGTAACACTCTGATATATCCCACACCCCTCACTGTAACACTCTGATATATCCCACACCCCTCACTGTAACACTCTGATATATCCCACACCCCTCACTGTAAGACGCTGATATATCCCACACTCCTCACTGTAACACTCTGATATATCCCACACCCATCACTGTAACACTCTGATAATCCCACACCCCTCACTTTAATACTCTGTATAAGCCACACCACACATTGTAACACCCTGATATACCCCTCACCCCTCACTGTTACGCTCTGATTTACCCCACACCCCTCACTTTAAGACTCTGATATATCCCACAAACATCACTGTAACACTCTGATATACCCCACACCCCTCACTGTAACACTCTGATATACCCCACAACTCACACTGTAACACTCTGATATATCCCACACCCCTCAGTGTAACACTCTGATATATCCCACACTCCTCACTGTAACACTCTGATATATCCCACACCCCTCATTGTAACACTCTGATATATCCCAAACCCCTCACTGTAACATTCTGATATATCCCACACTCCTCACTGTAACACTCTGATATATCCCACACCCCTCATTGTAACACTCTGATATACCCCACACCCCTCACTGTAACACTCTGATAATCCCACACCCCTCACTGTAATACTCTGTATAAGCCACACCACACATTGTAACACTCTGATATAACCCACACCCCTCACTGTAACACTCTGATATATCCCACAAACATCACTGTAACTCTCTGATATACCCCACACCCCACACTGCAACACCCTGATATACCACACACCCCTCACTCTAACACATTGATATACACCACACCATTCAGTGTAACACACTGATATACTCCAAACCCCTCACTGTAAGACTCTGATATATCCCACACCCCTCAGTGTAACACACTGATATACCCCACACCCCTCATGTGTAAGACTCTGATATATCCCACACCCCTCACTGTAACACTCTGATATAGGTCACAACCCTCACTGTAACACTCTGATATACCCCACACCCCTCACTGTAACACTCTGATATACCCCACACCCCTCACTGTAACACTCTGATAATCCCACACCCCTCACTGTAATACTCTGTATAAGCCACACCACACATTGTAACACTCTGATATACCCCACACCCCTCACTGTAACACTCTGATATATTCCACAAACATCACTGCAACTCTCTGATATACCCCACACCCCACACTGCAACACCCTGATATACCACACACCCCTCACTCTAACACATTGATATACACCACACCATTCAGTGTAGCACACTGATATACTCCAAACCCCTCACTGTAAGACTCTGATATATCCCACACCCCTCAGTGTAACACACTGATATACCCCACACCCCTCATGTGTAAGACTCTGATATATCCCACACACCTCACTGTAACACTCTGATATACCCCACAACCCTCACTGTAACACTATGATATACCCCACACCCCTCACTGTAACACTCTGATATACCCCACAACCCTCACTGTAACACTATGATAGACCCCACAAACCTCACTGTATCACACTGATATACCCCACACCCCATAAGTTAACACAATTTTCTACCTCACACCCCTCATTGAATCACTCTGATATAACGCACACTCCTCACTGTAACATTCTGATATATCCTGCTACCCTCACGGTAAAACTCTGTTATATCCCAGACCCCTCCCTGTAACAATCTGATATACCCCACACGCCTCACTGTAACACATTGATAGACCCTTCAAACCTCACTGTAACACACTGATATAGCCCTCACACCTCACTGTAACACTCTGATATAGCCCACACGCCTCACTGTAACACTCTGATACACCCCACACCCCTCACTGTAACACTCTGACATATGCCACAACCATCACTGTAACACACTGATATACCCCACACCGCTCACTGTAACACTCTGATATACCGCACACCCCTCACTGTAACACTCTGATACACCCCACACCCCTCACTGTAACACTCTGACATATGCGACAACCATCACTGTAACACACTGATATAGCCCACACCGCTCACTGTAACACTCTGATATACCCCAAACCCCTCCCTGTAACACTCTGATATATCCCACAACCATCACTGTAACACTCTGATATAACCGACAACCCTCACTGTAACACTCTGATATACCCCACACCCCTCACTGTAACACTCTGATATACCCCACACCCCTCATTGTAACAATCTGATATACCCCACACACCTCACTGTAACAAACTGATATACCCCACACCCCTCACTGTAACATTCTGATATACCCCACAACCCTCATTGTAACACACTGATATACCCCACACCTCTCACTGTAACACTCTGATATACCCCACACACCTCACTGTAACAAACTGATATACCCAGTCCCCTCACTGTAACATTTTGATATACCCCACACCCCTCACTGTAACACTCTCATATATCCCACACTCCTCACTGTAACACTCTGATATACCCCACACCCCTCACTGTAACACTCTGATATCCCCCACACCCCTCACTCTAAAATTCTGATACGCCGCACAACCCTCAGTGTAACACAATGATATACCCCACACCCCTCACTGTAACACACTGATTTACCCCACACCCCTCACTTTAACACTATGATATACCCAACACCCCTCATTGAAACACTCTGATATAACGCACACTCCTCACTGTAACACTCTGATATATCCTGCTACCCTCACGGTAAAATTCTGCTATATCCCAGACCCCTCCCTGTAACAATCTGATATACCCCACACCTCTCACTGTAACACATTGATACACCCCTCACACCTCACTGTAATACTCTTATATATCCCACCACCATCATTGTATCACGCTGATATATCCCACAACCATCACTGGAACACACGGATATACCCCACACCGCTCACTGTAACACTCTGATATATCCCACACCCCTCACTGTAACACTCTGATATACCCCACACCCCTCACTGTAACACACTGATATAACCCACACCCCTCACTGTAACACTCTGATATACCCCACAACCCACACTGTAACACTCGGATATATACCACACACCCCTCACTGTAACACTCTGATATATCCCACAACCATCATTGTATCAAGCTGATATATTCCATAACCATCACTGTAACACACTGATATACCCCACACCCCTCACTGTAACACTCTGATATACCCCACACCGCTCACTGTAACACTCTGATATTTCCCACACCCCTCACTGTAACACACTGATATACCCCACAACCCTCACTGTAACACTCTGATATACACCACACCCCTCAATGTAACACCCTGATATACCCCACACCCCTCACTGTAACACCCTGATATACCCCTCACGCTCACTGTAACACTCTGATATACCCCACACCCCTCATTGTAACAATCTGATATACCCCACACCCCTCACTGTAACATTCTGATATACCCCACACCCCTCACTCTCACACATTGATATACACCACACCATTCAGTGCAACACACTGATATACCCCACACCCCTCACTGTAAGACTCTGATATACCCCACACCCCTCACTGTAAGACTCTGATATATCCCACACCCCTCACTGTAACATTCTGGTATAGGTCACAACCCTCACTGTAACACTCTGATATATCCCACACCCCTCACTGTAACACTCTGATATACCCCACACCCCTCACTGTAACACTCTGATATACCCCAAACCCCGCACTGTAACACTCTGATATACCCCACACCCCTCACTGTAATACTCTGATATACCCCACACCCCTCACTGTAACACTCTGATATATCCCACACCCCTCACTGTAATACTCTGATATACCCCAAGCCCCTCACTGTAACACATTGAAATACACCACACCCCTCAGTGTAACACACTGATATACCCCACACCCCTCACTGTAAGACTCTGAATATATCCCACACCCCTCACTGAAACACTCTGGTATATGTCACAACCCTCACTGTAACACTCTGATATATCCCACACTCTTCACTGTTACACTCTGATATACCCCACACCCCTCACTGTAACACTCTCATATATCCCACACCCCTCACTGTAACACTCTGATATACCCCAGACCCCTCACTGTAACACTCTGATATACGCCACACCCCTCACTGTAACACTCTGATATATCACACACCCCTCACTGTAACACTCTGATATACCCCACACCCCTCACTGTTACACTCTGATATACCCCACACCCGTCACTGTAACAGTCTGATATACCCCACACCCCTCACTGTAACACTCTGATATTCCCCACAACACTCACTGTAACACTCTGATATACCCCACACCCCTCACTGTAATACTGTGATATACCCCACACCCCTCTTTGTAACACTCAAATATACCCCACCATCCTCACTGTAACACTCTGAGAAACCCCACAAAACTCACTGTAGCACTCTGATATACTCCACACACCTCACTGTAATACTCTGATATACCCACAACCCTCACTGTAACACACTGATATACCCCACATCCTTCACGGTAACTCTCTGATATATACCACACGTCTCACTGTAATACCGTGCTATACCCCACACCCCGCACTGTTACATTGTGATGTACCCCACACCCCTCACTGTAACACTCTGTTATATCCCACATCCCTCACTGTAACATTCTGATTTATCCCTCATCCCTCACTGTAACACTCTGATATATCCATCACCCCTCACTGTAACACACTGTTATGCCCCATACCTCTCAATGTAACACCCTGATATACCCACACCCCTCACTGTAACACTCTCATATACCCCACACCCCTCACTGTAACACTGATATACCCCACACCCCTCACTGTAACACTCTGTTATACCCCACACCCCTCACTGTAACACTCTGACATAACCCACACCCCTCACTGTAACACTGATATACCCCACACTCCTCATTGTAACACTCTGATATACCCCACACCCCTCACTGTAACACTCTGATATACCCCACACCCCTCACTGTAACACACTGATATACCCCACACTCCTCATTGTAACACACTGATATACCCCACACTCCTCATTGTAACACTCTGATATACCCCACACCCCTCACTGTAACACTCTGATATAACCCACACCCCTCACTGTAACACACTGATATACCCCACACCCCTCACTGTAACACTCTGATATACCCCACACCTCCCACTGTAACACTCTGATATACACCACACACTTCATTGTAACACTCTGATATGCCTCACACCCCTCACTGTAACACTCTGATATACCCCACAGCCCTCACTGTAACATTCTGATATATCCCACACCCCTCACTGTAACACTCTGATATACACCACACCCCTCACTGTAACACACTGATATATCCCACACCTCTCACTCTAACACTCTGATATACCCCACACCCCTCACTGTAACACTCTGATATACACCACACCCCTCACTGTAACACACTGATATATCCCACACCCCTCACTGTAACACTCTGATATACCCCACACCCCTCACTGTAACACTCTGATATACACCACACCCCTCACTGTAACACACTGATATATCCCACACCCCTCACTGTAACACTCTGATATACCCCACACCCCTCACTGTAACACTCTGATATACACCACACCCCTCACTGTAACACACTGATATACCCCACACCCCTCACTGTAACACTCTGATATACACCACACCCCTCACTGTAACACTCTGATATGCCTCACACCCCTCACTGTAACATTCTGATATATCCCACACCCCTCACTGTAACACTCTGATATACCCCACACCCCTCACTGTAACACTTTGATATCCCCCACACCCCTGACTGTAACACTCTGATATACCCCACACCCCTCATTGTAACACTCGGATATACCCCACACCCATCACTGTAACACACTGATATATCCTACACCCCTCACTGTAACACTCTGATATACCCCACACCCCTCACTGTAACACACTGATATACCCCACACCCCTCACTGTAACACTCTGATATACCCCACACCCCTCTCTGTAACACACCGATATACCCCACACCCCTCGCTGTAACAGTTTGATATACCCCGCACCCCTCACTGTAACAGTTTGATATACCCCACACCCCTAACTGATTTGCCAGTTTTTGAGTCTGTCCCTTTTCCTCTCTGGATCTGGTATTTTGAGAGTTCTACATTTTGTCCCCCCGGGCATGTTTTGTTTACACTCCTGCCTTGTGTTTGCCTTTTCCTGACCTGCACCCTGGCATGTTTACTCAGCCCCCTGACACCTCGCCTCAGCCTATCTGCCTCCTCTCTGTCCCTCCCCTAACACGCTGTCGATCCAATGAGTCATCCCTGCTCCCAGTGTGGAGCCTGGCTCTCTTATTGTCTAGAGTTTACTGACCAAAGTTCACAGCCTGCTGGTAGGTGTGTATTCACTTCAGTAGGAACTAGCAGGTTCTTTTCCTGCGAGCTGTGTCATTAATCTGCAAGGTGATTTCTCTCTCTGCTTGGCTGACAGTCCTGCAAGTGTACGTGGATCTTGCACCTTGCAAGCACACCTAATGACTCCCAGTCGGTAAGTGTCCATCCCTCTCACTCTTGCAAGTCGCACCCTCTGTGCCCTCGCAGGCTCTGAATGGGCTCCTTGATTGGCTGCACCATGGGTCTCATGCCCACCCTGGGCACTCACCGGTGACCAGCTCTCTGACCCCTAAACGCACCAACTCGCCGGTTCCCCAGATTTGGGTCAAAGCCAAATGGGGAGGGAGAGGTTTTGGGGCTGATCGGTTTGATGGATGTTCAGCCAAAAGGAACTGCGGGGAATTATTTCAGCGGGTGATGCCTGATTTCTCCCAAGAGCGACAGGAAGCAGAGGTCAGAGTGCTCGGAGGGGTCTCCGGAGGAACGGGCTGGCCCCAGACCAAGGTGCTGGACTGCAGGCTGAGAGATGGTGAAGGGAAAAAACCGGCGGCATTGGGCCTTATAGACTGTACAGACCAGGTCATCTAAACTGACCATCACTCTCTCCCACTGACCATCACACTCTCCCACTGACCATCACTCCCTCACACTGACCATCACTCTCTCCCACTGACCATCACACTCTCACACTGACCATCACTCTCTCACACTGACCATCACTCTCTCCCACTGACCATCACTCTCTCACACTGACCATCACTCTCTCACAGTGACCATTACTCTCTCACACTGACCATCACTCTCTCCCACTGACCATCACTCTCTCCCACTGACCATCACACTCTCCCACTGACCATCACTCTCTCCCACTGACCATCACTCTCTCACACTGACCATAACTCCATCACACTGACCATCATTCTCTCATACTGACCATCACTCTCTCCTACTGACCATCACGCCGTCACACTGACCATCATTCTCTCATACTGACCATCAATCCGTCACACTGACCATCACGCCATCACACTGACCATCACACTCTCACACTGACCATCAAACTCTCCCACTGACCATCACCCGTCACACTGACCATCACACTCTCACACTGACCAGCACACTCTCCCACTGACCATCACTCTCTCCCACTGACCATTAATCTCTCACACTGACCATCACTCTCTCCCACTGATCATCACTCTCTCACACTGACCATCACTCCCTCACACTGACCATCACTCACTCCCACTGACCATAACTCCATCACACTGACCATCACTCTCTCATACTGACCATCACTCCGTCACACTGACCATCACTCTCTCCCACTGACCATCACTCCGTCACACTGACCATCACTCTCTCACACTGACCATCACACTCTCCCACTGACCATCACTCCGTCACACTGACCATCACTCTCTCACACTGACCAGCAGACTCTCACACTGACCATCAAACTCTCCCACTGACCATCACCCGTCACACTGACCATCACACTCTCACACTGACCAGCACACTCTCCCACTGACCATCACTCTCTCCCACTGACCATTACTCTCTCACACTGACCATCACTCTCTCGCACAGACCATCACTCTCTCCCACTGATCATCACTCTCTCACACTGACCATCACTCCCTCACACTGACCATCACTCACTCCCACTGACCATAACTCCATCACACTGACCATCACTCTCTCATACTGACCATCACTCCGTCACACTGACCATCACTCTCTCCCACTGACCATCACTCCGTCACACTGACCATCACTCTCTCACACTGACCATCACACTCTCCCACTGACCATCACTCCGTCACACTGACCATCACTCTCTCACACTGACCAGCAGACTCTCCCACTGACCATCACTCTCTCACACTGACCATCACACTCTCACACTGACCATCACTCTCTCGCACTGACCATCACTCTCTCACACTGACCATCACTCTCTCGCACAGACCAACAATCTCTCCCACTGACCATCACACTCTCACACTGACCATCACTCCCTCACACTGACCATCACTCTCTCACACTGACCATCACTCTCTCACACTCATCATCACTCTCACACACTGACCATCACTCTCTCACAATGACCATCACTCTCTCACACTGACCAACACTTTCTCACACTGACCATCACTCTCTCACACTGACCATCACTCTCTGACACTGACCATCACTCCCTCACACTGACCATCACTCTCTCGCACTGACCATCACTCTCTCACACTGACCATCACTCTCTCACAATGATCATCACTCTCTCACACTGACCAACAGTTTCTCACACTGACCATCACTCTCTCACACTGACCATCACTCTCTGACACTGACCATCACTCCCTCACACTGACCATCACTCTCTCGCACAGACCATCACTCCCTCACACTGACCATCACTCTCTCACACTGACCATCACACTCTCGCACAGACCATCACTCTCTCACACTGACCATCACTCTCTCACACTGACCATCAATCTCTCACACTGACCATCACTCTGTCACAGTGACTGTCAATGTCTCACATTGACCATCAAAATCTCACACTGACCATCACTCTCTCACACTGACCATCACTCTCTCGCACTCATCATCACACTCTCACACTCATCATCACTCTCTCACACAGACCATCACTCTCTCACACTGACCATCACTCTCTCACACTGACCATCACACTCTCACACTGACCATCACTCTCTCACACTGACCATTACTCTCTGACACTGACCATCACTCCCTCACACTGACCATCACTCTCTCGAACACACCATCACTCTCTCACACTGACCATCACTCCCTCACACTGACCATCACTCTCTCGCACAGACCATCACTCTCTCACACTGACCATCACTCCCACACACTGACCATCACTCTCACACTGTCCATCACTCTCTCGCACAGACCATCACTCTCTCACACTGACCATCACTCTCCAACACTTACCATCACTCCCTCACACTGACCATCACTCTCTCACACTGACCATCACACTCTCACACTGACCATCACTCTCTCACACTGACCATCAATCTCTCCCACTGACCATCACTCTCTCACACTGGCCATCACTCTCTCATACTGACCATCAGTCTCTCACACTGACCATCACTCTCTCACACTGACCATCAATCTCTCCCACTGACCATCACTCTCTCACAGTGACCATCACTCCCTCACACTGTCCGTCAATCTCTCACACTGACCATCACACTCTGCCACTGACCAACACTCTCTCACACTGACCATCACTCTCTCACACTCATCATCACTCTCTCACACTGACCATCACTCTCTCACACTCATCATCACTCTCTCACACTGACCATCACTCTCTCGCACAGACCATCACTCTCTCCAACTGACTGTCACTCTCTCACACTGACCATCACTCTCTCCCACTGACCATCACTCTCTCCCACTGACCATCACTCTCTCACACTGACCATCACTCTCTCACACTGACCATCACTCGCTCACAATGACCATCACTCCCTCACACTGACCAACACTCTCTCACACTGACCATCACTCTCTCCCACTGACCATCACTCTCTCCCACTGACCATCACTCTCTCACACTGACCATCACTCTCTCACACTGACCATCACTCTCTCACACTGACCATCACTCTCTCACGCAGACCATCACTCTCTCCAACTGACTGTCACTCTCTCACACTGACCATCACTCTCTCCCACTGACCATCACTCTCTCACACTGACCATCACTCTCTCACACTGACCATCACTCTCTCACACTGACCATCACACTCTCACACTGACCATCACTCCCTCACACTGACCATCACTCTCTCACACTCACCATCACTCACTCACAATGACCATCACTCTCTCACACTGACCATCACTCTCACACTAACCATCACTCTCTCACACTGACCATCACACTCTCACACTGACCATCACTCCCTCACACTGACCATCACTTTCTCACACTGACCATCACTCTCTCACACTGACCATCACTTTCTCACACTGACCATCACTCTCTCACACTGACCATCACTAGCTCACACTGACCATCACTCCCTCAAACTGACCATCACTTTCTCACACTGACCATCACTCTCTCACACTGACAATCACTCTCTCACACTCATCATCACTCTCTCACACTGACCATCACACTCTCACACTGACCATCGCACTCTCACACTGACCATCACTCTCTCACACTGACCATCACTCTCTCACACTTACCATCATTCTCTCACACTGACCATCACTCTCTCACACTGACCATCACTCTCTCACACTGACCATCACGCTCTCACAGTCATCATCACACTCTCACACTGACCATCACTCTCTCACACTGACCATCACTCTCTCACACTGACCATCACTCCCTCACACTGACCATCAATCTTTCACACTCATCATCACTCTCTCACATTGACTGTCAATCTCTCTCACTGACCATTACTCTCTCACACTGACCATCACTCTCTCACACTGACCATCACTCCCTCACACTGACCATCACTCTCTCACATTGACTGTCAATCTCTCACACTGACCATCACTCCCTCACACTGACCGTCACTCTCTCACACTCATCATCACTCTCTCACACTCATCATCACTCTCTCACAGTCATCATCACTCTCTCACACTGACCATCACTCTCTCACAGTGACCATCACTCTCTCACACTGACCATCACACTCTCACACTGACCATCACACTCTCACACTGACCATCACTCCCTCACACTGACCATCACTCTCTCACACTCATCATCACTCTCTCACACTGACCACCACACTCTCACACTGACCATCACTCTCTCACACTGACCATCACTCCATCACACTGACCATCACTCTCACACACTCATCATCACTCCCTCACACTGACCATCACTCTCTCACACTGACCATCACAATCTCACACTGACCATCACTCTCTCACACTGAGCATCACTCCCTCACACTAACCATCACTCTCTCACACTGACCATCACTCCCTCACACTGACCATCACTCTCTCACACTCATCATCACTCCCTCACAGTGACCATCACTCTCTCACACTGACCATAACACTCTCACACTGACCATCACTCTCTCACACTGACCATCACTCCCTCACACTGACCATCACACTCTCACACTGACCATCACTCTCTCACACTGACCATCACTCCCTCACACTGACCATCACTCTCTCACACTCATCATCACTTTCTCACACTGACTGTCAATCTCTCCCATTAACCATCACTCTCTCACACTGACCATCACTCTCTCACACTGACCATCACACTCTCACACTGACCATAACTCCCTCACACTGACCATCACTCTCTCACACTCATCATCACTCCCTCACACTGACCATCACTCTCTCACACTGACCGTCAATCTCTCACACTCATCATCACTCTCTCACATTGACTGTCAATCTCTCACACTGACCATCACTCTCTCACACTGACCATCACACTCTCACACTGACCATAACTCCCTCACACTGACCATCACTCTCTCACAGTCATCATCACTCTCTCACACTGACCATCACTCTCTCACAGTCATCATCACTCTCTCACACTGACCATCATGCTCTCACAGTCATCATCACACTCTCACACTGACCATCACTCTCTCACACTGACCATCACTCTCTCACACTGACCATCACTCCCTCACACTGACCATCAATCTTTCACACTCATCATCACTCTCTCACATTGACTGTCAATCTCTCACACTGACCATTACTCTCTCACACTGACCATCACTCTCTCACACTGACCATCACTCCCTCACACTGACCATCGCTTTCTCACACTCATCATCGCTCTCTGACACTGACCATCACTCTCTCACACTGACCATCACACTCTCACACTGACCATCAGTCTCTCACACTGACCATCACACTCTCACACTGACCATAACTCCCTCACACTGACCATCACTCTCTCACACTCATCATCACTCCCTCACACTGACCATCACTCTCTCACACTGACCGTCAATCTCTCACACTCATCATCACTCTCTCACATTGACTGTCAATCTCTCACACTGACCATCACTCTCTCACACTGACCATCACACTCTCACACTGACCATAACTCCCTCACACTGACCATCACTCTCTCACAGTCATCATCACTCTCTCACACTGACCATCACTCTCTCACACTGACCATCACTCTTTCACACTCATCATCACACTCTCACACTGACTGTCAATCTCTCCCATTGAGCATTACACTCTTACACTGACCATCACTCCCTCACACTGACCATCACTCCCTCACACTGACCATCACTCCCTCACACTCATCATCACTCTCTCACACTGACCACCACTCCCTCACATGACCATCACTCTCTCACAGTCATCATCACTCCCTCACACTGACCATCACTCCCTCACAGTGACCATCACTCTCTCATACTGACCATCACTCTCTCACACTGACCATCACTCTCTCACACTGACCAGCACTCCGTCACACTGAACATCACTCTCTCACACTGACCATCACTCTCTCGCACAGACCATCACTCTCTCACACTGACCATCACCCCCTCACACTGACCATCACTCTCTCACACTGACCATCACTCTCTCACACTGACCATCATTCTCTAACACTCACCATCACTCTCTCACACTGACCATCACTCTCTCACACTCATCATCACTCTCTCACACTGACCATCACTTCCTCACACTGACCATCACTCTCTCACAGTCATCATCACTCTCTCACACTGACTGTCAATCTCTCACAGTGACCATTGCACTCTCACACTGACCATCACTCCCTCACACTGACCATCAATCCCTCACAGTGACCATCACTCTCTCACACTAACCATCACTCTCTCACACTGACCATCACTCTCTCACACTGACCATCACTCCCTCACACTGACCATCATTCTCTCACAATGACCATCACTCTCTCACACTGACCATCACTCTTTCACACTCATCATCACTCCCTCAAACTGACCATCACTCTCTCACACTGACCATCACACTCTCACACTAACCATCACTCTCTCACACTGACCATCACTCCCTCACACTGACCATCGCTCTCTCACACTCATCACCACTCCCTCACACTGACTATCACTCTCTCACAGTGACCATCACTCTCTCACACTGACCATCACTCTCTCACACTGACCATCACTCCCTCACACTGACCATCACTCTCTCACACTCATCATCACTTTCTCACACTGACTGTCAATCTCTCCCATTAACCATCACTCTCTCACACTGACCATCACTCTCTCACACTGACCATCACACTCTCACACTGACCATAACTCCCTCACACTGACCATCACTCTCTCACACTCATCATCACTCCCTCACACTGACCATCACTCTCTCACACTGACCGTCAATCTCTCACACTCATCATCACTCTCTCACATTGACTGTCAATCTCTCACACTGACCATCATTCTCTCACACTGACCATCACACTCTCACACTGACCATAACTCCCTCACACTGACCATCACTCTCTCACAGTCATCATCACTCTCTCACACTGACCATCACTCTCTCACAGTCATCATCACTCTCTCACACTGACCATCACGCTCTCACAGTCATCATCACACTCTCACACTGACCATCATTCTCTCACACTGACCATCACTCTCTCACACTGACCATCACTCCCTCACACTGACCATCAATCTTTCACACTCATCATCACTCTCTCACACTGACCACCACTCCCTCACATGACCATCACTCTCTCACAGTCATCATCACTCCCTCACACTGACCATCACTCCCTCACAGTGACCATCACTCTCTCATACTGACCATCACTCTCTCACACTGACCATCACTCTCTCACACTGACCAGCACTCCGTCACACTGAACATCACTCTCTCACACTGACCATCACCCCCTCACACTGACCATCACTCTCTCACAATGACCACCACTCTCTCACACTGACCATCACTCCCTCACACTGACCATCATTCTCTAACACTCACCATCACTCTCTCACACTGACCATCACTCTCTCACACTCATCATCACTCTCTCACACTGACCATCACTCCCTCACACTGACCATCACTCTCTCACAGTCATCATCACTCTCTCACACTGACTGTCAATCTCTCACAGTGACCATTGCACTCTCACACTGACCATCACTCCCTCAGACTGACCATCAATCCCTCACAGTGACCATCACTCCCTCACACTAACCATCACTCTCTCACACTGACCATCACTCTCTCACACTGACCAACACTCCCTCACACTGACCATCATTCTCTCACAATGACCATCACTCTCTCACACTGACCATCACTCTTTCACACTCATCATCACTCCCTCACACTGACCATCACTCTCTCACACTCATCATCAGTCTCTCACACTGACTGTCTATCTCTCCCATTAACCATCACTCTCTCACACTGACCATCACTCCCTCACACTGACCATCAATCTTTCACACTCATCATCACTCTCTCACACTGACCACCACTCCCTCACATGACCACCACTCTCTCACAGTCATCATCACTCCCTCACACTGACCATCACTCCCTCACAGTGACCATCACTCTCTCATACTGACCATCACTCTCTCACACTGACCATCACTCTCTCACACTGACCAGCACTCCGTCACACTGAACATCACTCTCTCACACTGACCATCACCCCCTCACACTGACCATCACTCTCTCACAATGACCACCACTCTCTCACACTGACCATCACTCCCTCACACTGACCATCATTCTCTAACACTCACCATCACTCTCTCACACTGACCATCACTCTCTCACACTCATCATCACTCTCTCACACTGACCATCACTCCCTCACACTGACCATCACTCTCTCACAGTCATTATCACTCTCTCACACTGACTGTCAATCTCTCACAGTGACCATTGCACTCTCACACTGACCATCACTCCCTCAGACTGACCATCAATCCCTCACAGTGACCATCACTCCCTCACACTAACCATCACTCTCTCACACTGACCATCACTCTCTCACACTGACCAACACTCCCTCACACTGACCATCATTCTCTCACAATGACCATCACTCCCTCACACTGACCATCACTCTCTCACACTCATCATCAGTCTCTCACACTGACTGTCTATCTCTCCCATTAACCATCACACTCTCACACTGACCATCACTCCCTCACACTGACCATCACTCCCTCAAACTGACCATCACTCTCTCACACTGACCATCACACTCTCACACTAACCATCATTCTCTCACACTGACCATCACTCCCTCACACTGACCATCGCTCTCTCACACTCATCATCACTCTCTCCCACTGACCATCACTCTCTCACAGTGACCATCACTCTCTCACACTGACCAGCACACTCTCACACTGACCATCACTCTCTCACACTGACCATAACTCCCTCACACTGACCATCACTCTCTCACACTGATCATCACTCTCTCACACTGACCATCACTCTCTCACACTCATCATCACTCTCTCACACTGACCATCAGTCTTCACACTCATCATCACTCTCTCACACTGACTGTCAATCTCTCCCATTGACCATCACACTCTCACACTGACCATCACACTCTCACACTGACCATCATTCTCTCACACTGACCATCACTCCCTCACACTGACCCTCACTCCCTCACACTGACCATCACTGTCTCACAGTCATCATCACTCTCTCACACTGACTGTCAATCTCTCACAGTGACCACCACTCCCTCACAGTGACCATCACTCTCTCACACTGACCATCACTCCCTCACACTGACCATCACTCTCTCACACTGAACATCACTCTCTCACACTGACCATCACTCCCTCACACTGACCATCACTCTCTCACACTGACCATCGCTCTCTCACACTGACCATCACTCCCTCACACTGACCATCATTCTCTAACACTGACCATCATTCTCTCACACTGACCATCACACTCTCACACTGACCATCACTCTCTGACACTCATCATCACTCTCTCACACTGTCCATCAGTCCCTCACACTGACCATCACTCTCTCACAATCATCATCTCTCTCTGACACTGACCATCACTCTCTCACACTGACTGTCAATCTCTCACAGTGACGATCACACTCTCACACTGACCATCACTCTCTCACACTGACCATCAGTCTCTCACACTGACCATCACTCTCTCAAACTGACCATCACTCCCTCACACTGACCATCACTCTCTCACACTGACCATCACTCTCTCACACTCATCATCACTCTCTCACACTGACTGTCAATCTCTCCCATTGACCTTCACTCTCTCACACTGACCATCACTCTCTCACACTGACCATCACTCTCTCACACTGACCATCACTCCCTCATACTCATCATCACTCTCTCCCACTGACCATCACTCTCTCACACTGACCATCACTCCCTCACACTGACCATCACTCTCTCACACTGACCATCACTCTTTCACACTCATCATCACTCTCTCGCACTGACCATCACTATCTCACACTGACCATCACTCTTTCACACTGACCGTCACTCTCTCACACTGACTGTCAATCTCTCCCATTGACCATCACACTCTCACACTGACCATCACTCCCTCACACTGACCATCACTCCCTCACAGTGACCATCACTCTCTCACACTGACCATCACTCCCTCACACTGACCATCTCATTCTCACACTGACCAGCACTCTGTCACACTGAACATCACTCTCTCACACTGACCATCACTCTCTCACACTGACCATCACTCCCTCACACTGACCATCATTCTCTCACACTGACCATCACTCTCTCACACTGACCATCACTCCCTCACACTGACCATCACTCTCTCACAGTCATCATCACTCTCTCACACTGACCATCACTCTCTCACACTGACCATCATTCTCTCACACTGACCATCACTCTCTCACACTGACCATCACTCTCTCACACTGACCATCACTCCCTCACACTGACCATCACTCCCTCACACTGACCATCACTCTCTCACAGTCATCATCACTCTCTCACACTGACTGTCAATCTCTCACAGTGTCCATCACACTCTCACACTGGCCATCACTCCCTCACACTGACCATCACTCCATCACACTGACCATCACTCTCTCACACTGACCTTCACTCTCTCACACTGACCATCATTCTCTCACACTGTACATCACACCCTCACTCTGACCATCACTCCCTCACACTGACCATCACTCTCTCACACTGACCATCACTCCCTCACACTGACCATCACACTCTCCCACTGACCATCACTCTCTCACACTGACCATCACTCCATCACACTGACCATCACTCTCTCACACTAACCATCACCCCCTCACTCTGACCATCACCCCCTCTCTCTGACCATCACTCTCTCACACTGACCATCACTCCCTTACTCTAACCATCACTCCCTGATTCTGACCATCACTCCCTCACTCTGACCATCACTCCCTCACTCTGACCATCACTCCCTCACACTGACCATCATTCCCTCACTCTGACCATCACTCCCTCACACTCATCATCACTCCCTCGCACTGACCATCACCCCCTCACACTGACCATCACTCCCTCACTCTGACCACCACTCCCTCTCACTGACCATCACTCCCTCACACTCATCATCACTCCCTCACTCTGACCACCACTCCCTCTCACTGACCATCACTCCCTCTCACTGACCATCACCTCCTCTCACTGACCATCACTTCCTCACTCTGACCATCACCCCCTCTCACTGACCATCACTCCCTGACTCTGACCATCACCCCCTCACACTGACCATCACTGTGACCCACCTTAAAGGGGTATTTTTAACCCTCTCCATTTCCCACCATTGATATTTCAGTGGCACAGGTGGAAATGTTCCTTTAAGAATTAAACGCCATTTCCCTCCAGAAGCTTCTGTGATTGGCTGCTCTTGGGTGAGTCACATGGTGTTGTGACACGTGCTAGGATTGGTCAGGAACTATGGGGGGGGAGGGAGGGGCGTGCTCCTGGACAGTGGTCAGCAGCTGGAGAGCTGATTGTCCTCAGGATGTAACCGGAGGGGCTTCCTCCGGCCCCGGTCAGGGGCATGTGAACGAACAGGCGGCTTTATTTCCCCCTGACCCTGGCCTGGGTGGGGGGTGGAGGGGCAGAGTTCTGTTCAGCTGACCGGCTGGGCAGCAGGTGGCATTGTGCACATTCCACAGCAGGCACGGCCTGTCTCCGGCCCTGGTGGGGGGAAGGGCAGGGCACGGGGTAGGATGGTACCAGCCTCTCAGTCTCAGACACAACAGACAAGATGCAGCTGCTGGCCGATGGTGAGACAGCCTCGTGAGAGCAGTCTGCCTCAGCTCCGGCTGCGAGCTCTCTCCTGCCAGTCTCCGAGCAGACAGCGTGCCCGCCAGAAAGCAACCGCTCTGTGTCCAGCGCCAAGCCCCTATACCAGCTCCCAACCTCCAACCCAGACTTCATTCTACCCCTCCCTATCCCTGTAACCTCCTCCACTATCTACACACCTCCCTATCTCTGTAACCTCCTCCAGCCCCAACACCCCTCCCTATCTCTGTAACCTCCTCCAGCCCCTACACCCCTCCCTATCTCTGTAACCTCCTCCAGCCCCTACACCCCTCACTATCTCTGTAACCTCCTCCAGCCCCTACACCCTCCCTATCTCTGTAACCTCCTCCAGCCTCTACACACCTCCCTATCTCTGTAACCTCCTCCAGCCCCTACACCCCTCCCTATCTCTGTAACCTCCTCCAGCCCCTACACCCCTCCCTATCTCTGTAACCTCCTCCAGCCACTACACCCCTCCCTATCTCTGTAACCTCCTCCATCACCTACACACATCCCTATCTCTGTAACCTCCTCCAGCCCCTACACCCCTCCATATCTCTGTAACCTCCTCCAGCCCCTACACCCTCCCTATCTCTGTAACCTCCTCCAGCCCCTACACCCCTCCCTATCTCTGTAACCTCCTCCAGCCCCTACACCCCTCCCTATCTCTGTCACCTCCTCCAGCACCTACACCCCTCCCTATCTCTGTAACCTCCTCCAGCCCCTACAACCCTCACTATCTCTGTAACATCCTCCAGCCCCTACACCCCTCCCTATCTCTGTAACCTCCTCCAGCCACTACACCCCTCCCTATCTCTATAAACTCCTCCAGCCCCTACACCCCTCCCTAACTCTGTAACCACCTCCATGTCCCACACCCCTCCCTTACTCTGTAACCATCTCCAGCCCCTACACACCTCCCTATCTCTGAAACCTCCTCCAGCAACCACAACCCTCCCTGTATCAGTAACCTCCTCCAGCCCCCACACCACTCCCTATCCCTGTAACCTCGTCCAGCCCCTACACCCTTCCCTATCTCTGTAAACTCCTCCAGCCCCTAAACCCCTCCCTATCTCTGTAACCTCCTCCAGGCCCTACACCCTTTACTATCTCTGTATCCTCCTCCAGCCCCTACACCCCTCCCTATCTCTGTAAAAACCTCCAGCCTCTACACCCCTCCCTATCACTGTAACCTCCGCAAGCCCTTACACCCCTCCCTATCTCTCTAAACTCCTCCAGTAACTACACCCCTCCCTATCTCTGTAACCTCCTCCAGCCCCTACACCCCTCCCGATCTCTCTAACCTCCTCCGGTAACTACACCCCTCCCTATCTCTGTAACCACCACCAGCCCCTACACCCCGCCCTATCTCTGTAACCACCTCCAGCCCCTACACCCCTCCCTATGACTGTAACCTCCTCCAGCCCCTACACCGCTCCATATCTCTGTAACATCCTCCAGCCCCAACACCCTTCCCTATCTCTGTAACCTCCTCCAGACGCTACAACCCTCCCTATCCCTGTAAACTCCTCCAGCACGTACGCCCCTCCCTATCTCTGTAACTTCCTACAGCCCCTACACACATCCCAAGCACTGTAAACCCCTCCAGCCGCTATACCCCTCCCTCGCTCTGTAGCTTCCTCCAGCCCCAACACACCTCAATAACTCTGTAAACCCCACCAGCACCTACACCTCTCCCTATCTCTGTAACCTCCTCCAGGCCCTACACCCCTCCCTATCTCTTTAACCACCTCCAGTCCTTACACTCCTCCCGAACTCTGTAACCTCCTCCAGCCCCTACACCCCTCCCTATCTCTGTAACCTCCTCCAGCCCCTACACCCCTCCCTATCTCTGTAACCTCCTCCAGCCCCTACACACCTCCCTATCTCTATAACCTCCTCCAGCCCCTACAACCCTCCCTTCCCTGTAACGTCCTCCAGCACCTACGACCCTCGCTATCTCAGTAACCTCATCCAGCCCCTACACACCTCCATATCTCTGTAACCTCCTCCAGTCCCTACATCCCTCCCTCCAGCTCCTACACCCGTCCCTATCTCTATAACATCCTCCAGCCCCTAAACCACTCCTTATCACTGTCACGTCCTCCAGCCACTACACCCCTCCATATCAGTGTAACCTCCTCCTGCTGCGACGCCACTCCCTATCTCGGGAACCTCCTACAGCCCCTAAACCCCACCCTATCTCTCTAACCTTCTCCAGCCCCTCCACCCCTCGCTATCACTGTAACCTCCGCCAGCCGCTACACCCCTCCCTATCTCTCGAGCCACCTCCAGTAACTACACCCATCTCTATCTCTCTAACCACCTCCAGCCTCTACACCCCTCCCTATCTCTGTAACCTCCTCCAGCCCCTACACCCCTCCCTATCAATGTAACCAACTCCAGCTCCTACACCTCTCCCTATCTCTGTAACCTACTCCAGCCCCTGTACCCCTCCCTATCTCTGCAGCCTCCTCCAGCACCTACACACCTCCCTATCTCTGTAACCTCCTTCAGCCCCTACACAACTCCCTATCAATGTCACGTCCTCCAGCCCCTAAACCCCTCCCTATCTCTGTAACCTCCTCCAACCCCTACACCCCTCCCTATCTCTGCAAGCTCCTCCAGCCCCGACACTCCTCCCTATCTCTCTAACCTCCTCCCAACCCAGAACGCCTCTCTATCTCTCTAACCACCTCCAGCCCCTACACCACTCACTCTTTCAGTAACCTCCTCCAGCCGCTAGACCCATCCCTATCTCTGTATACTCCTCCAGCACGTACACCCCTCCCTATCTCTGTAACCTCCTTCAGCTCCTACACCCCTTCCCTATCTCTGTAACCTCCTCCAGCCCCGACAACGCTCCCTATCCCTGTAACATCCTCCAGCCCCTACACCCCTCCCTATCTCTGTAACCTCCTCCAGCCCCTACATCCCTCAATAACTCTGTAACCACCGCCAGCCCCTACACCCCTCCCTATCTCTGTAAACTCCTCGAGGCCCTACACCCCTCCCTATCTCTGTAACCTACTCCAGCCCCTACAATCCTCCCTATCTCTGTAACCACCACCAGTGCGTACACCAATCTCTCTCTCTGCAAACTCCTCCAGTCCCTACACCCCTCCCGAACTCTGTAACATCCACCAGCCCCTACACCCCTCCCTATGTCTATAACCTCCTCCAGCTCTGACACCCCTCCCTATCACTGTAACCTCCTCCAGCCCCTACACCCCTCCCTATCTCTGTAACCTCCTCCAGCCCCTACACTCCTCCCTATCTCTGTAACTTCCTCCAGCCCCTACACACTCCCTATCTCTGTAACCTCCTCCAGCCCCTACATCCCTCAATAACTCTGTAACCACTGCCAGCCCCTACACCCCTCCCTATCTCTGTAACCTCCTCCAGCCCCTACACCCCTCCCTATCTCTGTAACCTCCTCCAGCCCCTACACCCCTCCCTATCTCTGTAACCTCCTCCAGCCCCTACACCCCTCCCGAACTCTGTAACCTCCTCCAGCCCCTACAACCATCCCTATCTCTGTAACCTCCTCCAGCCGCTACACACCTCCCTATCTCTGTAACCTCCTCCAGCCCCTACACCCCCTCCCTATCTCTGTAACCTCCTCCAGCTCCTACACCCCTCCCTATCTCTGCAACCTCCTAAAGCCATTACATTCCTCCCAATCCCTGTCACCTCCTCCAGCCCCTACACGCCTCCATATCTCTCTAACCTCCTGCAGCCCCTACACCCCTCCCTGTCTCTGTAACCTCCTCCAGCCCCTACACCTCTCCCTATCTCTGTAACCTCCTCCAGCCCCTACACCCCTCCCTATCACTGTAACCTCCTCCAGCCTGTACATCCCTCCCTATCTCTGTAACCTCCTCCAGCCCCTACACCCCTCCCTATCTCTGTAACCTCCTCCAGCCTCTACACCCCTCCCTGTCTCTGTAACCTCCTCCAGCCCCTACACCCCTCCCTATCTCTGTAACCTCCTCCAGCCCCTACACCCCTCCCTATCTCTGTAACCTCCTTCAGCTCCTACACCCCTTCCCTATCTCTGTAACCTCCTCCAGCCCCGACAACGCTCCCTATCCCTGTAACATCCTCCAGCCCCTACACCCCTCCCTATCTCTGTAACCTCCTCCAGCCCCTACACCCCTCCCTATCTCTGTAACCTCCTCCAGCCTGTACATCCCTCCCTATCTCTGTAACCTCCTCCAGCCCCTACACCCCTCCCTATCTCTGTAACCTCCTCCAACCCCTACACCCCTCCCTATCTCTGTAACCTCCTCCAGCCCCTACACCCCTCCCTGTCTCTGTAACCTCCTCCAGCCCCTACACCCCTCCCTATCTCTGTAACCTCCTCCAGCCCCTACACCCCTCCCTATCTCTGTAACCTACTCCAGCCCCTATACCTCTCCCTATCTCTGTAACCTCCTCCAGCCCCTACACCCCTCCCTATCTCTGTAACCTCCTCCAGCCTCTACACCCCTCCCTATCTCTGTAACCTCCTCCAGCCCCTACACGCCTCCCTATCTCTGTAACCTCCTCCAGCCCCTAACCCCTCCCTGTCTCTGTAACCTCCTCCAGCCCCTACACCCCTCCCTATCTCTGTAACCTCCTCCAGCCCCTACACCCCTCCCTATCTCTGTAACCTCCTTCAGCTCCTACACCCCTTCCCTATCTCTGTAACCTCCTCCAGCCCCGACAACGCTCCCTATCCCTGTAACATCCTCCAGCCCCTACACCCCTCCCTATCTCTGTAACCTCCTCCAGCCCCTACACCCCTCCCTATCTCTGTAACCTCCTCCAGCCTGTACATCCCTCCCAAACTCTGTAACCTCCTCCAGCCACTACACCCCACCCTAACACTGTAACCTCCCCCAGCCCCTACACACCTCCCTATCTCTGTAAACTCATCCAGACCCTAAAACCCTCCCTCTCTCTGTAACCTCCTCCTGCCTTACACCCCTCACTATGTATATAACCTCCTCCAGCTCCTACACGCCTCCCTATCTCTGTAACCTCCTCCAGTCCCTACACCCTCCCTATCTCTGTAACCTCCTCCAGACCCTACACCCTCCCTATCTCTGTAACATGCTCCAGGCCCCACACCCCTCCCTAACCATGTAAACTCCTCCAGCCACTACACCCATCCCTATCTCTGTAACCTCCTCCAGCCCCTACACACCTCCCTATCTCTGTAACCTCCTGCAGCCCCTTTACCCCTCCCTATCTCTGTAACCTCCTCCAGCCCCTACACACCTCCCTATTTCTGTAACCTCCTGCAGCCCCGACACCTCTCCCTATCTGTGTAACGTCCTCCAGCCCCTACACCCCCTCCCTATCTCTGTAACCTCCTCCAGACCCTACACCACTCCCTATCTCTGTAACCTCCTCCAGTCCGTACACTGCTCCCTATCTCTGTAACCTCCTCCAGCCCCTACACCCCTCCCTATCTCTGTGACCTCCTCCAGTCCGTACACTGCTCCCTATCTCTGTAACCCCCTCCAGCCCCTACACCCCTCCCTATCTCAGTAACCTCCTCCAGCCCCTACACCCCTGCCTATCTCTGAAACCTCCTCCAGCCCCTACACACCTCCCTATCTCTGTAACCTCCTCCAGCCCCTACACACCTCCCTATCTCTGTAACCTCCTCCAGCCCCTACACACCTCCCTATCTCTGTAACCTCCTCCAGCCCCTACACCCCTCCCTATGACTGTAACCTCCTCCAGCCCCTACACCGCTCCATATCTCTGTAACATCCTCCAGCCCCAACACCCTTCCCTATCTCTGTAACCTCCTCCAGACCCTCAACCCTCCCTATCCCTGTAAACTCCTCCAGCACGTACGCCCCTCCCTATCTCTGTAACTTCCTACAGCCCCTACACACATCCCAAGCACTGTAAACCCCTCCAGCCGCTATACCCCTCCCTCGCTCTGTAGCTTCCTCCAGCCCCAACACACCTCAATAACTCTGTAAACCCCACCAGCACCTACACCTCTCCCTATCTCTGTAACCTCCTCCAGGCCCTACACCCCTCCCTATCTCTTTAACCACCTCCAGTCCTTACACTCCTCCCGAACTCTGTAACCTCCTCCAGCCCCTACACCCCTCCCTATCTCTGTAACCTCCTCCAGCCCCTACACCCCTCCCTATCTCTGTAACCTCCTCCAGCCCCTACACACCTCCCTATCTCTATAACCTCCTCCAGCCCCTACAACCCTCCCTTCCCTGTAACGTCCTCCAGCACCTACGACCCTCGCTATCTCAGTAACCTCATCCAGCCCCTACACACCTCCATATCTCTGTAACCTCCTCCAGTCCCTACATCCCTCCCTCCAGCTCCTACACCCGTCCCTATCTCTATAACATCCTCCAGCCCCTAAACCACTCCTTATCACTGTCACGTCCTCCAGCCACTACACCCCTCCATATCAGTGTAACCTCCTCCTGCTGCGACGCCACTCCCTATCTCGGGAACCTCCTACAGCCCCTAAACCCCACCCTATCTCTCTAACCTTCTCCAGCCCCTCCACCCCTCGCTATCACTGTAACCTCCGCCAGCCGCTACACCCCTCCCTATCTCTCGAGCCACCTCCAGTAACTACACCCATCTCTATCTCTCTAACCACCTCCAGCCTCTACACCCCTCCCTATCTCTGTAACCTCCTCCAGCCCCTACACCCCTCCCTATCAATGTAACCAACTCCAGCTCCTACACCTCTCCCTATCTCTGTAACCTACTCCAGCCCCTGTACCCCTCCCTATCTCTGTAACCTCCTCCAGCCCCTACACCCCTCCCTATCTCTGTAACCTCCTCCAGCCTGTACATCCCTCCCAAACTCTGTAACCTCCTCCAGCCACTACACCCCTCCCTAACACTGTAACCTCCCCCAGCCCCTACACACCTCCCTATCTCTGTAAACTCATCCAGACCCTAAAACCCTCCCTCTCTCTGTAACCTCCTCCTGCCTTACACCCCTCACTATGTATATAACCTCCTCCAGCTCCTACACGCCTCCCTATCTCTGTAACCTCCTCCAGTCCCTACACCCTCCCTATCTCTGTAACCTCCTCCAGACCCTACACCCTCCCTATCTCTGTAACATGCTCCAGGCCCCACACCCCTCCCTAACCCTGTAAACTCCTCCAGCCACTACACCCATCCCTATCTCTGTAACCTCCTCCAGCCCCTACACACCTCCCTATCTCTGTAACCTCCTGCAGCCCCTTTACCCCTCCCTATCTCTGTAACCTCCTCCAGCCCCTACACACCTCCCTATTTCTGTAACCTCCTGCAGCCCCGACACCTCTCCCTATCTGTGTAACGTCCTCCAGCCCCTACACCCCCTCCCTATCTCTGTAACCTCCTCCAGACCCTACACCACTCCCTATCTCTGTAACCTCCTCCAGTCCGTACACTGCTCCCTATCTCTGTAACCTCCTCCAGCCCCTACACCCCTCCCTATCTCTGTGACCTCCTCCAGTCCGTACACTGCTCCCTATCTCTTTAACCCCCTCCAGCCCCTACACCCCTCCCTATCTCTGTAACCTCCTCCAGCCCCTACACCCCTGCCTATCTCTGAAACCTCCTCCAGCCCCTACACACCTCCCTATCTCTGTAACCTCCTCCAGCCCCTACACACCTTCCTATCTCTGTAACCTCCTCCAGCCCCTACACACCTCCCTATCTCTGTAACCTCCTCCAGCCCCTACACCCCTCCCTATGACTGTAACCTCCTCCAGCCCCTACACCGCTCCATATCTCTGTAACATCCTCCAGCCCCAACACCCTTCCCTATCTCTGTAACCTCCTCCAGACCCTCAACCCTCCCTATCCCTGTAAACTCCTCCAGCACGTACGCCCCTCCCTATCTCTGTAACTTCCTACAGCCCCTACACACATCCCAAGCACTGTAAACCCCTCCAGCCGCTATACCCCTCCCTCGCTCTGTAGCTTCCTCCAGCCCCAACACACCTCAATAACTCTGTAAACCCCACCAGCACCTACACCTCTCCCTATCTCTGTAACCTCCTCCAGGCCCTACACCCCTCCCTATCTCTTTAACCACCTCCAGTCCTTACACTCCTCCCGAACTCTGTAACCTCCTCCAGCCCCTACACCCCTCCCTATCTCTGTAACCTCCTCCAGCCCCTACACCCCTCCCTATCTCTGTAACCTCCTCCAGCCCCTACACACCTCCCTATCTCTATAACCTCCTCCAGCCCCTACAACCCTCCCTTCCCTGTAACGTCCTCCAGCACCTACGACCCTCGCTATCTCAGTAACCTCATCCAGCCCCTACACACCTCCATATCTCTGTAACCTCCTCCAGTCCCTACATCCCTCCCTCCAGCTCCTACACCCGTCCCTATCTCTATAACATCCTCCAGCCCCTAAACCACTCCTTATCACTGTCACGTCCTCCAGCCACTACACCCCTCCATATCAGTGTAACCTCCTCCTGCTGCGACGCCACTCCCTATCTCGGGAACCTCCTACAGCCCCTAAACCCCACCCTATCTCTCTAACCTTCTCCAGCCCCTCCACCCCTCGCTATCACTGTAACCTCCGCCAGCCGCTACACCCCTCCCTATCTCTCGAGCCACCTCCAGTAACTACACCCATCTCTATCTCTCTAACCACCTCCAGCCTCTACACCCCTCCCTATCAATGTAACCAACTCCAGCTCCTACACCTCTCCCTATCTCTGTAACCTACTCCAGCCCCTGTACCCCTCCCTATCTCTGTAGCCTCCTCCAGCACCTACACAACTCCCTATCAATGTCACGTCCTCCAGCCCCTAAACCCCTCCCTATCTCTGTAACCTCCTCCAACCCCTACACCCCTCCCTATCTCTGCAAGCTCCTCCAGCCCCGACACCCCTCCCTATCTCTCTAACCTCCTCCCAACCCAGAACGCCTCTCTATCTCTCTAACCACCTCCAGCCCCTACACCACTCACTCTTTCAGTAACATCCTCCAGCCGCTAGACCCATCCCTATCTCTGTATACTCCTCCAGCACGTACACCCCTCCCTATCTCTGTAACCTCCTTCAGCTCCTACACCCCTTCCCTATCTCTGTAACCTCCTCCAGCCCCGACAACGCTCCCTATCCCTGTAACATCCTCCAGCCCCTACACCCCTCCCTATCTCTGTAACCTCCTCCAGCCCCTACATCCCTCAATAACTCTGTAACCACCGCCAGCCCCTACACCCCTCCCTATCTCTGTAACCTCCTCGAGGCCCTACACCCCTCCCTATCTCTGTAACCTACTCCAGCCCCTACAATCCTCCCTATCTCTGTAACCACCACCAGTGCGTACACCAATCCCTCTCTCTGCAAACTCCTCCAGTCCCTACACCCCTCCCGAACTCTGTAACATTTACCAGCTCCTACACCCCTCCCTATGTCTATAACCTCCTCCAGCTCTGACACCCCTCCCTATCACTGTAACCTCCTCCAGCCCCTACACCCCTCCCTATCTCTGTAACCTCCTCCAGCCCCTACACTCCTCCCTATCTCTGTAACCTCCTCCAGCCCCTACACACTCCCTATCTCTGTAACCTCCTCCAGCCCCTACATCCCTCAATAACTCTGTAACCACTGCCAGCCCCTACACCCCTCCCTATCTCTGTAACCTCCTCCAGCCCCTACACCCCTCCCTATCTCTGTAACCTCCTCCAGCCCCTACACCCCTCCCTATCTCTGTAACCTCCTCCAGCCCCTACACCCCTCCCGAACTCTGTAACCTCCTCCAGCCCCTACACCCATCCCTATCTCTGTAACCTCCTCCAGCCGCTACACACCTCCCTATCTCTGTAACCTCCTCCAGCCCCTACACCCCCTCCCTATCTCTGTAACCTCCTCCAGCTCCTACACCCCTCCCTATCTCTGCAACCTCCTAAAGCCATTACATTCCTCCCAATCCCTGTCACCTCCTCCAGCCCCTACACGCCTCCATATCTCTCTAACCTCCTGCAGCCCCTACACCCATCCCTGTCTCTGTAACCTCCTCCAGCCCCTACACCTCTCCCTATCTCTGTAACCTCCTCCAGCCCCTACACCCCTCCCTATCTCTGTAACCTCCTCCAGCCTGTACATCCCTCCCTATCTCTGTAACCTCCTCCAGCCCCTACACCCCTCCCTATCTCTGTAACCTCCTCCAGCCCCTACACCCCTCCCTGTCTCTGTAACCTCCTCCAGCCCCTACACCCCTCCCTATCTCTGTAACCTCCTCCAGCCTCTACACCCCTCCCTATCTCTGTAACCTCCTCCAGCCCCTACACGCCTCCCTATCTCTGTAACATCCTCCAGCCCCTACACCCCTCCCTATCTCTGTAACCTCCTCCAGTCCCTACACCCCTCCCTATCTCTGTAACCTCCTCCAGCCCCTACACCCCTCCCTATCTCTGTAACTCCTCCAGCCCCTACACGCATCCCTATCTCTCTAACCTCCTGCAGCCCCTACACACCTCCCTGTCTCTGTAACCTCCTCCAGCCCCGACACCTCTCCCTATCTGTGTAACGTCCTCCAGCCCCTACACCCCCTCCCTATCTCTGTAACCTCCTCCAGACCCTACACCCCTCCCTATCTCTGTAACCTCCTCCAGTCCGTACACTGCTCCCTATCTCTGTAACCTCCTCCAGCCCCTACACCCCTCCCTATCTCTGTGACCTCCTCCAGTCCGTACACTGCTCCCTATCTCTGTAACCCCCTCCAGCCCCTACACCACTCCCTATCTCTGTAACCTCCTCCAGCCCCTACACCCCTGCCTATCTCTGAAACCTCCTCCAGCCCCTACACACCTCCCTATCTCTGTAACCTCCTCCAGCCCCTACACACCTCCCTATCTCTGTAACCTCCTCCAGCCCCTACACACCTCCCGATCTCTGTAACCTCCTCCAGCCCCTACACCCCTCCTTATCACTGTAACTTCCTCCTGCCCTTACAACACTCCCTATATCTCTAAACTTCTTGAGACCCACAGCCTCCCTAACTCAGTAACCTCTTCCACCCTCTTCACCCCTCCCTATCTCTGTAACATCCTCCAGCCACTACACCCCTCCCTATCTCTGTAACCTCCTCCAGCCCCTACACCCCTCCCTATCTCTGTAACCTACTACAGACTCTAGACCCCTCCCTATCTCTGTAACCTCCTCCAGTCTTTACATCCGTCCCTATCCTTGTCACCTCCTCCAGCCCCTACACCCCTCCCTATCTCTGTAACCTACTACAGACTCTAGACCCCTCCCTATCTCTGTAACCTCCGCCAGCCCCTACACCCCTCCCTATCTCTGTAACCTCCTCCAGCCCCTACACCCCTCCCTATCTCTGTAACCTCCTCCAGCCCCTACACCCCTCCCTATCTCTGTAACCTACTCCAGCCCCTATACCTCTCCCTATCTCTGTAACCTCCTCCAGCCCCTACACCCCTCCCTATCTCTGTAACCTCCTCCAGCCTCTACACCCCTCCCTATCTCTGTAACCTCCTCCAGCCCCTACACGCCTCCCTATCTCTGTAACATCCTCCAGCCCCTACACCCCTCCCTATCTCTGTAACCTCCTCCAGTCCCTACACCCCTCCCTATCTCTGTAACCTCCTCCAGCTCCTACACCCCTCCCTATCTCTGTAACTCCTCCAGCCCCTACACGCATCCCTATCTCTCTAACCTCCTGCAGCCCCTACACACCTCCCTGTCTCTGTAACCTCCTCCAGCCCCGACACCTCTCCCTATCTTTGTAACCTCCTCCAGCCCCTACACCCCTCCCTATCTCTGTAACCTCCTCCAGCCTGTACATCCCTCCCTATCTCTGTAACCTCCTCCAGCCCCTACACCCCTCTCTATCTATATAACCTCTTCCAGGCCCTAAAACCTTCCCTATCTCTGTAACCTCCTCCAGCCCCTACACCCCTCCCTGTCTCTGTAACCTCCTCCAGCCACCACATGCCTCCCAATCTTTCTAATCTACTCCAGCCCTCACACTCTTCAATATCTCTGTTAACTCCGCCAGGCCCTACACCCCTCCCTATCTCCGTAACCTCTTCCAGGCCCTACACCCCTCTCTATCTATATAACCTCTTCCAGGCCCTAAAACCTTCCCTATCTCTGTAACCTCCTCCAGCCTGTATATCCCTCCCTATCTCTGTAACCTTCTACAGCCCCTACACCTCTCCCTATCTGGGCAACGTCCTCCAGCCCCTACACCCCTCCATATCTGAGTAAATTCCTCCAGCTTCTACACCCATCCCTATCTCTCAAACCTCCTCCAGCCCCTACACCCCTCCCTATCTCTCAAACCTCCTCCAGCCCCTACACTCCTCCCTATCTCTCAAACCTCCTCCAGCCCCTACACCCCTCCCTATCTCGGTAACCTCCTCCAGCCCCAACACCCCTCCCTATCTCTCAAACCTCCTCCAGCCCCTACACTCCTCCCTATCTCTCAAACCTCCTCCAGCCCCTACACCCCTCCCTATCTCGGTAACCTCCTCCAGCCCCTACACCCCTCCCTATCACTCAAACCTCCTCCAGCCCCTACACCCCTCCCTATCTCTCAAACCTCCTCCAGCCCCTACACCCCTCCCTATCTCGGTAACCTCCTCCAGCCCCAACACCCCTCCATATCTGTGTAACCAACTCCAGCTTCTAAACTCCTCCCTATCCCTGTAACCGCCTCCAGCCCCTACGCCCAACTCGAGCTCTGTAACCTCATCCCAGGCCCAACACCCTCCCTAACTCAGTAAACCACTCCAGCCGCTACACCCCTCCCTATCTCTGCAAAATCCTCCAGCCCCTAAATCCCTCCCTATCTCTGTAACCTCCTCCAGCCCCAAAACCCTCCCAAACTCTGTAACCTCCTCCAGCCACTACACCCCACCCTAACACTGTAACCTCCCCCAGCCCCTACACACCTCCCTATCTCTGTAAACTCATCCAGACCCTAAAACCCTCCCTCTCTCTGTAACATCCTCCTGCCTTACACCCCTCACTATGTATATAACCTCCTCCAGCTCCTACACGCCTCCCTATCTCTGTAACCTCCTCCAGTCCCTACACCCTCCCTATCTCTGTAACCTCCTCCAGACCCTACACCCTCCCTATCTCTGTAACATGCTCCAGGCCCCACACCCCTCCCTAACCCTGTAAACTCCTCCAGCCACTACACCCCTCCCTATCTCTGTAACCTCCTCCAGCCCCTACACACCTCCCTATCTCTGTAACCTCCTGCAGCCCCTATACCCCTCCCTATCTCTGTAACCTCCTCCAGCCCCTACACACCTCCCTATTTCTGTAACCTCCTGCAGGCCCGACACCTCTCCCTATCTGTGTAACGTCCTCCAGCCCCTACACCCCCTCCCTATCTCTGTAACCTCCTCCAGACCCTACACCCCTCCCTATCTCTGTAACCTCCTCCAGTCCGTACACTGCTCCCTATCTCTGTAACCTCCTCCAGCCCCTACACCCCTCCCTATCTCTGTGACCTCCTCCAGTCCGTACACTGCTCCCTATCTCTGTAACCCCCTCCAGCCCCTACACCCCTCCCTATCTCTGTAACCTCCTCCAGCCCCTACACCCCTGCCTATCTCTGAAACCTCCTCCAGCCCCTACACACCTCCCTATCTCTGTAACCTCCTCCAGCCCCTACACACCTCCCTATCTCTGTAACCTCCTCCAGTCCCTACACACCTCCCTATCTCTGTAACCTCCTCCAGCCCCTACACCCCTCCTTATCACTGTAACTTCCTCCTGCCCTTACAACACTCCCTAAATCTCTAAACTTCTCGAGACCCACAGCCTCCCTAACTCAGTAACCTCTTCCACCCCCTTCACCCCTCCCTATCTCTGTAACATCCTCCAGGCACTACACCCCTCCCTATCTCTGTAACCTACTACAGACTCTAGACCCCTCCCTATCTCTGTAACCTCCTCCAGTCTTTACATCCGTCCCTATCCTTGTCACCTCCTCCAGCCCCTACACCCCTCCCTATCTCTGTAACCTACTACAGACTCTAGACCCCTCCCTATCTCTGTAACCTCCGCCAGCCCCTACACCCCTCCCTATCTCTGTAACCTCCTCCAGCCCCTACACCCCTCCCTATCTCTGTAACCTCCTCCAGCCCCTACACCCCTCCCTATTTCTGTAACCTCCTCCAGCCCCTACACCCCTCCCTATCTCTGTAACCTCTTCCAGCCCCTACACCCCTCCCTATCTCTGTAACCTCCTCCAGCTCCTACACCCCTCCCTATCTCTGTAACCTCCTCCAGCCCCTACACCCCTCCCTATCTCTGTAACCTCCTCCAGCCCCTACACCCCTCCCTATCTCTGTAACCTCCTCCAGCTCCTACACCCCTCCCTATCTCTGTAACCTCCTCCAGCCCCTACACCCCTCCCTATCTCTGTAACCTCCTCCAACCCCTACAACCCTCCGAGATCTCTGCTCTCCTCCAATTCCGGCCTCTTGACCATCCCCCCATTCCCATCGCTCCACCATTGGTGGCCGTGCCTTCAGCTGCCTTGGGGGGGCCCTGAGCTCTGGAATTCCCTCCCTAAACCCCTCCACCTCTTTGCCCTTCTCCCTCTCTCTCTCTCTCTCCTCCTTGACGATGCTCCTAATAAACCGACCGCTTGGCTGCCTTTCTTGAATCTCCCCTGATACATTGCGTTACAACGCTCTAGAGAAGCAACTTATGGCGCTATATAAATGCAAGAGGTTGTTGTTGTTTTCTGCCCTCCCAGCCTCGCTCTGTGGGGACCTTGGCAAACTGACTGGTATTAAACCGATACCCCAGCTGCAGATGGAGGCTTGGCCCTTGGGAATATGTTTGTGTCTATCTGTGTCTCTGCTTGTTAGTGAATGTGTGAGTGTTTCTGTGTAAATGTGAATGTGTGAGTGTGAGTGTTTGAGAGAATGTGTGTGCATGTGTTTGAGTGTGTGTGAGATTGTGATTGTGTGCGTGTGAGTGTGTGAGCGTGAGTGTGTGTGTGTGTGACATTGTGTGTGTGTGTGTGTGTGTGCTTGAGATAGTGTGCAAGTGTCTGTGAATGTGTGTGTGAGTGAGTGAGTTTGTGTGAGTGTGTGTGTGTGTTTGTGGGTGAGTGTGTGTGTGAGTGAGTGAGTTTGTGTGAGTGTGTGTGTGTGTTTGTGGGTGAGAGTGTGTGTGTGAGTGAGTGTGACTGTATGTATGTGAGTGTGTGTGAGTGAGTGTGACTGTATGTATGTGAGTGTGTGTGTGAGTGTGACTGTACTTATGTGAGTGTGTGTGAGTGAGTGTGACTGTATGTATGTGAGTGTATGCTTGTAAGTGTATGTGTGTCTGTCTGAGTGAGAAAGTGTGTGTGTGTTTGAGAGAGTGTTTGTGTGTGTGAGTGTGTGAGAAAGTGTGAGTGTTTGAGAGTGTGTGTGTTTGAGTGTGTGCGTGAGTGTGCGTGTGTGTGTGTGAGAGAAAGTGTGAGTGTGTGAGAAAGTGTGTGTGTTTGACAGTGTGTGTGTGTGTGTTTCTGTGTGTGTGAGAGTGTGTGTTTGAGTGTGTGTGTGTTTGAAAGTGTGTGTGTGTGTGAGAGAGTGTGTGTGTGAGTGTGAGAGTGTGTGTGTCTGTGTGTGTCTGTGTGAGTGTGAGAGCGTGTGTGTGTTTGAGAGTGTGTCTGAGTGTGAGAGTGTATGTGTGAGTGTGAGTGTGTGTGTGAGTGTGTGTGTCTGTGTGAGTGTGAGTGTGTGTGTGTGAGTGTGTATGTGTGTGTGTGTGTGTGTGAGTGTGTGTGTCTGTGTGAGTGTGAGAGTGTGTGTGTGAGTGTGTGTGTGTGTGTGTGTGTGTGTGTGTGTGAGATTGTGTGTCTGTGAGTGTGTGTGAG
>JANJGN010001027.1:2500-15000 GCA_026770705.1 Isurus oxyrinchus | reverse complement strand
GAGAGAGAGAAAGAGAGACAGGGAGAGAGACAGAGGGTGACGAAGATAGAGAGAAACAGAGAGAGAGAGAGACAGAGAGAGGGAGAGAGAGAGGCAAGAGAGAGAGAGACAGAGGGAGAGACAGAGAGAGGGAGAGACAGACAGAGAGAGAGAGGGAGAGAGAGAGACGAGAGATACAGTGGGAGAGACAGACAGAGAGAGAGAGGCAGAGAGGGAGAGAGAGAGAGACGAGAGAGAGAGAGAGATACAGAGGGAGAGAGACAGAGAGAGGGAGAGGGAGACAGAGGGAGAGAGGCAGAGAGGGGGAGAGAGAGGCAGAGGAAGAGACAGACACAGAGACGAGAGAGAGAGAGAGAGACAGAGGGAGAGACAGACAGAGAGAGAGAGACAGACAGAGAGAGAGACGAGAGAGAGAGACAGAAAGAGAGAGAAACAGAGAGAAGGAGAGAGAGAGAGATAGAGACAGAGAGAGAAAAGGAAAGGGGGAGAGAGGGAGGGAGAAAGGCTGAGAGAGATAGAAAAAGAGAAGGGAGCAAAATAGAAACAGAGGAAGAGAGGAGAGGGTTGGAAAAGGAGAGAGGCAGAGGACGGACACACAAGAGCAGATTGTTACGGTAAGAATGGGCGAGGAGAGTGGACACAAAGAGAATCAGTGAGAGATGGGGTTGAAATAATTCATTGATAAAGCAGTGAGGAGACAGGGGTCAGATTGAGGGCGGGATCCGCCCTAGAGTTACTCTAGCAAGTGAGCTGGCAAGAGTAAGGGGTGGAGGGAGAGAGCAGCGGGGAGTCAGGCAGAGTTAGAGAGGGTCTGTGAGGTGGGGAGGTGGGTGACGGAAGAGAGGCTGGTGTCTCTCTCACTCTCTCTCTCTCTCTGTATCAGGAGGCAGTGGTGCCTGGGTTACCCAGCCTGTTAGTGAGTTAGTTTTACAGGGATCGACCGTTCACTACTGGCAAATGTACGAGTGGAATAAGAGGCGTTATGGCTTGAAGCGCTCACCAAAGCCCGAAACCCCGGTGAGCCCCGGCACAGCTGTACTACGCAAGGTGAGACACGTCCCCCGTGTTACGATCTTACACCCCGGTGGGGGGGGAGGGAGTTGGAAAGTGGGCAAAGCTGCATTTCCCTAGCGCCTTTCCCCACCTCAGGACATCCCGAAGCGCCTCGCAGCCAACGGGACGCTGGACGGTTTCTCCCGAAGTGCAGTCCCTTGCTGCAAAATGTAGAAATGTGTCAGCTGGTGTGTGTGCACAGCAAGATCCCGCAAACAGCAACGTGATCATGACCCAGGTCATCCCCAGTGATGTCAACTAAGGGGTAAATATCAGGCCCCAAGGGCACAGGGAGAATTCCCCTTCAGTGTAACATGTCCCAGTGAACTTCACACCACTGTAACATTTCCCAGTGAACTGCATACCACTGTAATGTGCCCCAATGCAACACGTCCCAGTGAACTGCACCACAGTGTGACATGTCCCAGTTAAACGCACCACACTCTAACATGTCCCAGTGAACTACATCCCACTGTAACATGCCCCAGTGTAACATGTCCCGGTGAACTGCGTTGCAGTGTAACATGTTCCAGTGCAAGGTGTCCCAGTGAACTGCATCCCAGTGTAACATGTTCCAGTGCAAGGTGTCCCAGTGAACTGCATCTCAGTGTAACATGTTCCAGTGCAATGCATCCCAGTCAAATGCATCCCAGAGTGACATGTCCCGGTGAACTGTGTTCCAATGCAACATGTCCTAGGGCAATTTGTCCCAGTGAACTGCATCCCAGTGTAACATGTCCCAGTGCAATGTGGCCCAGTGAACTGCACTCCACTGTAATGTGTCCCAGTGAACTGCACCACACTGTAACATGTTGTCGTAAACTGGATCCCACTGTAATGTATCCCAGTGAACTGCATTCCTCTGTGATGTATCCCAGTGCAACATGTCCCAATGAAATGCGTACCACTGTAGCATGCTCCAGTGCAATATGTCCCAGTGAACTGCATTCCAGTGTGACATGTCCCAGTGAACTGCATAGCAAGATAACATGTTCAGTGCAATATGTCCTAGGGCAATGTGTCCCAGTGAACAGCGTCCCAGTGTAACATACCCCAGTGCAAGGTGTCCCAGTGAACTGCATCCCAGTGTGACAAGTCCCAGTGAACTGCATAGCAGTATAAAATGTTCCAGTGCAATATGTCCTAAGGTAATTTGTCCCAGTGAACAACATCAAGGTGTACCATGCCCCTGTGAAATCTGCCACAGTGAACTGCATCCCAGTGTAACATATCCCAGTGCAATGTATCCCAGTGAACTACATACCAGTGTAACATGTCCCAGTGGACTGCGTTGCAGTGTAACATGTTCCAGTGTAACGTGTCCCAGTGAACTGCACTCCACTGTAATGTGTCCCAGTGAACTGAATCCCACTTTAACATGTCCCAATGAACTGCATAGCAGTATAACATGTTCCAGTGCAAAATGTCTGAGGGCAATTTGTCCCAGTGAAATGTGCCCTAGTGAATTGCATCCCATTGTAACATGTCCCAGTGAACTGCATCCCACTGTAACATGTTGCCGCTAACTGCACCCCACTGTAACGTGTCCCAGTGAACTGCATTCCTCTGTGATGTATCCCAGTGCAACATGTCCCAATGAAATGCGTACCACTGTAACATGCTCCAGTGCAATATGTCTCAGTGTAATGTGTCCCAGTGAACTGCACCCCAGTGTAACAAGTCACAGTGAACCGCATCCCACTGTAATGTGTCCCAGTGTAACATGTCCCAGTGAACTGTGTTGCAGTGTAACATGTTCCAGTGCAACGTGTCCCAGTGAACTGCATCCCAGTGTGACAAGTCCCAGTGAACTGCATAGCAGTATAAAATGTTCCAGTGCAATATGTCCTAGGGTAATTTGTCCCAGTGAACAACATCAAGGTGTAATATGCCCCTGTGAATTCTGCCACAGTGAACTGCATCCCAGTGTAACATGTCCCAGTGCAATGTATTCCAGTGAACTACATACCAGTGTAACATGTCCCAGTGCAATATGTCCCAGTGAACTACATACCAGTGTAACATGTCCTGGTGCAATGTGTCCCAGTGAACTGCACTCCACTGTAATGTGTCCCAGTGAACTGAATCCTACGTTAACATGTCCCAATGAACTGCATAACAGTATAACATGTTCCAGTGCAAAATTTCTGAGGGCAATTTGTCCCAGTGAACTGCATCCCACTGTAATGTGTAACCGTGCAATGATTTCCTTTGAACTGCAACCCACTGTAACGTGTCCCAGTGAACTGCATCCCACTGTAATGTGTCCCAGTGAACTGAATACCACTGTAATGTGCCCCAGTGAACTTCATACCACTGTAACATATCCAAGTGAACTTGGGACACCACTGTAACGTGACCCAGTGAACTTCATGCCACTGTAATGTGCCCCAGTGCATTGTGCCCCAGTGAACTGCATGCCACTGTAACATTTCCCAGTGAACTGCATACCACTGTAATGTGCCCCAATGCAACATGTCCCCAGTGAACTGCACCACAGTGTGACAGGTCCCAGTTAAACGCACCACACTCTAACATGTCCCAGTGAACACATCCCACTGTAATGTGTCCCAGGGAACTGCATCCCACTGCAACATGTCCAGTGTAACATGTCCCAGTGAACTGTGTTGCAGTGTAACATGTTCCAGTGCAATATGTCCCAGTGAACTGCATCCAAGTGTAACATGTCCCAGTGCAACGTGTCCCAGTCAACTGCATCCCATTGTAATGTGTAACAGTGCAATGTGTCCCAATGAACTGCAAAACACTGTAACGTGTCCCAGTGAACTGAATACCACTGTAATGTGTCCCAGTGAACTTCATACCACTGTTACATATCCCAGTGAACTTCACACCACTGTAACTTGTCCCAGTGAACTGCATGCCACTGTAACATGTCCCTGTGCATTGTGCCCCAGTGAACTGCACACGACTGTAACATTTCCCAGTGAACTGCATACCACTGTAATGTGCCACAGTGCAACATATCCCAGTGAACTGCACCACAGTGTGACATGTCCCAGTTAAACGCACCACCCTCTAACATGTCTCAGTGAACTGTATCCCACTGTAACGTGCCCCAGTGTAACATGTCCCGGTGAACTGTGTTGCAGTGTAACATGTTCCAGTGCAATGTGTCCCAGTGTGACATGTCCCAGTGAACTACATAGCAGTATAACATGTCCTAGTGCAACATGTCCTAGGGCAATGTTTCCCAGTGAACAGCATCCCAGTTTAATATGTCCCAGTGCAATCTGCCACAGTGAACTGCATCCCAGTGTAACATGTCCTGGGGGACGGTGTTCCAGTGTAACATGTTCCAGTGCAATGTATCCCAGTGAACTGAATCCCACTGTAACATGTTCCAGTGCAATGTGTCCCAGTGAACTGCATCGCAGCATAACATGTCCCAGTGTAATGTATCCCAGTGAACTGCACTCCACTGTAATGTGTCCCAGTGAACTGCACCACACTGTAACATGTTGCCGTAAACTGGATCCCACTGTAACGTGTCCCAGTGAACTGCACCCCACTGTAACGTGTCCCAATGAACTGCATTCCTCTGTGATGCATCCCAGTGCAACGTGTCCCAATGAAATGCGTACCACTGTCACATGCTCCAGTGCAATATGTCTCAGTGTAATGTGTCCCAGCGAACTGCACCCCACTGTAATGAGTCACAGTGAACTGCATCCCACTGTAATGTGTCCCAGTGTAACATGTCCCGGTGAACTGTGTTGCAGTGTAACATGTTCCAGTGCAATGTGTCCCAGTGTGACATGTCCCAGTGAACTACATAGCAGTATAACATGTTCTAGTGTAATATGTCCTAGGGCAATGTTTCCCAGTGAACAGCATCCCAGTTTAATATGTCCCAGTGCAATCTGCCACAGTGAACTGCATCCCAGTGTAACATGTCCTGGGGGACGGTGTTCCAGTGTAACATGTTCCAGTGCAATGTATCCCAGTGAACTGAATCCCACTGTAACATGTTCCAGTGCAATGTGTCCCAGTGAACTGCATCGCAGCATAACATGTCCCAGTGTAATGTATCCCAGTGAACTGCACTCCACTGTAATGTGTCCCAGTGAACTGCACCACACTGTAACATGTTGCCGTAAACTGGATCCCACTGTAACGTGTCCCAGTGAACTGCACCCCACTGTAACGTGTCCCAATGAACTGCATTCCTCTGTGATGCATCCCAGTGCAACATGTCCCAATGAAATGCGTACCACTGTCACATGCTCCAGTGCAATATGTCTCAGTGTAATGTGTCCCAGCGAACTGCACCCCACTGTAATGAGTCACAGTGAACTGCATCCCACTGTAATGTGTCTCAGTGTAACATGAGCCGGTGAACTGTGTTGCAGTGTAACATGTTCCAGTGCAATGTGTCCCAGTGTGACATGTCCCAGTGAACTACATAGCAGTATAACATGTCCTGGGGCAATATGCCCTAGGGCAATGTTTCCCAGTGAACAGCATCCCAGTTTAATATGTCCCAGTGCAATCTGCCACAGTGAACTGCATCCCAGTGTAACATGTCCTGGGGGACGGTGTTCCAGTGTAACATGTTCCAGTGCAATGTATCCCAGTGAACTGAATCCCACTGTAACATGTCCCAGTGCAATCTGCTGCAGTGAATTGCATCCCACTGTAACGTGTCCCAGTGCAATGTGTCCCAGTGAACTGAATCCCACTTTAAAATATCCCAATGAACTGCATAGCAATAGAACATGTTCCAGTGCAATATGTCTGAGGGCAATTTGTCCCAGTGAACTGTGCACCAATGTAACATGTCCCAGTGAACTGCATCCCACTGTAAAGTGTCCCAGTGAACTGCATCCCATTGTAACATGTCCCAGTGAACTGCATCCCACTGTAATGTGTAACCGTGCAATGATTCCCTTTGAACTGCAACCCACTGTAATGTGTCCCAGTGAATTGAATACCACTGTAATGTGCCCCAGTGAACTTCATACCACTGTAACATATCCAAGTGAACTTCACACCACTGTAACATGACCCAGTGAACTGCATACCACTGTAACATGTCCCAGTGAACTGCATCCCAATGTAAAATGTTCCAGTGCAAGGTGTCCCAGTGAACTACATCCCATTGTAATGTGTAACAGTGCAATGTGTCCCAATGAACTGCAACCCACTGTAACGTGTCCCAGTGAACTGAATACCACTGTAATGTGTCCCAGTGAACTTCATACCACTGCAACATATCCCAGTGAACTTCACACCACTGTAACCAGTCCCAGTGAACTGCATACCACTGTAACGTGTCCCAGTGAATGCATGCCACTATAACATGTCCCTGTGCATTGTGCCCCAGTGAACTGCATATGACTATAACATTTCCCAGTGAACTGCATACCACTGTAACATGTCCCAGTGCAATATGTCCCAGTGAACTGCACCACAGTGTGACATGTCCCAGTTAAACACACCACCCTCTAACATGTCTCAGTGAACTGTATCCCACTGTAACGTGCCCCAGTGTAACATGTCCCGGTGAACTGTGTTGCAGTGTAGCATGTTCCAGTGCAATATGTCCCAGTGAACTGCATCCTAGTGTAACATGTCCCAGTGCAAGGTGTCCCAGTGAACTGTATCCCAGTGTGATGAGTCACAGTGAACTGCATAACAGTATAACATGTCCTAGTGCAATATGTCCCAGAGCAATGTGTCCCAGTGAACAGCATCCCAGTGTGACATGTCTCAGTGAACTGCATAGCAATATAACATGTCCAAGTGCAATATGTCCTAGTGTAATATGTCCTAGGGCAATGTTTCCCAGTGAACAGCATCCCAGTTTAATATGTCCCAGTGCAATCTACCACAGTGAACTGCATCTCAGTGTAACATGTCCTGGGGGACGGCGTTCCAGTGTAACATGTTCCAGTGCAATGTGTCCCAGTGAACTGAATCCCACTGTAACATGTCCCAGTGCAATCTGCTGCAGTGAACTGCATTCCAGTGTAACATGTTCCAATGCAATATGTCCCAGTGAACTGCATCCCACTGTAACGTGTCCCAGTGCAATGTGTCCCAGTGAACTGAATCCCACTTTAACATGTCCCAATGAACTGCATAGCAATATAACATGTTCCAGTGCAATATGTCTGAGGGCAATTTGTCCCAGTGAACTGTGCACCAATGTAACATGTCCCAGTGAACTGCATCCCACTGTAAAGTGTCCCAGTGAACTGATTTCCAGCATCCGCGGATTTCCAGCATCCGCAGTTTTCTTTGTTTTATCCCAGTGAACTGCATCCCATTGTAACATGTCCCAGTGAATTGCATCCCACTGTAAAGTGTCACAGTGAACTACATCCCACTGTAATGTGTAACCGTGCAATGATTCCCTTTGAACTGCAACCCACTGTAATGTGTCCCAGTGAATTGAATACCACTGTAATGTGCCCCAGTGAACTTCATACCACTGCAACATATCCCAGTGAACTTCACACCACTGTAACCAGTCCCAGTGAACTGCATACCACTGTAACGTGTCCCAGTGAATGCATGCCACTATAACATGTCCCTGTGCATTGTGCCCCAGTGAACTGCATATGACTATAACATTTCCCAGTGAACTGCATACCACTGTAACATGTCCCAGTGCAATATGTCCCAGTGAACTGCACCACAGTGTGACATGTCCCAGTTAAACACACCACCCTCTAACATGTCTCAGTGAACTGTATCCCACTGTAACGTGCCCCAGTGTAACATGTCCCGGTGAACTGTGTTGCAGTGTAGCATGTTCCAGTGCAATATGTCCCAGTGAACTGCATCCTAGTGTAACATGTCCCAGTGCAAGGTGTCCCAGTGAACTGTATCCCAGTGTGATGAGTCACAGTGAACTGCATAACAGTATAACATGTCCTAGTGCAATATGTCCCAGAGCAATGTGTCCCAGTGAACAGCATCCCAGTGTGACATGTCTCAGTGAACTGCATAGCAATATAACATGTCCAAGTGCAATATGTCCTAGTGTAATATGTCCTAGGGCAATGTTTCCCAGTGAACAGCATCCCAGTTTAATATGTCCCAGTGCAATCTACCACAGTGAACTGCATCTCAGTGTAACATGTCCTGGGGGACGGCGTTCCAGTGTAACATGTTCCAGTGCAATGTGTCCCAGTGAACTGAATCCCACTGTAACATGTCCCAGTGCAATCTGCTGCAGTGAACTGCATTCCAGTGTAACATGTTCCAATGCAATATGTCCCAGTGAACTGCATCCCACTGTAACGTGTCCCAGTGCAATGTGTCCCAGTGAACTGAATCCCACTTTAACATGTCCCAATGAACTGCATAGCAATATAACATGTTCCAGTGCAATACGTCTGAGGGCAATTTGTCCCAGTGAACTGTGTACCAATGTAACATGTCCCAGTGAACTGCATCCCACTGTAAAGTGTCCCAGTGAACTGCATCCCATTGTAACATGTCGCCGTGAATTTAATCCCACTGTAATGTGACCCAGTGAACTTCACACCACTATAACATGTCCCAGGGAACTGCACCCCACTGTAACATGCCCCAGTGAACTGCATCCCACTGAAAGGTGTCCCAGTGCAATGTGTCCCAGTGAACTGCATCCTACTGTAATGTGTCCCAGTGAACTGCACTCCACTGTAACATGCTCCAGTGCAATATGTCTCAGTGTAATGTGTCCCAGAGACATGCACCCCAGTGAACTGCATCCCACTGTAATGTGCCCCAGTGTAACATGTCCCAGTGAACTGTGTTGCAGTGTAACATGTTCCAGTGCAATGTGTCCCAGTGAACTGTGTTGCAGTGTAACATGTTCCAGTGCAATGTGTCCCAGTGAACTGTGTTGCAGTGTAACATGTTCCAGTGCAATGTGTCTCAGTGAACTGCATCACTGTGTGACATGTCCCAGTGAAATGCATAGCAGTATAACATGTTCCAGTGCAATATGTCCTAGGGCAATGTGTCCCAGTGAACAGCATCCCAGTGTAACTTATCCCAGTGCAATCTGCCACATTGAACTGCATCCAAGTGTAACATGGCCAGGCGGGCTGTGTTGCAGTGTAACATGTTCCAGTGCAACGTGTCCCAGTGAACCGCTTATCAGTGAATTGCTTAACTTATCCCAGTGCAATATGTCCCAGTATGACCTGCCCCGGTAATCTGCATCCCAGTGCGCCATGTCCCAGTGCAATGTGTCCCAGTGAACTGCACTCAACTGTAACATGCCCCAGTGCAATATGTCTCAGTGTAATGTGTCCCAGGGAAATGCACCCCAGTGAACTACATCCCACTGTAATTTGCCCCACTGTAACATGTCCCGGTGAACTGTGTTGCAGTGTAACATGTTCCAGTGCAATGTGTCCCAGTAAACTGCATCCCTGTGTAACATATCTAAATGCAGTGTGTCTCAGTGAACTGAATCACAGTGTGACATGTCCCAGTGCAAAGTGTCACAGTGAAATTCACCCCAGTGTAATGTGTCACGGTGAACTGCATCCCAGTGTACCATGTCCCAGTGAACTCCACCCAGTGCAATGTGTCCCAGTAAACTGCATCCCAGTGTAGCATATGTCAGTGCCACATCTCCCAGTAAACTACATCACAGTGTAACATGCACCTGTACAATGTATTCCAAGATAATTTGTCACAGTGAACTGAATCCCAATGTAACAGGTTCCAGTGCAATGTGTCCCAGTGAATGACCTCTCAGTATAACATGTCCCAATGCAATGTGTCCCAGTGAACTGCGCCCCAGTGCAATATGCCCCAGTGAACTGTGTCCCAGTGTAACATGTCCCAATGCAATGTGACCCAGTCAAACAGGTCTCTGTGCAATATGTCCCAGTAAACTGCATCCCAGAGTAACATGTCCCATTGCAAAGTGTCCCAATGAAATGCATCTCAGTGTAACACATCTGAATGCAATGTGTCCCAGAGCTATGCGTTGCAGTGAACTGTACCCCAGTGTAACAGGTTCCAATGCAATGTGTCCCTTGAGCTGCATCTCTGTACAACATGTCCCATTGCAATGTGTCCCAGTCAAGCATGTGCCAGTGCAATGTACCCAAAGTGAACTGCATGCCACTGTAACATATTGCAGTGCAATGTGTCCCAGTTAACTGCACCCCAGTGTAACATGCCTCAGTATAATGTGCCCCAGTGAACGGCATCCGAGTGCAACATGGGCCAGTGAACTGCATCCTAGTGTAACATGTCACAGTGCAATGCGTCCCAGTGGACCACATCCCAGTGTAACATGTCCCAGTGAACTGCATCCCAGTGTAACATGTCCCAGTGCAATGCGTCCCAGTGGACCACATCCCAGTGTAACATGTTCCAGTGAACTGTGTCCCATGAACTGTATCCCAGTTTAACATGCCCCAATGCAACAAGTGTCAGTGCAATGCATCCCAGTGAACCGCATCCCAGTGTAACATGTCCCGGTGAACTGAGTCCCTGTGTAACATGTCCCAGTGCAATCTGCTGCAGTGAATTGCATCCCAGTGTAACATGTTCCAGTGCAATGTGTCCCAGTGAACCGCATCCCAGTGTAACATATCCCAGTGCAATCTGCCACAGTGAACTGCATCCCAGTGTAACATGCCCCGGTGAACTGTTTTCCAGTGTAACATGTTCCAGTGCAATGTGTCCCAGTGAACTGTGTCCCAGTGTAACATGTTCCAGTGCAATGTGTCCCAGTAGACCGCATCCCAGTGTAACTTGTCCCAGTGAACTGTGTTCCAGTGTAACATGTTCCAGTGCAATGCATCCCAGTGAACTGCATCCCAGTGTAACATGTCCCAGTGAACTGTGTTCCAGTGTAACATGTTCCAGTGCAATGCATCCCAGTGGACCACATCCCAGTGTAACATGTCTCAGTGAACTGTGTCCCATGAACTGTATCCCAGTGTAACATGTCCCAGTGAACTGTGTCCCATGAACTGTATCCCAGTTTAACATGCCCCAATGCAACAAGTGTCAGTGCAATGTGTCCCAGTGAACTGCATCCCAGTGTAACATGTCCCAGTGAACTGTGTTCCAGAGTAACATTTTCCAGTGCAATGCGTCCCAGTGAATCGCATCCCAGTGTAACATGTCCCAGTGCAATGTGTCCCAGTGAACTGCATCCCAGTGTAACATGTTCCAGTGAACTGTGTTCCAGAGTAACATTTTCCAGTGTAATGCGTCCCAGTGAACCGCATCCCAGTGTAACATGTCCCGGTGAACTGTGTCCCCGTGTAACATGTCCCAGTGCAATCTGCTGCAGTGAATTGCATCCCAGTGTAACATGTTCCAGTGCAATGTGTCCCAGTGAACTGCATCCCAGTGTAACATATCCCAGTGCAATCTGCCACAGTGAACTGCATCCCAGTGTAACATGCCCCGGTGAACTGTGTTCCAGCGTAACATGTTCCAGTGCAAAGTGTCCCAGTAGACCACATCCCAGTGTAACTTGTCCCAGTGAACTGTGTTCCAGTGTAACATGTTCCAGTGCAATGCATCCCAGTGAACTGCATCCCAGTGTAACATGCCCCAGTGAACTGTGTTCCAGTGTAACATGTTCCAGTGCAATGCATCCCAGTGAACTGCATCCCAGTGTAACATGTCCCAGTGAACTGTGTTCCAGTGTAACATGTTCCAGTGCAATTCGTCCCAGTGAACTGTGTTGCAGTGTAACATGTTCCAGTGCAATGTGTCCCAATGAACTGCATCCCAGTATAACATTCCCTTGTAAGGTGTTGCCTGGAACCCTCCCCAGTGTAGTGTGTTCCTGTGCCCTGGGCCCGGGGAAATGAATTCCAGTGTGCTCTGGACTGAGTGTCTGCTGCACTGGGTGACAATCACTGTGTCCCAGTGTACACACGCTGTGTTGGACTGTTTAATTTGACCCTTCCAATGGGACTCTGTAGTTGGAATCACTCTCAGCTCTGGCGATATCTGTCTCCATCTCCTGCATGTATTTTTATATTGTGGTATCTATGGAAACGAGTAGGGTGGAGGTGAATCCCACCCATGATCTCATGGAACATTTGAACAGATTTTTCTCATTTCCCCTGGTTGACAAGTGAAGAAAGACTCGCTCTCAAGCAGACAAATCCCATCGCTTCCGACAGAAATCTCCACAGGGAGGAAATCAAACAGGTTCTTCCTATCGCTGACTTTAACCCGACCTGGATTCCCGCCACATCCACATTCTTTATCTGTCAGCCATTCCCTCTGCCCAACCCCAGAAAGGAGTGGTGACTCAGACACCGGCACTCACTGTCACAGTCAGGAGAGCGGAGGGCTTTAGTTTCTCCCACTCTCTACCGGCATCTCTGACCTGCTCAAATAGGTTTGTGCCTGGATGGAATTGATGCACCCTGACCCCATCACTGACCGCCTGACCCCATTACTGACCCTCTGACTTCATCACTGACCCTCTGACT